>JAODTK010003723.1:0-10785 GCA_026419785.1 Sclerodactyla briareus
CTCTTAATTATTACTCAGGCCCATTTTTTCCAGTCCTGGGACAACCCGATCATGGACACATACCAGACTACCAATTATTAGCTACAATGATTTAAAGGAATAAGGTGTATACCACATTATCGCTCATTTAAGGTTGGTAGATGTTAAATTTGGTGGTTATAGCAAGTTCAAGGAATTGCGTACGAACGGCAGGATATTTCAACAATGAGGTTTTTTTGGCCAAGCGATCACAGATTAAGAGATCGGTTTTTCTAGGCATGAACGCAGATGAAGTTAGCTTACTGTCGAGCATATACCTACATAATACATACATACATACTTACATACAATACAGGACATAACATACATACATTAATACATCATTTACATACCTACATACATAGTTCAACAGTTTATTGAATCTTTGACCACAGGAATACAAACATCGCATTACAAGCAGTGAATACATATGCGAAAATCATATTGAAGGAATTAAGGAATGGTAGAAAACCAAAAACAAACAGCACATACCAGCAGGAGCAAAATGCAATTAGGATGGAGCAGACACAAGTAGCAAACAGGGATCATTTCTTCAGATGGTTGTTGGAGCCAATGAGTGTAAGTCAGCAGGTGTATACTGATATAATTAGAGAGGCTGTTCCCTGGCTTTGCGAAATCCCAGCAGTCAATCCGAGGACGACTCGCCTGTGAACTGAACCTAGATACCAATTATGAATACGTAGTTTTACAAAACTATGGGGTATTAGTGTAATCATTCCTCATAAGCGGACTTGTAATTAATTAAATGAGATTATAACATGGATCGTTCTTGTATTATGTCTCCCCAGATGATCTTCATTTTTGTCCAAAAACCTACAATAAATACCATACATACATACATAAATACATACATACATACATACATACAGTACATAAATTACATAACATACATACATAACACAAAAAGTTATACTGCTACCAGCTGATGGTGCTCAATCCACGTTAATGTAGAGCTATAATACATACATACATCACATAATAATAATACATTACATAACATACCTACATCCATAAATATACAAACATAAATACAGACATACATACATACATACATACATACACCTAGTCGCAGTAGAACAACGGATACAAGGTTGTTATTCTGGCAACGTGGACTTAACCGTTTCGACATAACGGGACTTTCCGGACTGTGCAAACACTCCGGTCCTGGGACATGATGTGAGTAACTCACGTATGTCACAGGGCCCATCCGGTTGTGCGCATGCGTCGCGTTAAATGACGAGTTTGTTTTGAAACTGCGGAGTTGGTTTGTACTTCCGGGTTCATTTCACGTTCTTAAATCTACGTTTCTAAACTCGCGTTAGGGAATTTACCGGAATTTAGTTCTAATCATTGATGACAGGGTGTTTTTGTATATTCACCACATTTTTTATCGTTCCTGTGGATATTGAGTTTTGGGCGGGGTAATTCAAACCCTACCCCAAAGAGGTGGATCACGTTTTGAGAGTGGGCAACGATGATTCGCCTGATTTGAGTTCGATAGTGGATGCGATCAGAAGTTTTACAAGACCTACACGTACTTATTCCAGCAATTTAGACATGATTTGTGAGAAATATTCATACCTTTTCTGGTCAAGTTTTTTATTAGCGAAAATGGGAATAAATATTCATGAAAATCGGACAATTAGAAGCAAATTATCACACGGATAATGTACATGCGGGTTCCCGGCTGGAAACGTGAAAATAACAAAACACGAGAGGAGACATAAATTTGCAAACAATCGAAAAGAGGAGGAAGATAGATTGGAGATCCTGTGAGGACATTTTTTTCGTCATAATCAGATAAAAAAACGTGAGATAAGGATAAATACGCTGTTCCATTCTCAATTTTCCGTAGAATATGGTTATACATAATGTTCGTTTTGTCATGGGGGCTCTTCAATAGGTTTCATTAGGAGTTTGTAATGTATTTTTAAGTTAGGGCTTGGGAGTTGGACCTAGGCAACTTGAGTTCAAAGGTATTGTTATCTGTTGACTGGGGCCGAGACTAGTGAGGGAATTATGGACTAGTTTGAGACCTAATTGCCTGATATTTTCTTCAATATCAATGGACCATTCAGTGAAGGTCTGAGTAAGGATAATATATCCATTCTTGGAATTTGTTTATCTAGGCAGATAATTTTGCAGGGATGGCACCAAATTTCCCGAAAAGAGGTCGCATAGATTCCTGTCGGATGTGTGTACTTATGAAGTATAGCTTAGAATAGTTATTAATCGGCAAAGAGGGGGGTGTGATAGGCCTACCAAATTACCGTGTCTCACCGCATCGAACAATGATTTTGGTGTTGCTCCTTAACAGTGGGGCCCAGACTGTCCCCTGAGAAGTGCATCAGTCACGTTTTCCAACGGGGAGGGGGCAGCAGTTCACTGGCTATCGACTATCCTCAACATAGCGCCCACTACCGCATTCCCTATGTTTCATTTCCCTTACCAGATTTTGTTAATTTTATCAATACTTTTTATCGATGAAGTATTTTAAAAAAATGTACCTATCCGCCAACTAGCAGAATAGCAGATGGGAGGGGGTGAAGGGGATCTGCACTTCCTTTGAACTCCCAGACCAAGTCTTCCATGTTGTTCTCTGACAATTTTTCCAGTGCTTATCCTTTAAACGGCTCACTATAAAAACTGGAGTTTAGAGTTAGGTGATATGCATTAAGATATGATTTTAAACAATCTAATCGCAAACACTCAAAGCAATCAATATGCCCTGTTTGTTCTCAAAAGAAAGGCACCATGTTTCGAATTTGATACAGACATGAACCTTCCTTCACTTGAATAATTTGAAGCCCGAGCAGATGTATATCCCTAATATCTGAATATTGCTTGAGACTCCAGGGGGTTACTAGTGGGAAAGAAACTGCGGGACGCACCTTGTTGGGGGAGCCTGACGCAGTGACACCCCAAGTTTGTCATATATCATTGGGGTGCCCTGAGTGGGTCCCGAATTGCACATCCTGAGGAGGTCTTCCGCCCCTCCTGACATGATCGCTAGATATTTAACCTATTTGAAACGGGAATATGTACATATGGAAGCAGAGTTTTTGACTTTAACTGTTTGCACAGACATCCATTCTCACACTGTAACATTTTGATGGCCTGGACTGTAACCTTGAACAAGTAGGCCTACTGGCCCACCACCCAGGTGGGGAGGAGAGGGGGGCCCGAATGAAGTACATACGTCTAGTTAGCAATGCAGAACGAGTACGGGGTGAAAGTCACTAATGATCATGGGCAATATCTGTGAGCGCGTTGGAGGCTGTGGAAACAGCGCTATATAGAACTGGGTATTATATATTATTTAAAACGACCGGGATGGGTTTGACAGCCAAACGAAGAAGCGAGTTATTGATCAGCTCCATCTTAGCAAGGTGTCTGGTAGTAAGCAGCCATATTTAGATTATTTATTCCCGGAAAATCATTCCAGGAATAACGGATCGTGCTACAACAAACAAAGGAGAACTAATAATAATCCTATTTGCTGCAATGAGAGAATATGAATCCTGAATTCTGATGGTAGTGCCGCAATGAAGGCTGGACAGGCTGGAGAAGCTGATGTTCCAATTGGCAATGATAGGTGGCAGAATAGACTCGTTTGCAACAGTAGGGCACGGTATGAACATCACGATTGTTCCAATGATGTTATGATGCTACCTACAATATGCATTATCGGAATAGCTTACTACGTTACAGCTGACCATTCACCGGAACATAGTGAGTCGAAAAGGAGACAGCCATGATATGTGCACTTAGGCAAGGCGCTGAACGCCATAGCTCCCAGCCAAATTTGATAGTAGTTGGAGGGGGTAGTTGAGGGCTTGAGCACAACGGTGCTGTATTAGCTGATGCCACATATTGTTAGAGTACCATATAAGTCCTATGATGATGGGTAATATATGTGAACCAAGGCAAGTCTGCCATACATATTACCAAAGTGCTCCATACGCCATTAGTGGCTCCAGAGATTGCTTCACAGGGTAGGCTTCGGGTAGGGGTAAAAGCAGGGTAGGCTTCGGGCAGGGGCACAACCATGCTGAGAATTGGAGGGAGCCAAGGCAGTCAGAAGGATATTTTTGTGTGGGAAAGTGCCAGGGGCACAATCCCCCCTCTCCCCCTTGATCGCAGCTTTGCTGGAATAAAATGTTGTAAGGATTCCGTCAGCCTCGCCCACAATGCAAGCTAAGCGAGTTCCCCCATTCCCCCCCCCCCACTCTAAATAGAGAAACCACACCCACTGGCAATCTCAATTGGCTATATTCTATTTTCATCCTCCTGTCTGCTGGGGTTGTAGTTTGCCATGGAAAGGCTGCTACATGTTTAGGTATGTCTGCTGTAACTCTAAGCTATAATTCTTTAGCTATTGGTAAGACTCTCTAAACCACCATATGATAGGTGGAATTAAGGGGGGCGAGCTGAACATTATCGGACATTCCAAGGTTATTGGGACGTGCATGTGTGTTGGTTGATTATCACCTACGAAACGGATCTACAATCCTATCTTAATTCGACCAAATACCCCGCCCCCTGCCCCCCACTCCGGTCCCCACTCCCGCTGCAAACATCCCACCTGAAGTCCAAAATTGTACTACTGGAGCTACAGGTAAAGTTGTAGCCCGCTACAATGTTTTAAACGCCGCCATGAGAAAATATTCAGGGGCTCAGGGAATCTGGGGGTGAAGGCCACTTTCCCCTCCCACTTACCTGTAGTCCTCCCGCCCACGGCCCCCCCCCAACCTACATGAAGTAAAACCGCTCGTGGGGGGTGGGCACCAAAAATGTTTTCACTACGGCTTTGTATGTAGTGGTCGCATATATACATACATACATTAGTCAGGATATACATTGTGCTATTCCCATAGGGCCTATACCACACACTACATCACAGAGCATATTAGGCAACATTGCGTTTTCGTATTACGATGGTGATTCTTGCGTTAGGTACTCGTGCCTGATATTTTGAGTTAAAAAAAAAGTTGACACACCAATATATTATGAATAAACTTAGAGAAAATATCTGATATAGGAAGGATTTTCATTATTCTTAAATCCAGGAATAAAATTCTGTTCGGTCGTTAAAAGAAATGGAAAACTGACTAGAGTTTTTCGACATTTGCGATTACGTAAATATCAGTGTAGCTCGACCACTAACGTCAGATCGGAGATTTCCAACCCACGATTAAAAATATTTTCGAAGTTGGGGTTCAGTCGGGACAGGTTATAAATGGGTAGTAAAGGCCTTGGTCTTCATTTTCATCAAATGTTTGGTTCTGTCAGCGGAAAAAATTGCTGCCAAGATTAATTATGTAAGCCGTTATAGTTTCGCTGGAGTCGCATTTTGTATTCTTAACAACCATCGGCTGCTACAGTTTGTGGCCCAGGAACCGCACATGCGCACTGAACGAGGAAAACCGAGTGGCCGTTAAGCGTATGCCTGTGAACATACGTGAACTAAAGGGTAAATGACGTGGAAAAAATACAGAATACTCTGCCTCCACGTAGTCTAGTTCAGCATTAGAGAACAGCGGGAAAAGGAGGAAGAAAGACAAATGGGTGATATCCAAAGCCGAGGATTTTCAGGTAGGTTCCATACTATCATCAATAATAATAATAATAATATAATAATAATAATAATAATAATAATAATAATAGATAATAATAATAATAATAATAATAATAATAATAATAATCATAATAGTGATAATAAAAATTAGTGATAATATAGGCTAATAATAATAATAATAAGAATAAACACAGCGCCGGTCACTCCTGTGGGAATCAAGTACCAGCAAGTTTCACTAAGGTAAGCTGGAGCAAGGTTATGCATTATACGAACGAGATGTCAACACTAATAACAAGACCATATTATGCGTTCCCTTAATCTGGTCTTCAAATATTCAGTCATTTTCGTACGAGCTGGATGAGCGCAGAAGTGTGAAAGGGCCACAATACTGAGAAACAACAGACTTTGATTAGTTTGTTGTTATTATTATATTATTGAGGTCATACTAGGACGTCCATGAGGGGAGGGGTGCGTTAGTATCGTCGTAAGTCATATTCCTATCCGATGAAGTGACAGACGGGCGTTATCATTGAAAAGGGTTATTTATAGGAAACGGAGTGTAGCTTTTCACAGTCGAATTTTATTAGAAACCTGCTGGTATAGTGATCATTGGGCAACAAATAGGGGGAGGGCGTCCAAAGCAGCAAATGTCCTTGCGTGGACAGAAAAGTTATCTTGAGGCCTCCACAAAACTGGGGGTCACGAACCTCCGACCCACGGTGCTGTGTGCGCCTTCGTAGACTTTGACAACTTTGGAAAATCAAAGAAATAGTGGAAGGAAAGGCCTTCGAATCCATGAACAAACTCCAAATTATTTGAGGGAAAAGGATCAGAAATATCTGTTGGCTGATCAAATGCAGTTGTCACCGATTGAACTTGTCAAACACTCTTAGATCGCGCCAGGAGACATGTAGGCATACTCGAGTCCTCTAAGAAATCCAACTAATTGCGTTAGCGTAAGGAGTTGTCCCCGTGCGTAGATGTCAACTCGTTCTTTTTCACTTCTGGCCTTAAACCCACATTCAAGTAGGGTCGCCGGTGAGGATGGCTGTCTTCCATCAGTCCGTCTACGTGTCTTGCACTCCTGTACTCCAGCAGATGCCGATCCTCATAAACACAGTTTTTCCAACATCCTTGGTTCCGTACTCTCGCCATCTTCACACTCAAGCTCCATCACTATCCTCCCAACATAGGTCTCTTTCGCGGCGCCTCACGGGCCCAAACCATCGTAGTTCCAAAGCCTATGTCAGAAATAGCATTACGTGATTTCCCTGGAATTTTCTGTCGACGCGTGGACATCCTGATGTAAAATAATTTATAAAGTGAGTGGCGATATGCAGAGACAACATGCTAACACAAACGGTCTTCTTGTCTTGTCCGAGACAGGACTTCCAGACTTAACATTCAAGCTCATTCTACCTGGACAATGAATAATGGGCACATACTCGCAATGGGGGAAAATTTCTGCAACACGGAGAAGAGAATTTCACTCGAGTTGGGTTAGGTAGAAGTTAGGCCTTTGCATATAAGCATAGACGAGGGCATAGAAACTGGAGAGGGCGCCATTACCCCAGTGAAAAATCGCGGAAGTGCTGAAGTATAAGACATAGTTTCCCCCCCACTTTTCAAGTAAAAGCCCCAATATCATTCATCATTTTTTTGAAGATTCAAAATTTTTTTATAAAAACACAAAAACACTAAACAAAATAAAAAAAATTGCCTACATTAGACTAGTGACAACACAAAGTCTTTTGTCGTGACGGGAGGAATAGGGGTTTAGGTGTGCTCTTTTGCCCAAAATTGCATTCAAACGGCTTACCTAGGAAAGTAAAAAAAAAATACCAGGAAAATACTATGGCCCAAAGGTCAGGTGTGAAAACCCCCCAAAATACGGAAGACGGAGTGTGTTCTCAGGTGTTATTCATTGCACCAAATTACATTTGATAGTGAATCTCCCAGAAGTAGAGGAGGCACTCTCTAAATAAATGGAAATAATCTATTACTATAGTAGCTAAGGAAAACTTTGAATATGCGTCAGTCTGAGGGGTCTACGGCCGTTCCATATGACTTTTGGTACCCAAGTTTAAAGGCTGTTAATGTTATGGCAAGATCAAGAAGCAGCCCATAATGCATAATAAGATATAGCCATTTGCATGCACAACCTGCGATTATTCGTTTTTAGCTCAAAACCACTATGCTGGTTGAGCTATTGAGAATCTGCATGTCACTTATCTATCTATCTATATATCTATTCTACTATTATCTATCTATATATCATCATATATTATTATATTCAAATATCCAGTGTGTTAACAATTGGCCTTTGGCTCTCAAACATTAGATTCTGCGATGGATGTCGACCGCCGACCTTGCGACACATGTTCATTGACCCATGGGACATGTTTGACTGTGAAGGTCAAGGTCAAAGGCCATTAAAGGACATATAGGCCATTATGTGTAAAATTTCAAAGGTATCTCCTCCTACAAAATTTTTGTGTACATATGTGCTGATGTTCAGTCATAATGATGGTTCTAACAACCGTACCTTAGGGGTGTTCAGGGATGTGGGTGCAAGCCGGGTTGGGCCTGAGGCCCATCATGTGAGAATTTTGCAAAATGCTTCACCTCCTACAAAATTTAATGCACAGTGCTGACATTCAGTCATAATGATGGTCTGACAGCTGTAGCTTTGGGGTATTCAGGAATTTTTTTGGTCCAAGGTCCACTTGGGCCCGTCGGGCCTATTTCATAAAATTTCCACACAATGGTACTTGAAATGCATCTCCTCCGACAAGCTTCAATTGAATTTTCTTAAAAGTTACATGTTAATGGTTCCTTGGGTATAGGGCCATGGGGGTGTTTGGGATTTTTGGTCCAGGGCCTATTTTGGCCCAGGGCCCATAATGAAAGAGCCACGCAAAATCTATATCTCCTTCAAATTTGTTGCACAGTGCGGATGTTTGGTCAAAATGATGGTCCACTAGTTGTACCTGCAGGGTGCCCAAGGGTTTAGGCTCAAGTCCCAGTTTATGCCCTGGTTTAACATCATGTGTGGAATACGGCACAATGATGCAATGGCTTCTCCTCTAATGAATTTTGATGCTCATTGCTGCATACTGTTGTAAAACAGATGTTCCTGTGCTTTTCAGGATTTTTCCCATGCACTTTGGGCAAGAGGGTCCATATCATGAAATATCACGTCCTGGTCGTTCAAAAATGCAACTCCTCCCACAAGTTTCAATTGAATTTCTTCAAATTTACATGTAATGCTACTTGGGTTGTGACCAATTGGTGGTGTTTGCGGGAACTTCTGGACGAGGCCCATGTGGCCACATGGCCCATAATGTGAAATCATGCAAAATGCTTCTCTACAAGGATTGGTGTTATGTTTAGTCATTATAACGGTCTAATAGCCGTACCCGTACCTGACATGGAGTTTTCAGGATTTGGACTTGAGGCTCAGTGTGAGCCCAAGGGCCAATATGTGCAATAACGCACCAAAAACGCTTCTCATCCTACCAATTTCAGTGGCCAAGTTGCATGTTCGATACCTAAGATTGGAATAGCCGACCTACAGAAATTCTGGCAAAAGTTGTTGTTAAAGGGGAATAATAAACTATAATGGAAAAAAACTGCAAAAAATCTGCAAAATGCTTTCCCCTCTATAGATTTAGTTGGATTACCACGGAACTCGTCAGCATGATCACAGAAGTCGATGGTAACTGAGGGTTCAGGGATTTAAGGTCAGAAAGTCATTAAAGGCTATTCTAAAATAGTGCATACTTTCAAAAATATCGAATAAAATGATGTTGAAAGTGTATTGTCTGCAGCATTTTCTTAAATAAAATAGACCAGTGTGATAAGCTGAGACATCTGATAGCAAGGGGTAAATGAATGTACCTGCAGGTTGTACCTGTCAATGGTACCCATATTTTTAATGATAACTAATTTGATTTTGTCATGCAGTCACAATTCATCACCCAGTATCAGAAGATGGACTCATTGAATTGTTTCCATTTCCTCTGAATCCCCCCAATTCTATAGCCCATATTTGTATTCCACTTAGCTGAAGTGGGTCACCCTTCTCTGGTCATCATTGCCTATTAAATTCTAGAGCAGAGAAGGACCTGTTTACTCTTTGTACATAGCTGCATCGTCTTATTTTTGGGAATGGGGAAGTGGGGGGAGGGACAACCTTAGAATGGCGCTCATAAAATTTCATCACCTAGTGCAGCCAGTTGTAGTTGTTTATAATTGAGTACTCATAAGAGGGTGTGTGGTTCATGCAACAGTTCATTGGAATGGGGCTTTTGAGAAGAGGTACTGGGCCCATGAGGGGTTGTAGTCTTGTCAGTAGCCAACAATGGACTCTACCGTTCGGGCAGAGGCTGGGCCCATGGGATTGGAAACTACCTGGCAGCAGTGGTGATCTGATACCATTCAAAATTGTGAAACCATCCCTGCTCTCCGACTCCATCCAAGTAATTAAAGCTGTGATTCATAAATTTTTCTTATTCAGTCTATGTGAGGGTGCACCTCCTTTGCCTATTTTTGTTCCAAGCATGTGACAACATGTTATTCGCAGGAACAGGAAGTCACTATTAGTCTATTGGTCATTTGCCAATTTTGTGATGGCCATTTGCCCCCAAACATGTTACAGAGACGGAATACATTGCAGTCATTCCCTACTATTTTTTTTACCGATCAGCCATGTGGCTTCTGTCAAGGCGGCCTATTCACCTCAGTATAAATTGGATAATCATTTTGGTCAGTATTAACATATGACCAATTGGAAAACCCGTAGGGTATTCATCTAGTCGTCATTCCGATTATTTGCAATTGAATTCAACACAAAACATTCCACCTGAAACTGGGAACATCTTTGACCATATGAAGGTCATTTAAAAGGGCACAATAATAGGCCCCTGTGTGAAAGGCCTTTCCTCTCACTTGGTCATTCTTGTGATGGATGAGGCCTAATGCGTAAACAATGTTGCATTGAATGATAAGACATCTGGGCCCTAAGAAATCAAGGTCAAAGGTCATAAAAAGGGCATCATAGGCCATTGTTTGAAATTGCCTTTTTGGCCTGATAATGTTGAGCCTTTAGTCACATAATTGTGCATTCGTGTTTGTATTATTTGGCGGTTTTGAGCTACAGCACCATT
>JAODTK010003732.1:0-351656 GCA_026419785.1 Sclerodactyla briareus
TCGTGCAATATTTCGTCTCGCAGAGATTATCAAGAGTGGAATAGCCTCCCTGGAGATGTTGGTCGGTTGTTCTGTTGTCTGTCTGTGACTTGTTTCAAGCTTGATTTATTTTCAAAATTAGGTGGGGCGGTTTCGTCAGGTATCTGAGTTATCTTCTCTTTCCCCTGGCTTCAGGTCCTTCACAGGATTTTGTCTTTCCGTATCCCTTTTCACTGGGCTAAACAAAAATGAAAAAATCTCATAGCAGCTGGCTACTGGACACCTTATGGACCTTCAGTCAAGGATTTATTTGCACTGTTTTTAATAAACTTTGCAATTACTACGCCTTGTCCACTTCTGAGATCTGACAATTGTAGGTGTATATGGAAGTGGGTGTAGGGGTAGCCACACAGACGAACGAACTCCTTCCTTTAACGCTATTCTCCAAGTGTTTTAGTGCCGAGAAGTCAATTTCGAACATAAAATTTGTCAGTGGCAAAGCTGGTCCCCCTCGTTTACCACAGACAAAAGGATGTGATAGAGGTGCTTAGGTACGTCAATGCAGTTGACCATTTTGTTGTTGCAACAGACGATCTGTCCGTCCTGAATAATTGGACCTAGAAGGTATAAGGTCATTGGGTCAACTGATGTCAAAATGTCAGAGGCAGTCGAAGTAGGTCACCAAATGTAGAATGCACAGACGAACTCAATTCTCCATTACGCCAACCGTCTAAAATGTTCCGTCGGAAAGATATTATACAGATTCGATGTTATTCATCAGTGTTTTAGAGGCTGTTTCACCTCTCTTATCGAGGACATAACTAGAGATGCTTGTGATATAAGTGTTTCAGTAGTCAGGCCGTTTTGACATATTGGTTTTTTGCAAGCAGAAAACTGGTCGTCACAGATAATTGACCGCAAAGGTCCCAGGTCATTGGGTTAAATGATACAAAGATCGAAAGTCAAATAGGTCACCAGATGGTGTTCACTCCAGACGAACAAAACCTACAATCGCTCCGCATGTTTCGTTACCCAATATATAAAAGGATTGCCCATGGTGACCTTCAATGACCTTGAACTACACCAAAATCGATAGAGATCATTTTTCCTCCACATGAGCACCCCACGTGTCTATTTTGAACTTGCTAATGTTTTGCGTTCTTTGGATCTCGTGCTGAAAATGGGTGTCCTCCCACACACACAAGCACGTACACGCGCACACAAACACACGCACATACGCACGGTGCAATGACTGCATAATTTCATTTTGCCTCCGGTATGGTTATGAATATGAAAACAGTGTAATCTCGATAAAGTACATATCCCTACTTGTTCTTATACACACTAAATTTGGTATGGCGCTCTCCCATGGAAGGTAAGAGAGCTCATTGATTTTAGTGTGGATTTTGGTCAGTTTGGTAGCATGGGAAATCGTGAAAATGAATATTGGCAAATTTTCGCCTTGTGTACACAACTTTGGATCCATCGGCAAGTGGGTTTACTATAAAATAGTACATGACCTCTATTTATATCTCTTGGGTGGGGGGGGAGGGTCCGGGCAAAGGAACTCTGTCCGTCAACATAGGTCGCATTCCTGAAACAAACCATGTGAACATGATATGTACAGAAAAGTTGGGTCAATCAAGCTGAACTCTGTAGGTGTTTTTTTTTTTCATGGGGAGTACAATCTCATAATCGTTTCTGGGAGAGATTGAGGTCACTTTTATTGAAAAATTTTGAAAATTCCAAGAGCAAATATTACCTATCGTATCGAGTCTCGTAGTTAATTCGATAATGCCTGAGGCTAGTTCTTCCCGGGATCGCTCATCCGTTTTGGCTTTCTGGTTAGGCCGGTGCTAGGGCGACTACCTCCCCCCGGACATACCACCCCAACCCCCCGGACAATAACCCCCCTGACAATTACCACCGAGGACAACTACCACCCCGAACAATTCCCACTTCGGAAAATTCCCACTCGGACATTTCCCACCCGTACAATTCCCTCCCGGACAATTACCCTCTTACCCTCTAGGACAAATACCACCCGAGGAACACTACCCCCCAACAATCAACCCCCCCCCCTGCAATTAACCTACCCCGAGGACAATTACCACCGAGGACAACTACCTCCCAGACAATCCCCCCCTGGCAAATACCCCCGAGGTCCAAATACCACCGGTACATCTACCAACCTGACATTTACCCCCCCCAGGACACACAACCCCCGAAGTCAAGTACTATGGATATTAGCATTAGAGACTACAATCCCGGGACAACTACCCAACCTCCCCTACGAATACCCCCGGACAGAATGCCCACAGATGATTGAAATAACGTTTTTGAAAAATCGTTTTTTGGAATCGAAATGTCCGATTGCCCTGCAAACGACTCCGGAATATCAAGTTCCGATGTTGGGCTAACTATTCGACGTCGCGAGTCCTGTGAACACCGGCGGCCGTGCCGCCCGACTGTGATTGATCAACAGTGGCGCGGACCCTAAAAATTTAGGGGGGGACGCAGACCAAACCTTTGAGAATTTGGTTGTGTGACCGACTACCTAGCGGAGCGCCACCATTGGTTGGGCGCGGAGCGGAAAGAAATTTTGGGTTTTAAAAACTCCCCAGATGGCCGGTCTGAGCGTTGTGAGCTAATTGTTACCATTTATAAAACTGGTGTCATGTCCCTTCCAAAATGGTAAGTTATTTTACGGGTTACGTTAGAAGACACCAAATGTGTGTCAAATTGAAACGTTACGTGCGAACCTTTTTTTTCGCACTTGTTGATGAAGTGTTGTAACCAAACCAGGGAATCAAGGTCCTCAAAATATTCATTGTTGTAATCTCAACATATCCGTAAGCAAAATGTATCGCCATTTTACAAGTATAATACAGTCGAAAGAGTCGATCCTCAAATCATGCTGTTTTGGTGTCTTTTATTTGAAACGTACGTAACCCAAAAGCCTTACTGGCAAGATAGTAAAGATAGTCATTCACGACTGTTCATTTGGGTATTTCTTCATGTCCATCAAGAAAGCTGAACAAAAATGCAAGCACACCTTTCTATGTTTAATCAAGGACTAATATTATTCAATGTCCACTTTTGTTGCCTAGTATTGTGGCCTGTACCGTGATACAGCGGTGATTATTGTCCATACTGAACAATCTAGTAGGCCTAGTCAAGACACTAGCATTACAGTCAGTCGGTTCATGTTTTCTAGTTTTTTCACATTTCTCTAACGTGGGCGGGAAAAAAGGGAAATATTTCCCGTTCGATTACAGATTTCGCTAACAGCTGCGAATATCGCAGACCAGGCGGCAACGGTTCGATACGGCACATTTGTTTGAACTTAGAAGGAATACTAGTTTCATACATCTCATTATTCAGGAGGGCCTGTTATAGATGATACTATTGTCTTATTCCATCAGTTTCCGCAGATCGATAATTATAGGTTAATTGTCGATGTTGGTGTTAATTTTCAAATTTCATTTGGTCAAAATTTTAGGGGGGGATGGACCCCCCATCCTGATCTTTTTTGGGGGGAACTCGTCCCCCCCCCCCGACCCGCCCCCCTCCCCCCCCCCTCCCCAGCTTTGCTCCGCCTTGATGATCAATTTGTATGTGGTTCCTTACCAACCGACCAAATCAATTTTTCTTTCTACATTTCTTCATCTCCTGCCCCAATAACCCACTAAAATAACAACAATATCCTCATGAATCAGTGATTTACTTATCTCTGAGATTTGCTGCTTTTTCAATCGAGGGCGTGGTCTATAACTCTACAAGTCGAAATATTCAATCTTGTAATTTATAGTTATTATTCAATTGGTGTTGAATTCGAGCTTGCTTTCCATGTGAAGAAAATGTTGAGCCTTAATGAATGTGAATGGACCTTTAATTGGTAAGGCTGCAATTTGTATTTACTAGTGCATGTTATAGGCGCGTGGGTGAAACAAGTCTGGTAAATCGGTCAAACCTGTTTCAGGGGGAAGCATGGGCGTCAACAGGTGGGGGGGCGGGGGGGGCAAGTCATTCCCCGCCCTCCCCCCACTTTTTGACAATGCTCCATTGACTTTAACATTTTTCATCACACAGTAAATTTGAAATGGGGGGGCCATATCCCATCCCCCCCCCCCCTGCCCTTTTTGAGAGGGTGTTGATACGCTCATGGGGGGAAGGGGGCGTTAGCCTTACTCTCCTTGTTTCTGACAAGATGTTCACGACGAATTGCTGCATAGTTGTGCATTAATAAGTTTATGATGAAATCAGCGATCGACCATTTCCTCTTAACGCACATCAGAGGCGTATGCGTGCATTTTATCAACCCGGGGTCACCACCAGAGGTTGGCCCGGAACACTCAAGAAACATTTTTGGGTTTTAACACCTCTTAGATCGCCGGAAATGGCCCCTCGGACTGAGATGAACGTTTCATACTCACACTATCGCTAGAAACAAAGTGCCTGCTCGTGGGGGGATTACACTGAAACCAAAATTATCTTTGCACTCTACTGGAATATATTGAATCTAAATGTAAGGTGTGGGTTTTCCTTCTCCACATAGGTATTCACGTATATATAAATCAACGCCATACGCGTGACTTCATTAGACTCCTCTGCCGTCAGCCATACAGTGATGCCCACACTGAACAACTTACATTCATGGTCCTGATAAGATGCAGTGCCGTATGTGTTATCAGCAAAGAATGGGGCAAAATGGGAAGTGAACAATCGTTCATGTTTGAATAACTGATGTTTAGTGTATGACTGTGAATTTTTCTCCTTCTGACAAGGGCTGTTCACACTAATGCGGAACGATACGATACGATAAATTTATCGGATGTCGAATTGAAAATATTTTAACTTTTTATCGTACGATAAATTTTATCGGATGCGATGAATTCGCGATGCACACTGAACTTGCCAATTCTGCCAAAAGTATGGAAGCCAACCAGGCTAATTGGGGGAGTTTGGCGTGGATAGTGGGTTTTGTGATAAAATCAGGGTTTTGATGAATGTATTGGGTAGTGACGTATCCGTGGAAAGAATCGGCCTCTGATTAGCTGCTCGACCCTATTTGCCGCCATGCATGGGACCTACGGAACCATCATATTTAGTTCGGCAATCCAAGATGCCCTCCCCATTAACGATAGTAGCGTGACCGGGGAGGTAATGGGGAGGGTCCTGTTGCGTCGGCGACCACCAATTACCATTTGACAATGCAAAGCAGGGAATATGTGATGGTAGTGGATTGGTTTGGGGGAGGGTGTTTGTGGCTGTTTTGAGGGGGCAGGGTAGAGGGGTTTTTCCCAGAGGTGGTTGATCCACAGCCTGACGTCTTGCCGGAAACTTCATCCGACTCTTCATGTAAAGAAACAGGCGGGAAAAAAAACGAAGAAGCAACGGAAGATAGGCTGTGGGGGGGGATTTTATGACGATCTAACGCCAAGTTAATAATGTCTTGTCAGTTTAGTGAGGAAATAGTAGGATACACAGGTGGAGCGTAAGGCATTTTTTTTACATGCTTGGTCTGAGCAGAATAACCAAGCTCCAATTTTCAGCTCAATTGACTGACTGACTCATTGACTGAAATGCTTTCTTCGCAACCTCGCTTCGCGCCGGTAAAATATTCTTAGATACCGATACTAATTAAGACTAGGGTGTCACCAAAGGGCAGTGCTGGTGGTGAAGGTCAGCTGCCTGCTTCGTGATCGTCAATTGCGCTTCCTTGGGCAATATGGCGCGGCCACCTCCCGGTGGACGATCCCGTCCATCGGCTTCACGAGACCCGTGGTCATGGCTGTCCGCCTGGGCGGGCCCAAGTAGCTGATGGTTGGCGCAACTGCGGCGGGTACCTCGACGAGAGGGGGGGGGGGGACACGGCTCAGCTGGTCCTTGCTCGGAAGGTTGCGTGATTGGAAGCGGCGGGTTGTATGCAGCTAAGTGCCTGTTCCTTGGCATGCGCTCGTCAATGATTGATTGTGTTTTGGGCGAATGAATCGTGAGGACTTTATGTATGGAATAAGTTCAGTCTTGTCCAGAAAAACGTTTAAATTCAGGTTGCCCCGGGCCTATTTGCGTTTGCGGGATGTCTCCATGACCAGAGAAAGTTAACTTGGTTGTTGTTTTTTCAAATGGGTGGATAACCACTATTTCGCGCCTCCTCATACTGAGAAAGACACAGGAATCTTCGAAATATGTTGACCCGCAGGCTATCCACCGCTGAAGCGACAAATAGGGAAAGCTTGTGCTTTTCTCACTACATCCCAACATTTTCCCCTCCGTTATGTAAGGGGCCGAGACGTCCGAAAAATTATCGTACGAAATTTTTATTCGCAACAAGTGTGAACACTCCCTCCGATAAAATTATCCGTATCGGATCGTATCGCACAAGTGTGAACGTCGCTTTAACGTCACATTCATGTGTTCAGTTCAGCAGGCTGATCGAGATCATTTGATGCACATTTAATACGGTCTTATCTCTCTGACTGTGAACTGCCTACCAATGGCATGGAAGAAGCACGAAAATCGCCTGGAACATCGTGCATGATCTCCATGCCAGGAGCAGTGACACGTTTTGCATGTGATAATGAGAGTAGTACTTTCAGCCTTGCTGGGGGCGGGGGGGGGTGGCCCCTTGTGCAGGAAAGGTTTTGATACTGCGGGTAGCTCTTTTCTGTCCGTTCTTTCTGACAGTATTTGTTGCAAACGACCAGAGACGAGTGACTGCAATCTATTATCTAAGCGGGTCGCCACCATTGGTTGGCGCGTAGCGCACTCAGACATTTTTATCTCTTTATACCTCTTAGGTTCGCCGGAAATGGAACTTGCCGGGCCTAATTGCAAAAAACTGAATGGGCAATTTCAGTAAGAAAAACAAGTTGAAGAGTTGTCACCCTGCAGAATATAGGCAGAATAAATATAGCACCAACATCATAATCCTGATAGCGAATGACAATTGATTAATTGGTACACACCCCGTTTGAAATGTGGGAGATGACTTTGCCGGGTACCTAAGGGGGGCGGAGCCCAATCATTGCTTGGGTCACGAATCGTTGAGAAAGTTTCGAGAGAAATAGGTCACTCAAATTTTCAGAAAAGAGTACTTTTGGTTATCTTCACCCAGTAGCGTGGCTAGAATTTTCAATGGGAGGCGCTGGAAGAGGTGTGGGTGCATGGGGGGGGGGTCGTGCACAAGTGAATTTTTTGGGGGCCCATCAGCAGGTGATGACTTTTTGGAGGGCCGATCGCCACCACTGTGTTCGCGCGTAACATAATATACACACATGTCGTGAGATAGCAGGAAAGGACTTCCCCTGTCCGTCGCCTTTTTGGAAGTAAAGCACTAATAACACCCTAACGTACAATAACTTTTTTTATTTCCGGAATTATTCTCAAAATGTTCAGTTTTTGATAAGCTCCTGGCTAAAATCACCCTTTTTACAAACAAACCTCAATGATCTTGAAAGGCTTCTGATACAATAACTTAACTTCTTTCACGCCGTCTCTAGTTTAAGCATCGCGAGAAATGGACCATGGGTTTCCCAATGTATGGTTTTCAGATTGGGCAGATTGCCGCGCTCGAATTTTTTAAAGTAAAAAGTGTTCCCCGTTGTCAAAGATCATTCAAATGAACCTGAATTTTCATTGAAAGAAAAATTCATAGACCCAACAGTATTCCATACAAATATCTCTTATGAAGCAGAGCGGCACCACGGTTGCCGCAAGCTTAGTGATACGTCAATTCACGGTCTCTGATGCTCGGTGAGCCCCAGATGGACATTTTTCATGTAATAAATTGAAAATACCTTGAAAAATTAAAATTAAATGAATTCCATCTTAGCCACTGTCATGTTCAACAAACGGCTTTAGACATCTAATGGAAGTGCACCAGTAGTTTGCCCGGGGGGGGGGGCCAGCATAGCAAAATTTTCGAATTAGGTTCTTTTCAAATGCAAATGTTGTCTCCATATAGCTATTTTCGTAATATCTCAAATTAACTTGAAATTCAACTTAGTCACACGATGTTCGTGCTTTCTTGCGATTTCGAGGCTATCCGAGCGGAGCAGCACAATTGGTTGCCGCGCAGCGTATCAATTCAGATGCCTTCTCAATAAAATAACAGAAACAACTTTCACAAATTAGAATGAAATTCCATCCTTGGCCTCCTCTAATTTCATGGCGAATTTTGAGTCTTTAAACTTGCGAAGCGGCATAATTTAGTTTCTTGCTGCAGCGTAGCGATTCTAGTATTGGGATATTTACAGATGACAAATGGTTAGTGCCAGCTATGCATTTTTATGTTGAATCACAATGGCTTTACAAATGAAAGTGAGCTTTGTACCCCAGCCGTACTAGCACAATTTTTCAATTGGGCTTTCGTAGGCGTCTATTGGTGAGGGCCAGGTGACCATTTTTCATATTAATAAATTAAAATAATCAACTTCACACACCCAAACAAAATATCAACTTAGGCATTTCATGACGCATGGGGCGATTTGCTGATGCGAGTCGTATTAAGGATTTTATTAGTCGGAGAGCCTATAGGTACTTAACCGCCTGATAATGGGTCTCGATTTGCTTTAAACGGCGTGTGAACGGTGTGACTATTGCTTAAGCTGATTTGGTTGCGACTCGGCGGCAATAATGAGAGCAGAGTATGGTCCATCTTTCGACGGGATGTCCACAAACATCAATTTATGTGGAAATTTACTTCAACTCACGCCTCATAGCGAGTTTGTGGCGGATCCACCAAATTCATCAATAACCCCATTACTTCACATTAACCCCATTAGCGTTCATCATTGTAATTTTCCAGCTGCGGGTAAGCATCTCTACAAATCATCATGTCTCTCTTCTCCGTCCAGTTGTTCGTTCGTAGTTCGTTCGTTCGTCACGTGCCACTCTGGCTCGTCACATCACCCTACCTAGTCCGTACATGCGTAATCAGTTAAAAGCTCGGTATGATGGATGAGCATCCCACTGGCTTAAATTTTTGGGTGATTAGATTGCTAGTATCTCCACATTATTCCCCCTCAATTATTCTTCGACCGGTTTGCAATCTCGCGGTGAACAAACAACGCTCATTCCTAGATTTCCTTTTTTATTCGATCTCGCGAACCTTCAGTTCTCGGGGACCCTTATCATTTCCGTCTCGCGGACCTCGGATCTCGCCGGAACCCTTTTTCAATTTCGGGCTTCACGGACTTTCGTCTCGTGAACCCTTTTTTTTTCATTTTCGATCTCGCGAACCTTCGGCTCGTGTGGACCTTCGGTATCGTTGGGCTGTAACCGTTGCTAATCACTGGGTATATTCTTTCAAAAGTGACAACCTTTCAACATTGTGTTTCAAACTGAATCGACATATAGAATTTTACAATCAGGCCCTGTAGGTGCCATTTCCGGTATCCAGGAGGATAAGAACAAGCCAATATTCCACCTAGTTGTACGCTCTGCTATTCGAAACGGATCGACGCCCCTGATTGCCGCTATTAATCCTGGACATTCGTTACTATTGTATCCTAGATCTTGATATATAGGGTGCGTTTTAGTATCGATTGTTAGCTGTTTCGAAATTACTGACGGTCAGTTTGCCTTCAATAAATTCGACCTGACTTGGCTTTGCCGCTTGGTCTAAGCAGGTGACACCAACCATTACGTCATCTAACCGAGCTAACAGTCTCCGGAGACTGATAGTTAAGCCACGCTCCATCATATGATAGGTCGTGCAGCATTGTTTTGCGGTTGCCCGTTCGTCACCGGGTGCGGATAGCAGCAGTCATAATATGTTGCTGCCAAAGAACCACGCGAAAAACAAGCTCCCCAAAAGTTGGCATACGCGCATGTTTCCGTTCGAGTCTAGTCGTCGCGGAAATATCTCACTAACAGTCGACTAAACTCACCCAAGTAATTGGTCACAGATTAGTGCTAATTTAGCCTCCATGCGTTGTCATATTTATCATCCTTATCCTGCTTATGTTCCCTGCTGCGTGTGTGTAATATTGTTATGGTATGCGTAACAGCACGAACTCGGGTCCCCCCGACCAGGGTGACAGTGCGAGTGCACTATTCTTTATAACATACCATGGCCAACTCTTTGACAATCGACTGAAAATGACATTGCTGCAGTTATCCAACCCACCCCTCAGTAGTTGATCATGACTACACCGCAAATAGTATCGCCGACACCTTTTTCACAACCGTGGACCAACAATCCGCTGATGATATCTCTTGGGCATCGACTGGAGAACATATATTACAAGACATCGACGAGCGAGTGACTGAGAAACTGACAAGAAGAACTCAAAAATAAACAGCAACGAAAACTGGAGAAAATTCTCAATCCCAAGAAATGGCCATGAAAGTTGGACGAACTGTAAATATGTAGGAATTTCGTTATGAACCGAAGAAACTCCCGAAGAATTGGTTAACGGCACAATCTTCAACACTCTCTCAACAATTTTTTTCAAGAGCCGAGCGAATAAGTACAGCCATCAACTCCGGATTTTGATGCCATTATACAGAGTATTTTTCTGTATAATTGTGGGAACTGTGGGGTACAACGAAGATCTTGTACACAAATTTGACACTTCCAAAGAAGACTACTCCGCAATGTTCTAAGCATCAGATGGACCAACAATTGAATAACCAAACGAACGAACTCTATTAGTGACCAACAAATCCCTTGGTCTCCGTAGTAGCACATAGAAGGTTGAGATATTTGGTCACGTCGAGCGAGCTCCCCAAAAGAAGCTCCAGCGAAGATCGCTCTGAGAGAAGCATTGAGACATACTCACTAAGCCAGTTGGGAGACCTGTGACTTACTTACTTTGGCTCGGAAAATCAAATCGCAATTCAGGGACAATCAACATTAACATTTCGAGGAAGTAATAAACCTTGCGCAGATCGTGTACGTGGCTGAGATTGATCACTGAGCATGTCGAATAGAACAGAGACTCAACCTACTATATACTACTAATCGTGTGTCGGCTGTTGTGGGCGTCGCGCGTTCATTTTTTATTACTAGGATTCAGTCATAGAGTATAATATAACTGCTAGAGTGCGCACTTATTTTAGACGCGCATGAGTAACTATGTACAAATTTCCACCCTTTCCCGCATTACCGGTCGGCAAATTGAACATTTGCCCGAGCTGGCTGCGTCCGCGTGAGAAGCGTTGTTTAACGCGCTATATCATTGTGGCCGGGGGGTGAAATCCCTATGCTTGGCCCGACGCGCAGACCACTACTTTCTAGGACGCGCATGCACCAATCTCCCCAATATTCACCCTCGACAATCGTTCGTAGCCTAACGATAGGATCGCGCGTCTCTACTACAAAATCGCGTAGCGCGTCGAAGATTGCCCGGAGCGCCGCTATTTGCGCGTGCTCCTGATGATGCGGGATTCTGTACAAAAACGACGCAATTGAATGATGGTTTTATACAACGAGCGCGTATGCTGAGCAGTTAACTACGAAGTTGTAAATATGTTTGTGTGTGTTGTGTAGGCTAATTTCTTGACGCGCGCGTGCCGAACAGTCCGCCCTCTAGTTCTTATTATTCTCTATGGATTCAGTATTGTTGTTATTGGTTGCTTTCATAGAGGGATTTCCCTCTATGTGCTGCGGCGTGATGCGTGTGGTTGTTGTTTCCCGATGTGTGCGCGTTTTCTTATTATTGATTTATGAGTGTTTGATTGCGATAGTAGATTGTTTCACATATTATATCATTCCTTTGTCGTTATTTTGGGTAAATTCTCGGTCCGTCTTCATTCAGATCCCCGTATCTTTAGGAAGGAATTCGGTATCTCGCTCCGATCTTCCAGGTTATATTGGCCCCCATTTATCGTCGATATAGCTTCGATTATATCCAGGCTCCCCTACAGATTTTCATAATTAAGAAGTTGTAATCAATCATCAAACGAAAATCCAAAGTGTTCACACCATAATCCTATGGTTGATTTCCACCTGTAAGACTTGCCCTGGCGAGACAAACATCCGGAAATCGGAAACGGAACGGGATATCGAAGCTAAATAATTTACATTCGGCAAATTACAGGAAAGCAAAAAATAACGAAGGGACGGATCGAACTACACATCAAAACAGGGACTTGAATCATATGCTGAGTGATTATAGCGTGGATACTCTGATATGGGATGATAAGGACGACGTCATGCTTCCGGCTCGGCTTTTTTTTCCCCAAGGAAGAAAATGATATAGGCCGGGCGCCACTGCTTGTTAAAGTTGTGGCGGTTGAGGCAGATGGTCCCATACTCTTTCCCCGTAACTGGTTGGACGCTAAACCATTGCTGTTGGCCGAGAATAGCGTCGGTAGATGATTGCTCACTTTCGCCACAAGAAAATATCTTAGAAAATATATTCGAATATTTTAGAATATATAGACCTTATATGCCATTAACATACCATTAAATAGCGCATGGGTATGTCATTCCCGACAATAAGAACTAGTCGTTCAGTCCAAATGTATCATTGTCCTTTCGCGCCAACCATTAGTGGCGCTAACAATACTAGATGTGTCAACATTTTTACCTTATTGTCCTATACCCCCCCGATCAATGTACTGACGTGGTTGCCCATGGCTACAACCGCTTACCACGGATCCAGACCCCTCCCCATTGTGCTAGGGTGGTATTTATAATTAACCCGGGGGTATTCGTCCTCGTGGTATTAGGCCCGGGGGGAATGTCCGGTTGGTATTTGTCCTCGGGGTACTTGTCTTCGGGGGTGATTGTGGTCCGGGGGTAAATTGTCTGGGAGGGTGTTGTGGCTTCGGGTATTTGTCTTCGGGGGTATTGTGCACTTAAGACCAATGATGACGTCATCGTGGAATCTTGGAACCCCGGGCCGAGCCGAAGGCGAGGGGTTTTTGCGTCTTCGAGGTCTTAATTGCAACAAAGGACCGAGGCACCCTCGTGTATCTCCATACATAAATACAACTCGAAAAAAGTATAGAAGGAACTCGGAAAAATGAGTTTCACGTCGAGTGTATCGTTGTTCATAAAACATTCTCCCAATATCGGGTCAGTGCATCATACTGGAATCCTCCGATACTACAAATTCAACGCAAAACGATATAGGTCGAATCAAAGGCTGCAGTGTCCACCGGAATTTACAAACATACAGCCGTAACCCCTGTATGCAATTTCTAATGTTAATGATGAAGAGACGAACCTACGTCACAACTACCAGCCCACGAAGAAATTCGAACCCGACGTGCGGCAAGTTCATCTAGAAAACACTATCCTATCGAATGCAGATCGCAGATAGACAACCTCTAGGTTAGATAACCAAGACATCACAGGTAATTATGCTGGTTGGAAGTAACGTATTTTTATTATTAAGGTTTACTCATCCGAAATGGAGAGCTGTGTAGTTAATTTTTTGTAACGTTAATAGCCACTGATTACCTACGCGAGTTTGTGACCCAGGCAACATGAACCGATTTCGAAGGTTCTGATACAGTTTAGGAGATATTTGCATGCCAGACCTAATTGTGTCCATTATCCAGATAATAATATTACCATGGACACTGAGGTTAGCTGCGTGGTGTTCGCCTAATATCTGAAATAAGGCGTACAAAACAAACACAACAGTGTGTTGATACGTAGCAGGTGTTTGTTACACGGACAGTGTCAGATGTTCACTGTTGCGTGACTGCGCTAGGGACTGTAGACTGTATGATGTATTATTGGGATGTTGCTGTGACACACAATGATTACTATAGCAACTATCTCCAAAACAAAAGGCTGGTAGTTTCAAGTTGACTGGGTGCTGGTGGTACATTGGTAAGGTGACAGTTACGAGGGCGCACACCACTAAACAATTAGATTCCAGATGATCTAAATTCCCCTCAGTCACAGACATTGAAAAGCACCATAGACCTCGATTTGGGTTAGTCAAGCTTTGGCAATTCAGATGCAGGAAACAATAAAGGTAATTTAATGAACATAAATTCGTAACGATGATAAGGCAGTTAGCTGTCGGTATAAGCAGTAGGCAGCCGAGTATATTAAAACAGAATATATACCAACGAGGTTGGCGGACAATTGCAGGGTTGGCTCTATAACAGAACTCAAATATATATCACACAACGTAAAAATGAAGTGTTAAATTAACACTTTCCGGGTTGGTTAGAGGACAACTTCCCCGAGTGGTTGGTCGTTGTAATCATTTAGTTTTCCTTATCAACTTCAACACTTTGGGGGAGTTGCCCCTTAGCCAACCATGCAAGTGTCGATTCAACACTTAATTTTGTTAGTTTGCAGGTCAAACAACATTTCATACCCGATAGTTCTATGTGTAGCTATTGACCATGAGGGATGAATTTCTATTATACGAGAAATCAGGGACGTCCCGATTGCACATATATACGATGTAACAGTTGAACAACAGAAGGGAGTACCTTATGTAATATACGATGTAACATTTGAACAACAAAAGTGATTCTCTGGCTCAAAGTACAAAAAAAAAAACCGTAGTCCAGGCGAGAAGGGATTCCTCGCCTGACTACGTTGTTCGTTTTGTCTACCGTTCGCCAATCGTAATATCACATATCTCTCTCACCTCTGCTGTTGAATCACTAATTCAACGATACAATGTCTGTGAAATTGCTATACTAGGTGATTCCTATGTGCATAATGCAATTGGCACATTCACTCTACTGGCTCCGATCGATCCGGTGTTGAAGGAGAGTCTTTTGCTATTACCAACGGTCCTCACCCAGCTCATCAAATTATCCCACCCGTATCCCCATATCGGGTCTCGACTCTGCTACATGCGGGCTCTTTTTCTTCACCACTCAGCACCTTATTTACAGTCCAGCCCCTGTCTCTGCCCCTATTGGCTCCTTTGACCATTGCCTCATTACCCTATCTCATCCATCTAATCCTATACCCAGGCTCCCCACCAAGGCTATTTCTGTTTAACAAAGCCCAAATTCGTTTCCTAATGGGATATGGTTTGCCATATATGGTTTGGGGGCTCCCGCCATCCCTCTCCTCAGTGTCGCTTGATCTTTCCAGAGAGGGCCATTCGCTTATACGATGATCATCTACTTCTCATCAGCTCCTAGCCCTCGCAGATCTGTATCATCTTTGTGTCTCCTGTACCGCTACTTTTATTGGTCAATGTTCTTCGAGCTCGGGGATGGGGCTGTTTTCCCTACTATGCTCGCGCCTTTTTTCTTCGCACTTCGCGTGCCTCGAATAGGAGCCTCTGGATGTATTCCAGCTGCTTTGATCTCCAACGGTTTCACGAGTAGAATCACCCTTCCGCCCTTCCTCTTGTCACTTGTTGAATATGAATAAAATAATGTATTACAAGGAAATGTGTGTGATGAAATAGTTTTCGCTCCACTGTGCATTCAGCCCTGCTATACTCTGATGGCGTCGGGACGCTGACTATGGGAGAGAGTGAATAAAGACTGTCCTTCAGGACTGTCTTGTTCCTTGGTTACCGTTGACAGATTGAAGCGCCGTGTATTATCTAACTTCCCCTGTGACGATCAGTGTTCATCGTGTTCTACCAAGTGATGCAGCCTCTGGGCTGGGGCCGGACTGCAGCGGATGTGTGAATCCTTATGTGAATGATGCGATCGGAATTTTGAAAAATTCGCGATTGTTTTGTTAAGGTTGAAGTTAAGGTTAAGGTGCAAACACTTGTATAGCGCACAACAACTGTTGAAAACACTCAATTGGCGCTGAACAGCATCAAGGGCAATTTGGAACAACTTTAAAGACTTGGAGTTCGGAGGCTTCGATTGTCGTACATCAAGAATACAGAAGGGAGGAATAACTGATGCTGTGATGGGTGTGGATGACAGAAGTTGAGGATATGAATCTTCCAAGAAACACGGACTCCGGCTGGTCGCCCAGTCAGCCTAGCAGCCTCATAGATGACAAGCCCATGCAGTATAATGGGGGCGGGCCAGTCCCGGCTTGGAGGCCGATTGTTCAGAGTCCCGAGCAACCGGGAGTGCCGGTGGGATGCAGCCTTTAGGTGTTTTCAGGCTTGTGATCCACTGATTTGTGATGAACTGTTGGCAAGTGAAAACTCGATAGTATGGATCGACAGGAATGATCGAAGCGGTGTCGCTCCTCACTTCATGACTATTTGTGTATTACATGACTACATAACCAGCAGGAACCGAGCAACCGATAGGAATTCCCGCTTAATAGACCCCAAATTTATAGGTACGGTAGGCTCCTCGAAATATATAAACAGCAAAATTGGTATTTCAGCCAAGTTAGCATAACAGGATAGCTCAACCCCACTGGGAAATGGCCGAAGCTCATATTGCACGATCTCTTTGTTTTTGAAGTCATGTCAAGGTCATCTAAATCGAGAGAGGTCATGATCTCGTTACCACGATAGTCCAGAATGCTTGGTCTAATGAATTTTTTTTTTTTTGTAGCCAGAGAGAAATTGTGAAATGTGGAGCATGTGGAAGCTGATAAAGCTTAGCTTGGTCAGTCACATCAGTCCAAGAGAAGTTTGGTTTTCAAAGTTAAGTTTTGTATTCGCTTTTGTAATGGGAGTATATGCCGCCTACGGGTTTTGTGACGCCCGTGTAGACTGAATTCACTTCTCATTGAAATGGATAATTGTGGAAATTAATAATTTGTATCCAATTTCAGCTTGTTAACAAATAAATTGTGTACTCACCTGGATGGATCAATCGCATACAACCTATTTGGGTTCCTATAATATTACAGACCCTACTGTTTTGGGGTCATGTCGTGCTTGAAGTAAACCATGTCCATTGTAAACAACGTGTTACACGTTTTTTTTTTGGGGACAATGCTTAGCTTGATCAGGTCATTATACAGTCAAAGAATCACTGATCCGTTTGGCTTCCTCTGTTACTCGACAGAGGGTCAGGCGTGTTTGCGTTTGTGCGTATACGTGTGCCTTGTAGGGTCCGGTGTAAGTGTATAGTTGTGAGGTGCGCCTCAATCTCAATCTTAAGCGGCTGAATCCGGCAACGCGACTGGCGTCGCTCTGCGGCTCTCTTTCCGCGAGCTTGAACCTTACAGGCAGCTTCCGGAAGCATCATTCATATGGAGTTGGGACGATACCTTAGAGCGCCTGTAGTCTGAACTTGCCCTGTAACCGCCCCTCGGTCAAACGTGGACGCCTGGAGCAGTGAGGCGCGAGCCGGGTGTTATGCTAATGTTATCAATTGTAGTGCGTACGCCTCGTATAGGGTCCTGTTTAGGTGTGTAAGCTGGCTGATTGAGGACGTGTGCGTGTGAGTGTATGCGTGAGTGTGTCGACTGGCTTATGAACACGATAACTCGACTACACCCGGATGAATGAAGTCATCCAGGGCATGTGTGTTTTCCATATGAAACAGGGTCTCTATTTTGGGAGTCAGGTTCCAAGTCTTCGAAATCATCAGAGGTCAAATTCTGGTAACCATTGTGAACACGATATCTCCGGAAACCTGGTTCCGATCAAGTTGCAATTTGGTGAGCTATTTTTCCATTTTTGGGGGATCTTATTGTTTTGGTTAGACTGGGGTCATTTTGTGTAGTATTATATTGGCTGATTTGGCTTATGGTAAACGCGGTACTCGAACACCCCACAGGACGAGAATGACGCTCATACATGGTATGAGACATATTGTTCGCAGGTCAATAGTAGCTTGCGTCAGCAGGGTAAAGTATGAAAAAGTCAGAATGATTTGCATGTCAGTTGCTAGTTTGGTGTAGTTTTTTATGGAAGTACAAAATCCCATTGTCGTGGTGTACAACAGAGTCACTTTAATTAGAATGTGGAACGGTGAGAAATGGGATTATTTGGAAATGATCGAATTGTGAAGACACTATTTGATTTCCGGGTTCAGGAAAGCCAATTCAGGCTCATCTAGGAACCCTGGTTGAATTGGTCGTGGCAGTGAGCACCGGCGATAACTCGAGGCAGGGATCGCCATGTTAGGTCTCCGAACTCCAGGACCCGACCACTCGATCTCGGCCTGGAGAGCGGAATACAAGTTCAACATGAACTGATCACAGCGACAACCAGAAGTATTGCCAAAATCCCGTAACAAACCCCAGCAGGCGCATTAATGAGAGAGTTGTTCTTGGGCGGTGGGGGGGGGGGTGGGGGAGGGTTGAGGTCGGAACCCAATGGTAGTGCGCCCCACCTTCCCTTCTGGCGAATAAATGCAATTTATGGACACCTGGGGAACATGCTGCCTGCAATAGTTGCTAATTAATAATACTTTCATTGGTTTCCTGTATTCTGATTGGTCAAAAAAGTTCATTCGAGACCAGTTCGAATCGCATTCGAACCCTATCTATTTTGCATAGAGAAAATTGGGAGAATTTCTGATTATCTGGAATCTGATTGTTTAGTGGTGGGGGGCCAGCAATTAGTTACCAGGCGAAGCCAGGTACAAATAAACATTAGCCTGTTTTGGGATAGTTGCTAGTGAGAATTGTGTAGTCACAGTATATTCATTCTAGATAAGTCACACAGTCTACATAGGCGCGGCGCGCACACTAAGGGACTCTACGTGTAAACAAAAGGATAGCCGCTATAACTACGCTGTGTATATTGTACAGTGCCCCGCATAAACGTACACAAGCCGGCTAGCCTGGCTCACAAATACGAGGCTATGCAACGCTCATCTTCGGAATTTTTAGGCCTACCACACGCATACTACGCAAATAACCTAGTACGATGGTTGGTGGGGCTTAGAGTTAGATCGGGCAAGCGGTCAGTAATTCAGTGGTGTAGGAAGGGACAGGTTTAATGTGGATAAGATGATTTAGGGAATTGTTCAGAGTAGTGCCTGTCCCTGTTAACCCTATATATTCCAGAAAATGGAATGGGTTTCAAAACACGATTGTGGAGTGTCATGCGCTCCTATTAGAAATCAATCACTGTTCGTGTCGCTGACGTCTACCCTTAATCACCTAGTGATGTTTGTTTTTAGCAGATCGTTATCGCGCAAGTGACCCTCCATAATTATGTGACAAAACAGTCATACACTTTCGGTCAACTGTAAAACCGGAAACTGTGACTGGCAAGCTATCACATATCGCACTCTCGTTGCAAAACTTATCACGAAGATTCGACGGTTTTTGCAATGAAACCGTCTATATATCTTTAGCAACACTTTGACTTGCCTGTGATATTATGGTTTTGGGTGGTTAGCCGCCGTCTCCGCTGCCACCGCCACCGCCGCAGCTGGAAACTTTAGGCGTTAGCCCAATTGCTGAGCGCGATTGATCTGGAACACGGTACACATGTCCGCCCTAGTGAAATTTCGGATGAGTTCGAAAGGAAGCATCCACTGTATGTCTACTGTCCTCTATTTTGCAAGTTTTACGTGAAAACTATCAGAGGTTCTGATTCACACGAACTTGGTGGGTGGGAACAAAGGTTGGTCCCAAAAAACATGACGATGATTTCAAGGTCTCCAGAGGTTAAATTTGTGATTTTCTGACTTTGGTCCGAATTGAACGAAACTTGGAGTGGATGAGGACTGTTGCTAGCCCTAAACAACAGACGTCATTTCAAGGTTCGGAGCGTAAATTTGCATTATTGCGAGTTCAACGTTGTCGTTTTCAAACGAAACTTGTAGAATGTGGACTATCGTTGGTCCTCGATAACAGGTAGGGCATTGCAAAGTTCATGGTGGGTCAAATGGACGTAATTTAATGCGTTTCTCCAAACGAAGTCCACAGAAGCCATTTCTGCGGGATTTACACGTCGGCAGAATATCCGCCTGCACATGCCTAGTTTGAAGATGCGATTGGCGGAGTTGCAGTAATTCAAAAGTGACAAATATCGCATATGTGGAGAGCCATAGAGGAAAAAGTGGAAGAACTGGATTTACATTCATGGTTTTATCCTCAACGCGTGATAAGCATAACTAGTATAATCAATTCACTCGCTGTTTCGGCTTCGCGAAGCATTTTTTTGTTCCATACGTATAGCTATTTTATAGAGTGTATCAACCCAGTGGGATTCTGAGCTAGTTACCCTAGTTGTTTACTGCATGAAAACGGCAGATTCCTGAGGGCAGTGTATTGCTTCGGACTGGGTACCTACGATCTTAGGAGGCTCTTCGCCAGCTGGACAACCAAATGCAAATGATGCAGGTAGTCAGTGTAGTTATGGTTCCGACTTTTCCATATTTCCCAGTCTGTTTCTTTCTTCTTTCCTCAGCATGTACATTTCCTACGTAGACCTAAATCATTGGATTTGTCGGCAATACTAATCCTGGACAATGTAAGATTATAGTAAGCTTGGTGTCAAGGGATCACGATTTTGGGGGACTTTGATGTTTTTGTTCCGTCAAATTTCCAGTATAGCACTCTGCACTCTTTACTTATGAAGAACTAAAAGAATCAGCATCACTGTGCAAACTGAAGAGTGACATTCATTTGGTTCCCCTCATCGAGGTATCGCTGTATGGTTTATTATGGTTCTAAGGAAAATACCGTCTCTAGACAGCTCAAAACACACTCCAGTAACTACTTCGATATGTTTCACCTAATCGAAGATTAATTGGGGGTATAAACCGGGGTAAAGCAGACAGCTCTGCCTGTTTCTGCGCGTGAATTATGCAATTTTTCTATTTGAATTTCATCTATACCAGACGCACAAGGACATGTGTTCGCAACGAAGCAGCAGCCGCGGAGACTGGTCGACAATGCGAGGTTCCATGCAGGAGTTCAAAGTTGTTGATGCCCCACCGAATATGCAGATTGTGATGGATTCTGTGGCTGGACTGTCTCCAGAAGTAAGATACATTCTATACATTCTGATATATCTAACATTCATCTGTATATAGTGCCATGTCACTGAATGATGTTAGTACCAAGCGTTTTGAGATATTACCACCTACCCCCCGATGTTGTAACATCTAAGACCCCTTACAATCCGTATGAGTTCTCCATTGAATAGGCGCAGGTTGGATCAGCTTCCTCTCAGGATCCCAGTTATTGCAGGGTGAACTTGAGTAGGGTAGACACATGGAAACAGGGGGACACCCCGAACACGCTTAATCGCTATCGAACCTCATATCTGCGTTTCTGTCTTCTGCGCTCTATGGACTGAGCTTATCCGATTACCAACTTATTATGTAGTAACCGATCGAGAGTCGGAAGTTTTTTTTTTGTAGTACAAAATGCACGCTATGTACTGCGTGTTGAATATCGCCTGATTAAAAAATATGCGTCGTGATATATGATTATTCATACGCATCAAAACAATTGATTCGGGAGAGCAATTCTATCCTGAGGATTTTTGTGTTCTTACAGGTGGCTGAATCACCCTGCAAAAAAATTGCCAAAAAGAACAGAAAGTGGTTTCTTTTCATGGTCCATTTCCAGGATAGTTTTGACAAGAAGGGTGGAGTGTACATTGCAGGAATCTTTTTGAATATAATTGATGAAACTTTCACCGCTGATCGTGAATCGGTCCATCATACAGACGTTTATTCCTTACAACAAACAGTACAAGACATTTCGCACTTTAGTTTTTTCTTTTAAATTCAGGCGATGTTCACACGCAGTACGTCGTGCGCCTCTTGTTGTACGAAAGGGATGCGCTGTTCGACTCACGATCGGTCCTATTTAGACTTACATATGAATTTCCACAGTTACGCTAGACAGGGCCTTCTATTATTTTTGCCTGCTGAACCTGTAAGGATGCAACATACCAGAGTTCACATATCCCCATTCATATACACTCGAAAAAGTAATGGAAAGACCTGCTGAAAATGCGTTCTAAACTCCGATTTTTCGTTGTTCTATCCTTTCTCCTAAATCAGATCGGTGACATCATAATAGCGAATCCTCTCATCTCAAATAGTCAGAGTAACATATACAATATAATTCGAGCCAGAGGGCTTGGAGTGTCTAGGCCTATTTACACCCACATACAGCTGAAATCCATTCATCGTTTTCTACCCTGTTTTGCTTAACTTAGTAGTGCGTAGGAGTAGTAATAGTAGTAGTAGTAGTAGTAGTAGTAGTAGGTTGAGTCTCGTCTATCCGTCATGCTCAGTGATCAATCTCCGCCACGTATCACGATCTTGCGTAAGGGTGATGTTCCTCAAAAATGTTAAGGTTGATTTGTCCCTGGAATGCGATTTTGATTTTTCCGAGCAAATTAGTCACAGGTCTCCAAATGCGTAGTAGTATGTCTCAATGACTTCTCTCAGAGCGATCTTCGCTGGAGTCTTCTTGGAGCTCGCCGACATGACGGAAAAATCTAACTTCATGATGCTACTACGGAAGACAAGGGATTTGATTGGTCACATTCATAGCGTTCATCGTTTGGTATCCAAATGTTTTGGTTCATGAGTTGAACAAAATTGCGGAGTAGTCTTCTTTGAAAGTGTCAATTTTGTGATCAAGATCTTCGGTACCTCACAGTTCGCAATTATACAGAAAAAATTACTCTGGATTAGCGCATCGAAAATCGGAGATGATGCTTGTACTTACTCGTCGGCTCTGAAAATTGGTGATTAGAGTGTGAAAGCGTTGGTGGTTATACAGTTTCTTCTGTTGATGTCTTCTTCGGTTCCCAGCACACTTCCTACATATTTACATTTCTTCCAAACTTCAATTGCCATCTCATGCTGTGTATTGAAAAACTATGCTGAACTTGCGCTTCGAAGAACTGAACTATGTACTCGAACCTTTAAACCGCGTGCAGACTAGATCACAATTAGAAGATAACCAGGATCAATGTACCCGAGTACAGTTAGACAACCTCTTTAGTTAGATACTTAGAGACATAACAGGTAACTATGATGAATGAAAATGATGTATTTTTCATGATTTTTCAAGGTTTACTCACTTCGAAACCGACGATTTGGTGTGTGGAAGTTTGTACCGTGAGAGCAAAACTGATCACCTACGCAGGTTAGTGACCCCGCAAACATTTAATCGTATTTCGAAGGCTATTATACGATTTGAGTGATTTGCCGTGCAGCAACCTAATGTTCATATCCGGAATATAATTTTAACCATCGCACTAGGTTGTGTGTAGTATGCGTGTCAGCGCTTGTTGTTAGCTAAAAATTTCGAAAAGATGCGTGTTGCATAGCCTCGGATGTTGTGAGCCAGGCTAAGCTGGGTGTGTAGTTATATGGGGCACTGTCCAATATACACAACGTAGTTATATAGCGGCGTCATTTGTTCCACACGTAGAGTGTTAGGTGCGCCGCGGCTAGTAGATGTGTGATGTATCATAGAATGAATGTGGATGTGACCTACAAGTCATCGCCATAGCACTATCCAAAACAAAGGCTGAATATGTTTTTCCAGTTCACTTTTGTGTGCTGGCTTGCCACATAGTAACTATGGCTGCTCACCAGCCAAACAATAAGGAGCCAGATTATGCATAAAATTATTCCAATTTCCTTTATGCAAAATAGAGAGGGTTCGAATGGCGATCGAACATGGTCTCGAATGAAACTTTTTGACCAATCCAGAACGCCCGGAAACAATATAGGTATTTATGAATTTTTTTCGGATCTACACAGCGTCTCTGGTTAAGTTGTTATTCATTGATGTGACGCCTCACAACATTTGGTGTTGTTTATTCCCCAAGCGCGTTGCGTCCAATGATGGTTTTCAACAGTCCGTATACACACACGTTAAACCAGAACGCCCAAGGACTAGTGATACCTGACTTAGTCCATAAACCTATGACCAGATATTTAACTCTGAGTGGGGGGGGGGCACTGGGGCCACTTGATTTTGTTGGGGGGTCACACCATATTTGGTCACCCCCAAGCGGAGCGCCGCCATGGGTTGGCGCGAAAGCGAACAGGAAAATTTTTGGATTCAGGACACCCCAGATGGCCTGAGACGCCCCAATTTAGTATTTATGCAGTTTCACAGAGCCCTAAAATCACAAATTTGTGACAAGCATTTTTAGTATTATGAAAATGGAAAAAAAAAGGGTTAGCCATTGGCGACCAGTTCTGCTACATGAGTTGTGTGTCGCCTTGACAATTCCCAGAGCGCTAGGGTCTCAAGTTGCGTCCAACATGAACGTAGGTGTTACGGAGGGCGGTTTCCAAATACATATAAACAGCCAATTTTAGAGTCATTAATAAAAGATGGCCTGTAATTGTTATTGGTTAATGAATTCCAAACTAACACTTTAAAATCGCAAAATGGCTAAGTAAGTCACTGATTTGGATTGGGATGTTTAATGGCAACTATGCAATCATCACCCCATTTTGGACATTCAGCGATAAGCAAACATCATTCATCTTGATTCGACTATCATTAAATGCACTATGTCCAAACCTCATGGTCTCATGATGAGGGCAATATCCCTGTAAAATGCCTTGCAATATTACATTAACATCATAGATGTGATATATAATTAAATAGTAGAAGAAAAGAAAATGACTAAACCATTATTCTTTTTATAATTATTTTGAATAATATTCCAACTGATTAATGTATGCTTCCCATAAGATTATGACCATAAGAACATGAAAATTTAGGAGTATTTCCCTTATCAACATAACATCCATTTACCCCCATATACTCTCTACAGTCACAAACAAAATTCAACAAATAGTTTCCCAAGTTACTAAATTGTTTACACCGGTTAAATTTGTCATAGATAACAGAGAGTGGAAGTACACCATCAGTTATTACGCAAATATAATATCCCAAAACCAAAAAATAATAGGTCTTGCACTTGTCTTTAGTTAATTACCTGACATGAGTACTGATAATTGCAATGTACTATGTATAGCCAATTTAGTGGATAGTTAAAATTAATTATCCAGTTAATTATCCGCCATTCATTATTAAATGGTAAATTAGGAAAACTTGTCCCTACAGTCACATACCACACAGTATTGTAAATCTATTGTCCAAGGCACAAAAATCCACAACAATAATAACTTTACCTAATACTAGTTAACAGGTTGATTCCCAATTGGGCTAGTGACTACAAAAAGATTAGTACCGACAGGCGACAACCCTGTCTACCAATCCCCAAGTGAAAACCTTACCCTGTGGGGTGCTCTAAATCTTATGAAACAAGCAATGAATTACATAAATAATATTGTAGAAGGTGATACAGTAATAATTAAATATATATATATTATATATAGATATATATATAGATATATTATATCTATCTATATATATATATATGATATAGATAGACTATATATATTATATATCTATATATATAATATCTATATATATAATATCTATATATATAAAGAGAGAAAAACTTCACAAGAGGCTACTGAATATTATGATAGACAGGCTTGTTTTTGGCACATAATCTATGTCATGCATAAGTACAATATGTAATGACTGTAATCAATGCTAGTACCCGATGATGGACCAATGAACAAATGTTCCGGATGAGCTGCAATGCATACAAAAAAGGAGAAGCATAACAATAGTAAGATTAGTTCCTAATATATAAGTACGTCGGAATATGCTAGTGAAGTGATCATTGATGTAGAAGGAACCAGAGTGTGAGTCAAGTTGAGCATACAATGAACCACGGATGTAGTACGTGATTTGTCCTAATGAATTTCCTGTAAAATAGGACTTGAATAGGACTACTATATAATCTGACAAGTGAAACTGATTAAATAATGAATTATGAAAATAAAACAAAATTAGGCCACCCGAAGATGATTAACTTTTAAACGATCAATTCTGATTCCAATTTTGAGACTTCTCACATTTTTCATTAAACATCTTAATATAATAGCAGTTACTGATTGGAAATTTGCAATACTGCAACAGTGGTGTCACAATATCGTTGCAAAGACAGTGACTATTTTTCATTCCACCGGAGTCTAGATACTGGATCAGGTATCGGCGTCAACCGTGTTAGAATGAAACCTCAAAAATGTTATTAAAAAAATACCGCGAAGTCAAGAGCAGAGCACTAGTACTCGCGACATGATCTATTATTAAATAGAAGTCAATGGACTCGGACACTGTGTTGTATCCAAGTTTTTAGTGAGTACAATATTTTTAAAGACGCGAAGCTGTCGTTAGTAATCAACACGGGTGTGTTATGGTATATAAACGAGAGGATTTTTTTTGCGTTAGCCACGATGCTGTCCAGTGATCGAAACCATTCGGCAGGAATCCAAATTGATAAGGTCAGTTTGATCTGGGCTGATCGATTCCGATATTGCAATTTTTCGCTAATAAAAACAAAAATCAATGACATGAGTCAGCACTCAGTCAGCAGTTGCCATATTTTTTTTATGATTTTTTTTTTCTACACACCCCCAAATCTCATTTGGGGGGGGGGGGCCACGGGGGGGCGGGGCACACGATTTCGTGGGGGGGGGGGGGGAACGTGCCCCCCCAGCCCCCCCCCCCCCTGGCGACGCCACTGATAACCAATGGGATAATGGGATGATAAACAACAAACACCAGTCGATAGAACCTAGCGTTCTGGACTCATGGTGTCCACAAAGTCTTGAGGTTGATCCTTTGCGTGGGGTTGAGTATTGTGTCCACAAGCTACAACTTGGCACAAATATCGTTTTCAAATTTCCCCAATTGGCAAAAAGTGACCCAGTTCACACAAAAAACAATAGTGTTTCTTGTTCTCCTTGAGGAAGCAGTAGCACAAGATTCAGCTTCAAGGACCAAGGTTCTGGACATTCGTGTTGACAAGATTTTTTAGACTTTGACGTTCTGCTGACTTAGATGACCCTCTGCTGACCACCAGAAGCGACAGGGATCATGTACTTATCAGGGGAACACACAGCGGGTGGAGTCAAGTAATCGTGTCCACAAGCCAACGTCAAACAAGCACGCACCCACATACACGTCACAGTGCATAGATCCTGGAATGTGTCAGGAATCCAAAACCAGTTTGTGGTGCGACTTGCTATAAATGCGACGCCTAACTTCATTGCAGTTTCCACGATTTCATCAATAGTGGGACAATCTGGGTGTTGCGTCTGGGTTGTATTCGGTGGGTGATGGGATGGAGGTTGGGTTGATGAGCGGAAATTGTATCAGGAGGAGTACTTTGTTAGCATGGCTGTTACTTTGTTGCAATTTTGATGTTGGTTGCTGTTGTTTTATTCGAATTAATGTTTATTTTTGCAGCATTTTCAGAGATTGAACCTCTTGGCGTTAGCTCCCGCTGGTTTTTTTCTGGTTCACTTCCTTCCACAGTGTATTTGTGTGTCAATCAATCATTTTTTGTAACGCACCGCACTGCTTATCTATTGTGGAAAAACAAATAAATGAAATTGAAGTCACACATGCTGCATCCCGTATTGGATCATCAATTGTACAAAAAGGCCCTGGCAACAGTTTTGGTGATGTGAACACTTCAAAACAGTAGGAGAACCAGTGTTGATGCCGACGATCAATACGACATCGAGTACTAACAATTCAGCAATTCGAGGACAGCACTTGAATATTGTTATCGCACGACGATTGTCTCCGTCTTTTTTTTTTTTTTTTTTCCCAAGTAAAGACGCATGCTACCGTAATGCTTCTGCATTGGTGTACATGCGACGCTGTTGGACGATCATGCAGCCAGGCCAACTATGGCAGAAAGGGCGACTAAGGATGTACATGGATGGTTTTCTGTGGGTGGATCTGCCTCAAGAAAAGTTACACACATTAGCTATTACTCCTGACAGAAAGTTAGTAATATATGATACGCAATTGATTATAGCGAATAATTTTTTAAACACCCACGTAAACGTTTCGTAATCACCAAAAACACTTTTTCTTCTTGAATCCCATGGCAAAGTTGTGGTTTCTTTATATATCCTGATGAATCCTGAGAATTAATATGCAAACCACCTCTATGTAACCCAAGTAGGACAGACTTGGGTCATTCATTACTTACGGCAGAAGTCATCGGCATCTGAGTAAACATACACGAGCCCCTGTAATTGCAAAACTACATCCACTTTCACTCATACTTTAACCAGATATTGAGCTTGTTACCCAACTGTTGTGAGCACACAGTTTTTGCTCGTTCGAGGAGTACCTCAAGAGTACCAGGGTGCCTCAATATTTTGAATGTCGCGCCATGGGTATTTGAGGGTTATGCCCGTCTCCAATTCCCAGTGTGTACTAGTCAGAGAATAATATCGAATCGTTTGGCTTCCATCCCACTGACGAAGCGAAATCGGGACATAATTGGAACGGGACCGTACCAATCTGGAGGCAGAGATTTTTGTGGAATACCGTCAACCAATCGACGCGATTTAGGCCAGAATCAATTCAAACGATAACATCGTATTGCAAAACTGTGAAACCAAATTGGCTCCTATTTAGTTCTCGTCTTCTTAGAACCGTGGGCAAAAATGTTATTCTTTGCATAGGCTAAAGCCCACAATTGATTTCCCAAACAATCACAACTAGGCGATATTTGTTTTGAGTGACATCGAGTCAGATCAAAATTTCTAAGAAAGAACCCGAATTGCAATCTCTTCTTTGATATATCTACAATCCAACTTGCTTGATAGGTAGCCCCTTTCTTGTGATCACGCTTTGATAATTTGACAGATCCAGCTTGTGTTTACATTGTTTTATCTCAGATAAAATATCTTCCCGCTTGTGACAAACTTGTCGCGCGGATGCACCCATTCGAACCAGAACTCCCTTATTCTTCCACCTCCTATTAATGCATGACTTGGAGTAGCGGTCCAGATAGATTGTATTCACAAACAAACCGAGGAGATTGTTCAGTTTAGGCCATCTTTTAATAAAAAAAGTGAGCTCGATTTTAAGCCTAATCAACATCTCAATCATAGACGATATTGACTGTATTTTGTAATACCGTCGTTTGAAACGTTTTTTTGACAAGACTTTAAGTCATATCAAAGACAGAAACATGATCCAGATACAGAAATTTGTTATTTCGTCCAACCGATCTCACTAATTACCATCCTTCATCGCATATGATCATCTAACCGATTTTAGCAGACTCAGCCCTGGTAGACCCAAAGGTTTTCTCTCCATGTTTTTCATGATTATTGGCTACTTTTAACTGTCTAATATTGGTAGACAGCAAGAAGGATTTGCCCATAATCATTCTACTCATTCTTCGTCCACGGGTTATGTTGGATCACGTGTACGTTCCAATGATAGTTCTACCCCGTTACTCTTGTTGAACTCTAATGAAATTGATCACCGAATATTTTGTTTTGTTTGTTTAGCATGGTTGGCACCTACCAGCAGCGAATGGTGTGTTCTACCCATCGATCCCCCACAAGATCATAGACGCAAAATCACATCAGCTGCAACAAGGGTATCGCTTTAAAGCCGGAAATGGTCGCGGACACGTCTCTCTAACACAAAACTGGAGTGGAATGATCCCTTCCTGCGAGAATAAGGTGAGTATCCAGGTCCGCTCGGGAACAGTACAGTCAGTTATATCCCCAATATGCACCTTTAGGATATATAAATAATATAAATTATTGCCTAAATGACATGGTCATAATGGCCGGCACAATAATAAACGCAAACGCAATCGAACATCATCAAAATTAGGAAGGACCTGCAACATGATCACAAGATGTCCGCGCCGGGTGTTGTTAGATAACGAGAGCATCACTGTTGCTCGCATACCGTAATCTAATGGATGGGAACAGTTCCGATATTAAATGCGAAATAGCGGATGATTAAAAGCAAGTCAATGTTGGTACTAAAGACAACAATTTTGCTGGAGAAAAATAGGAACACTTCACCGGTAAATTCCATATTCCCTATGTCCTAAGGCATTAACAAGGTGAAAAAAAAAAAATCAGGTTTTGCCTGAATGGATTGTTACTGGTGGACTTCCGTGCGTTTAGCTCAGGCACGTTCAGATGAAACCAAGGTTTACCTAGAGTTATCAACTCCTCCCATTGCGTTGACATGGACTAGGGTACAAGTGAAGTGCCAAATGCCCAAAAGGTTTCAACATTGCGCCGAACCAAGATAGAAAGAAAATGAGCCGGGTGGTGTTCCATCCAACTTGGATTGATTGATGGGATTTAAGCCCTATTCATTGTGATAAACGATTTGCCTAATTACAGATCCCCAGCTGGTGTTACATTGTTTTCTCTCAGAAAAATATATTCCGTTGTGACAAACTTTGTAGAGCTGGTCGGTAAAATTCCATATCTCTTATGCTCTAAAACATTACCAGGTGCTGAAATCAGTTGCTGAATGGATTTACTGTGTGGGAATTAAGTCAGTTTTTTAGCTAAGCACGTCAGAATGAAACCAAGGTTACCTAGAGTAATCAAACGTCTCCAATTTGCGTTGAATAAACTCAGGTACAAAGTGAATGTTTCCCAAATGCCCAAAAGGTTTCACCATTGCCCTAACAATAGATAGAAAGATAAATTGAACACGGGTGGTTTCTCATCCAACTTGGATTGATAGGATGGCCTATTCATTGTGATAACGAGTCGACTAAATTGACAGATCCACAGGCTTGTGGTAATTGTTCATACAGATATAAAATCATTCCGTTTGTGATAAAATTGTCGCGCCGATGCAGCCATTCGAACGCAAGAACTCCTCTTATCCTGTCCACCTCATAGTATGATGCACGGACTTGGTAGTCCTGCGTTCAAGATAGCTTTATTCCCAACGACTGAGGAGATTGTTTCAGTTAGGCATACTTTTATACAAAAGGTGAGCTCTATTTAAAGCCTAATCAACATCTAAATCATCGCGATATTGCCACTGTATTTTTGTAGACTGCGTTGAAACGTTTTTGACAAGACTTTAAGTCATATCAAAGACAAAAGCATGATCCAGGTATACAGGAATTGTTATTTCGTCCCAACCCTTACCTCACTAAATTATCATTCTTCATCGCCAATTATGATTTACCGATTATTAGCAGACAGGCACCTGTAGACCCAAGGCTTCTCTCTACGTTTTCATGATTATTGGATACTTTTACTGTCTTAATATTGGTATAAGACGAAGCTGCCATAATTATTCATACTCTTCTCCGTCGAAGGGTTATGGCTGGATCACGTGTTACGTTCCAATGATAGTCTACCCCGTTACTATTTAATCCTAAGTAATTGATCACCGGCTATTTTGTGTTGTTTGGTAGCATGTTGGCACCGAAACAGCAAGCGAATGGTTGTCTTCTCATCGATCCCCCACAAGGATACATAGACGCAATAATCAATACAGCTGCAACGAAGGGTTATCGCTTAAGCGGAAATGGTATTAGGGACATGTATACCTGGAAATAGAAATATGAATATATCTTGTTGCTAATGGGACATGCGTCAAAGCGGCACCCAAATTAAAACGCAAACGCAATCGAAATCATCCCAAAAATGACGACGGATGAAATGATCACATTCGATGTCCGATAGTAGGGTGTTTCCACCGAAAGCATCACATGTTGCACCGCATATCGTAATTCACATGGAACGAGTTTGAATTAAAGCGAATGGAAGAATGATTACAAGCAGTTCGATGTTGTCAAAAACACCATTTGGTTTTACAACCAACAATCATGGTGATTTCAACACTCATGATGGTTGGATGGTTGTATTGTTGCTCAAAACAGTTCGTGAATTGTGCGCTGATAAATCTCAACACGGTATCCGAATGTACAAGCCTATGTGGCCACTGTACAAGTCAATGGAACTGTACAGGCGTAGGGCCTAGCACAAATTTTCCTTCATAAAAACGTCCCTTAATTTCACTAAGTTGGTTACCTGAAAAAAAAGGTTACCCTGAAATATCAAGCACAACTTTCTACCCCCAGTTCCCTAGTAGCTTCCACCTACCCAAAAACATCCTACAAGTCAAGCATTCCGGCAGAGCGAGACGCTTTTGCTCATCAGAAGAGGAAGAGGAAGTTCCTGAGACGAATCACGAGTTATAAGGAACCCCGCAGCAGTACCTTTGAGAGGACCAATACGAAAGTCGGAAGAAACTCCGCGAAATGACCCCGCCCTGAAGAGTACAACTACTATAGGACTACCACCCCGAATCACCCCTCAGGCCATCTTCGTTTTGCAAGCCTCCGACCTCTATAGTCACCGGCATATTAATGACCCAGGCAACCTTCGTGACATTCTTGTCATTGACTGAAGGTGATGATTGACGTGGGGAAGGGGTTTGGGGGAGAGAGGATTCTGCATCTTCCATTGGAAAAACTTTGTGTATAGACGTTGCGTAGTCGTTGATAAGGACTCGAGGCATACATGATCACCGAGGGAATATTTATGTCATGAATGTTGTCTTTTTTATCTCTGTGAATTTTTGGAATTCGCAGGTGGTATTTGCTGCAATTGTGTGCAATTATAGCACATTTTAACAAGGGGACGTTCTGAACACGCGGGAGCGGGGAGGAGAGGATACGGGGCTGTAGCCCGCCTTTGCCTCTCCCCCTGTATTTAAATCCGACGCACTGGGGACAGGCAGCGTTAACTGTTCTTGTATTGGGGCCTCGGTTGTTAGCCCTTTCAAAAATGCCTCGAGGTCTTGTTACACTGTAGGTAAACCACTCCGTTTTAGGAATTAACCCGGCTTTCGAGCTGGTACGCGTATTTTGAAATGTCTTCAGCATTTAAGGAGTAGGCCTGATGCAATTTAGTGCAATGTAACACATCATATAACATTTTGGCAAACAATGTGCGTTATCATGGTTTAGTTATCTCGGAGTTGAGTTTGGCAGTTTTAGCATTTTCACGCAGTGGTTGCAATTATAGCAGTTTCACTTTGTAATCAGAGATTGTTGTAGGGCTACGTAGAAACAGGTCCCAATCCCGTTTGGAAGTTAGTTTCCCTTTTTTAGACCTAGTCCGAGTAGATTTTGTAAATGTTCCCGACATTGTAAGGTATCCTATGTAAACCTCGTACAATGAAGGGTTATCTTTAGACCAATATGCTTTAATGGGCAAACCTGGGTCGAATATTGGTTCTTTATTAACTAGAGAGTCAAGTTTTAAGAACTGGTTTGGTTGTACGACAGGGTGTACGTACGTTAACGAGCAATTTCGATATATTCATAAATCATTAAAGTTAATTTAAGGTCACTATTGAAAAAAAAGCCAATTAGTAAAGCTAGTAAACAAGTGACAAATAACAGTAACAATTAGGTCCACTACAAATCCAATAATAAACATAGAGTGGACACGACCTAGTGAAAAACGTACAGTCAGAGATGACGTTAAGCTAAGGTGTGAGCGATGTAAGTCGGATGGAAGAGAAAGTGGAGGTTTCGAAATGCTCTTATTCATTATCAGATTATTTCCCCCACAGATCTTCCGATGTTATAGTTAGATGTGTTTGCTTCAATTGTCGTTCCGAATCAACACATAGATGGGATTTTTCTTTTTTCTAGCTACGATGTGTCAGAGCGGCTTGTATATCCCGAGGGGCCGTAATATAGGAATTATAGAGACGATCGTTTTCAGGAGGAGCCAGGAGCAGTATGCTGGTACTGCTACACCACACACGCTCTGTACATTCGATTGTTGTATTTTAAACGGCAATATGGACTTTTGTTTCCGGGGGGGGAAAAACAAGCCAAGGATTCCGAACCTTTACCACTTGCGAGGAGGGGAATGGGTAACTGGGAACCTTCAAACAGTTTTGCCGCATGCTACTTAACTGTCATTTGTTTTAAGCATTACCTGAAAAAAGGTGCGTGCCGAGAGATTGGTATTGGGGGGGGGGGGGGGGTTGAAGTCGGAACCCAAGAGTCGTGCGCCCTCACAAATGGCCTCACCAGATCCCTATGGAAAATAGGTACAACGTCTGGGCCCCTAGACACATGCTGCTGACAAATTTGCTAAATAACAGCTGCTAAACCTCTGACTGGAACTGTCAGAAAATCAGTTTTTGTGATAAAGAATTATTGGTCACTTTGGGTCATGAGGGGTCACCCCCCACGTGGGTACGCAACTGCCATGAGGTATCCGAAAAACAAGCAGCCACCGGGTGAAGGAGGAAAGTTTAAAAAGTTTTTTCCGTTGCATTATGCGTGATTGTGTTGTGTTGAAAAACGTGACTCCATTGCATTGACTCCATTTAAATAAAACGGAAACACAAGCCGACATGTGTACTAGGCGAGACAACTTGATTTACGAGTGTCAGTGTTGTCTTCCCACATGCTCGCCATAATTAGATTCATATAAACAAGGGTGTCAAAACAATCGACAAATACCGATGTAGAAATGCTGGGAATAACTCTGGATTGTGAGATAATGTGTTCTGTAACTAAGGGGGATATACCAGATGGATGCACCATAGTGCTACATCACTCGCATTAAACTAAACCCACACTCTAGCACTCCCGATTGCAATGGTAATCGCGGACAGAGTAGGTGTATATCCAAATTGCGAGGAGGGGTAGGGAATGCAACACCGGTGCTGATTGGAGTTAAATGCATACAGGTGTGCCAACGAGTTTTGTACAACATGTAGAATAAAAGCAACAAATGTCATGAACTCTCCATGAGAAAAGTGCGCGGGTACCAAACCTCAATGTGATCTGACTAGGCATTCTGGACTCGATCTGTTGCAAGGTTTTCAGATTTTTAACCAGTGGTTGACCTCAGGAACTTATGACCTGGACTGAAAAACATACGACTCATGAATCACCCAATGCATACATTTGGTTCGCTTTGCTGGTCAGGAGGCCATTAGTTGGGCAAGCTATAGTAGTTAGCATAGTAGTTATCTCTGTTCAAATGGAAAAAACTCTCCGTTCACGTTCATAACTTTTGACAGCCTCGTAGATACTTCCGTAAATATCGTGTTAACCCTCTGCATTGCGTTATGATGGTTGACGCATCTCGTAGGCCTCAATATAGCTGTGGCAAAATAAAATCTTATTTTGCGTTTCCTCATGTGGTTATTTTGCACATAATGCAAGCAGTTCGCCAATGGATATTCCCGTTAAAACGTTTTTCGTTAGGCCTAGGAGCAGGAGAGAAAAAGAAATGTTTATTGATCGATTTGATTACGCTCAGCCAAAACAACCAGTCGGTTCTGTTACACAGACCGCTGCAGAACATCAGGGACGCTTGAAGCCAGTGAGATACTCTTATGACTTCAATGTAACTCCATTGCATAAAAAAACCCAAATCCGACAGCAAGAATTTGAGAGACTTGGCAAACATTTCTTGCCTAATCAGTCTAGGACAATGGACTAATAGCATTTCGAAAAGTATAATAGTCAAGAAGGATATCAGATACCGTCATTCTATTGTTAAAAGATAACTGAAGCATTTATTGCCGAAAGAAACGAAAGCACGAAACAACAGCTGTTAGTACGACTGAGAATAGGCATTATGCATGCCTTCATATGTTCACGATTCAATATATCCCGCGGATTGACTGGATTGATAGTTTAGCGCGTAAACATAATCATTACTGTGTTTTAGAAAAGGTCATTGAAGCCATTTGACTCAATCAAATGATCAATACATGACAAAGGTTTTCATGACATATCATCATCATCATGTCATCCAATATTCTTGGCGGTTATGGGAACTTTACCCTTGCCGATAACTATGCTAGCCTCATTCGGGCAGAAATGGGGCATAAGTATTGTTCCTAATAATCGTAAGAGATGTCCTACGTAGTATTCACATCTACCATCTCAAACTTATTGTTCGGGTTTTAACCGCTTCAGGAACATCATTAATTTCAGTTTACGCTGGCCTCAGCAGTGTATATTCCAGGAGTCTCTAATATTATATTTTTTTTCATGTAAAACTGGCATTTTCCACCATATGGTAATATGTTAGTATATAATATTGTATTGATTGTGGTCAGTTGGGTTATGACATGCCTATTCTTTCCTTTTAAGCTCATCTCCATCTGATATCGGCACGTAGTCTGAGGGACATGTTCGAAGTGGAATCTCCGTGTTCGGTTTGCCAACACAATTCTCTAATGAACTTGCAATCTAAAGGAGCGAGGGACTTGGTTAGTGTTTGTGATTTACTATTGCTTCTTTCCTGAGCCCTTTTAATGTCTAAACGATTAGTGGACTTTTACCCATAACAGTGACCTGCGACAACAGTACTCAGAGAGGTAACCCGGTATTGACACATCCTGTCGATGCTTCATGTTTCATGAACATTTGAAAAAAATATTATTGTATTTTCAATAAGAAGCTAGTTTTCTAAAAACGTGTTGTACTTCTAACACTATCTTCTCTGATGAAGGGCTCTGTTGGGCGCAGGTGGTTGTGTGTGCCTCCATCTGGGTGAACGGATACTATTACAAGAGGTGATGGGCAGATCAGAGTGCCACGAGCGGGTCATGTGTTCGGCGTGGGACAAGATATGTACATGTACGTTACGAATGTAATGATGGATGACGATTCTCAGACAGGGACAGCGGTACCACCAATGTTAATGGCGGTAACGTACACTACTAGTAACACGCTGGCAGCCTTAGCCACTTGCGGCTGAGCTAGGCAATGAATTTTAGAACTCGTGGTCTAATTACTTTGCGATACAGTTGCATATTGCTTTTATAAATACTGTTCACAGTATAGACGTTCCTCTTTGACTTTGATTGATGATTTACGGGGTCAGGAAAGCCATAAAAGCTACAGTAGGAACCCTGGCCGTTTCGTTCGTGGATGAGCAAACCTGCGAAACGTGAATTGTCTCTACGACTAGTGTTCAGATGGGATTGAGGCAGGGGTGTGACCAAACCTCAACCGGCTCCCGAAGGACTTCAGTCGAAAGGACTATCAGTGAACCTCAGGACTAGACCAGGCACAGCGCGGAACCATGAAGTTAAAGACCTCGCTCCATCGCAATGCAGGTACACCACTAGGGAAAAAAAAAAACGTCGGGTGACTGCTGGATTTGGAACCCGAAATAGTGCTAGCAAAATGCACGGTTACCACAATACCATTTCTGCCTAACACTTACACCATACAGGACAAGAAGGCAGGGGGAGATAGTGAGAAATTGTTCAATGGTATCGTTGGGGAACCAGCTTATTAGGAGTAGAATGCCTACCAATTAACTTTGTGATATATGTGATCAAAGCGCCGTAGAATGTCAGGCTCGCAACATGAAAGTTTTTTGTTGTACGGGGATATTAGGGTTTTGGGCTGTGTGTGACTGGGCCGCCTGTCTCCACCGCCGCTGCCGCCTTCGGAAACGGTCTACCAGATGTGGTTAGTAAATATTGTAAATAAGCAATTGGGGAACGGAAAATCGTGTAGTTTTGTATTGGCAGGGTTCGTAATTTCCGGCAGGGGGAGTTTCGAAAGATGTTCTGCACAAGTACGTTTACCGTCGAGCAGGCGTTCCTTAACCTTCGACCCAAGATCATTATATCTCATCAATGTAAGGCTTATATATTATAGAGTATATCTGATTCGTGAGTCTCAAGCATTGCTTCGAAGAAAATCTTGCTTGAAGATCCACTGGAGGTATGGAAAATGGTGCGAGTCACTTGACAGCTGTAAAAGATGTGATATCATATTTCCTGACTTCATAAGCTATTGACGAGGGCCTCAAAACGTTCCTTTCCCAATTGGAGAGCTTGGTATTACCGGCATGTAATGAAGTGGGTAACGAGTGCTTTCACAATAGGGCGCAAAGAGTTGTCAATTATGGGCGGTTTCCTACCTGGACAGAGGGTCACAGTAGTGTTCCCTAAAGGGTCGGTCCTCGGTCCTCTAACCGATTTGGAACTTCTGTGCAAGATAGAGACACAAAGTTGTATTGGGAAAGTGACTTTCAAACGATGCTTTCTGCATTGTTCATGGGATGAGTTAGAAGTATCTCAAAATGGACTCCCGATTGAAAAATGGTTCTAACGTCGATGAATGCAAGTAGTGAAGCATGTCGGTTATCATAACGCCAACGGGTCGTACAGTTTAAATGGACGAGAGATTCAATAGGGTCTATTCTGAAAAGTATCTTGGGTTTATTTTCATTCTACATTGAAACCCGCCGAGCAGGTGCCCGGAAGCTGCCTAGGAGATTCTCGGCTGATTACACGTAATACTCGTTTATTCGTTTCAAGTCTAACGCCCCTTCAAAAATAACTTGGATGCACGTCAAAAATTGGTTTTCGCTTACAAAGAACAGATGGCAATATGAATACAGGAGGGTATTTATTGTTAGGTTCAGAGATGAGGCACGTGTCGATTTGGTCTTCTTTTCTAAAAACAGCAACAGGTGGTTCCTCTCTTGCAAATTGGTTGGACAAGTAATAATATTTTGTTACAACATCATTGTCTAGCTTTTCCTACTAGACATTGTGGAGAAAATGATCATGCTTGTGGTTGATTAGTCAAATGCTTTCCTACAATTTGCTTGGCTTTGCAAATAGGGCCAATGTTTTCTCGACAGCAGTAATAGGCATTTCTGTGGGTTACAAGCTCAGTGGCTTTAATGTATCAAAAACCAGGAAGGACTAGGGACTGATATGGATTTCATAATATTCCCACAAAGATTGGCTCCGCGCTGGCAGACGTCGGTGGAAAAAATAGCGATTATTCCTATCAATTTGTTACGGTTTCGGCGTACACACATTTTCCGCTCTTAGAACATTCTTGATTTTGGAAAACGGAGATTTATTTTCCAGGATCCACTTCATCCTCTGATCCCATATACTACTGAATGGTACATGCATTATAGATTCTGGAGTATAGTCGTTTGGAAACGTATGGAATTTCAGGTTCAAGTCATCATTTGTCACCTTCTTATTACCCGCTCAATTTGTGTTCAAGAAGCGATATCGATTGGCCGTTGCTCGACAGGCTTCGCTGAATTATTATTGAAATCATTCCACAAATCCCTCTTGGCTTAAAAAACAGTATATGTGAATTGTTAGTACCGGTACCTGTGAGATATGATGATACCACATGGCTACTTGAATGAGCAAAAGTAAAAAATGTCCCGAATCTGAAAGACAAAAAACAAATCTGCAACAGACATGACCAAGCACTTGTCATTTGGTAGGTAGGTCCCGAGAATTCCTGGGTTGGAATCATCATTACCGGCTGTCGCCTCTTTGTCATCACGCTTTTATTAGAATCCGTAAATTCAATAGCTCAGTACCTGTGAAGGAAAATACATGCCCACATGAAAGTGAAACATTTTTTTTTCTTTCGTGATGACGACAAGAAAACGATGACTATACAAGGTTCCTCAGAGTTCGCGCAAATTGAACAGGCATATACAAGAATATATACAATCATTCACTGCGGAGGACATGCATCAGGCAGTTGCAATGTGTTGCGAAACTTTATCCAGGACAATTGACTTTTCTTTCAGTGCTCAAACCGTCCGGCACCAGTGGCGACAGGACCAGTGATGTTTTTCACATCTTCGGGTTCTCCAGTTAATATCAGGAGTATTGACGAAGGGGATCCGTACGTCGAGATGTTGCCTATCCAACTTTTCGTCCAGCGATTCACTGGTTTCTAGTGTAGATGGTGCCGGGAGGGGGCACCTGGGACGGTGACTCTGGCGATGTGGTGGAATAACCTGAGAATAAACAAAACAATAATCTTTCGGTTCCGATTTCGCTGCCAAACTGAAAGGTGAACGGTGTCATGAATCAAATCTTCACGACATTGTATCCAGGTTTTCGATAGCTGGCTGAGTAAATCGTGTATTGAGAACATCTTGAATAGGCGATATTCGAACATAGCTCTGAATTTACTAAATTATTTTCGATGATTGATATACATATATATTCAAAGATCTCTAAAAGTGTCATCATAGTTGTTCTATGGGAATTTCAGGGCACTTAACAACTCGATAAATACCGAAATTTCAAGGATGGGGCGTGAGCAGAACTGACATAACTTAACAGCGCAGCTCAGGATTGGTAACAAACAAGCACCACATAAACGTCGACAAAATCCGATGACCCCAAATGGAAATAAAGGTACAAGAATTTATTTCATTTCAGGTAATATTCTGCTCGTAAATTAGCTTTAGACATGATCAGTAAAATAAATAATTTTTGGTAGGCGTAAGATTAAGCTTAATTCCAGAAAACTGATCGATTGTGCAAGATTTGTAACGTCGTATTGGCAGAGGAATCAATATCCTCTGTATATTCAAATAATTATAGCATTTCAGTGTGTTTGCTAGTGCGATCCCTTCTGACTGTGGGTCACAGGTCAACTTAAAGTTCACTATATCGATATATGCGCGACTTAGATATTAGGCCATGACAACCCTTTTAGAGAATGTGTCTGTCATAGTCCAGAGCACTACACACTTTTGAACTAACAAGGCAGTACAAGACGCCTCAATGTTCAGCTCCAGTGTTATTGTATGTACGTTCTTACTCGCCTGCGCCTCAAATCCGATTATCTCTTATTGCACAGACAGCCTTGTTTTTTTTATATTGCTATGAGTGTCCCATTAAAATCTATGAATCTCCAATACACCATATACCTATGGTTGATGTGTCAGCTAAGGATACTATCTACATAGCCACAGTTTTTAAATTTAATAAGACCAAAATGTATGTTGTAATATCATTCATAAATGCCTTCATAAAGCTCATTTCGAATTCAATGTATTTACAATCATTGTTCTCACAGTTGGTCTTTGTCGTCATACCATGATTTGGGATAGCTCCACATCGTTGATAACAGTGGATGTCATGAGTATGCTGCAAATTTTACATACAGTTAAATTTAGACCTGCGTGTTTTAAGTAGTGCCTTTAAAGTTATTGCAAATAATATTGAGGGGATTGTTGAACAACAGGCGAGATTTCTTTGCCAAATTAAGATCTAGCATGCCCTTTCCCATAACCAGTTTGGGTCATTGGGGCTATTCGTTGTATTCGGCGTTCTGTTCTTGCAGTTAGCAAACTAAACGGAAGAACAGTGTGGATGTACCGTTAGGAGTTTGATCATAAAGGGAACATGTTCACGAACAGTCCTTGTCGTGAAGCTCAAGATACCTCGGCAGGTGGTACAGCAACGACCATGAGAGGACTACCTAGTGTTTTCACATGATAGACAATTCAACATAACGTCAAATAGGTACACAAATGTCCACTATTATTCTAAGAGTGCAGAGTACAATTATTGTATTTGTTTAGTAGTAATTGTAATTACGAGTAAACGCTAGGACGCGGATATGCCACCCCCTATAGAAAAAAAAAACCTCTGTGACGTACGAGGACATCGCACGCCTGTTGAACGGTGTTAGTCTACTCGACACTGCAGAACAGGATCCCGTATCCCAACAGGTTTGCAACTGTCGATTCAGGCGCATCTACAATCATTGTCACAGGAAGAAATGATCGGCAAATATCGGTTTTAGTATTAAAATAACTGGACATTCTTGATAATTTCGGTGTGAATCACCGGCACGGTTCACGGAATTGATTCTTTCTTTTGCGCTCCGGCCCTCAGCCGCAGGCTAATTGCCGCCATCAGTATACTGAAGAAATTAAAGACTCATAACCTGGGTTTCACAAATACGCAAGCCAGACAATAAATCAACTTTGGGCATATCAAGCATTGTTCTCTTGCGAAAGCAATTCTCAAAATTTATAGCCATCATTAAACTTTGGTTTGTATACTATACGCTTTTTCGAAGAAAACATCGTCGGTAAGGGTGCAAGTCGAAAACAGTGATGACGGAAATAGCCCCAAAGGTACAATTCAGTGTCCCCCTTCCCAACCAGGTTGGCTACTTGTGGAGATGCGAGAGGATACAGTCAGCGGCAGCGGCCAGAATTACTTCCGGCCAGGGGACCAGAGGATATTTTGTAGCTGGGGCGCGGACAAGTCACGAATAATTGTGCATAATCCTTCGCCATAGCAACAGCGGCACCTACACATGTCGACTACAAAATGAACGTCAAACACATTGACCCTGACTGTCGTTTCAAGGTAAGAAAATTAATTGTTCCCTGAAGTAGGACTTAACGGTCGTTTTCTATGTCGTTGTAAATAAGTAGTGATTACTTTGACTCTTGCAAATGTTCAAATCAAAAATCTTGAATATTAAAGAAGACGATGAGACATTCCAGTTTCAGACCATGGCGAACCAGGAAGGGCCGTGTATGCAATACTAATGAACCAGGGGCCAACGGTTTAGTGATCCATTGACTCATTCTAATAAACTATGACCAGATACAAGAACAAAGTGGGATAAGGCATGCAAACATCAAAGCCTAGCTCGATAGGACGTGCAGTTCTGAACTTATACTGTCCACAAGGTTTTCGAACTGTGACCTCGCCGAATAGAGGATTCTTGACCCCACTACAGGGGTAAGGGTCTTATCATGGGGAAATTGCACAGATAAAATTGGCCAACACATAACAATTTCTAGACAAAAACAAACTCCACAACTCCAGACGCACGTTCAGCATTTAGGAAATGTGAAAAACTCAATATCCTTTATAACAATAACAGCAAATATCGACAGAAGGAACGGAAAATGCATTGGAAATCGAGGAAAGAATTAGAGCGACCGAATGAAACGCAGGTTTGCCAGGTGTTCTACACAACTTTGTTCTTGACTACTACTTCACCACCCACTCTCCATTCATGAAGGTATCTGAACGCATGAAGTTTGTGAAAAATGAATATTCCTGCCAATTTGCCTTCGTGAACACGATACTTCGACCCCACCTGGTTCATTCCTTTATTCGGCCGCTGCAAAATATAATAGGCAGTTTTTGTAATTTACGGGAATGTCGAACGCGAAGTGCCATACAGGAGCATGGGAACCGACTCATTCACTCGTGTATGGAGACTGGGTGCAAACCCACATCATGAAGGCCCAATCCGTCATGTATTAAGTTGCCTTCATGAATACTCAGCGTTGTAGTACCAGGGTACTCGATTAACTCACCTCTACCCATAACATGTGGGCCTCATAGCCGTTCTAGTGATGTGAGTTGACTACACTCAGACAGTGACCATTTGTCTTCTCTCTTCATATGTTTACTACTCATAATACTAATTATCTACGCATGAGTAGGCTCTGGGGAATTGTTCCTCGGGCTACCGTTCACTGTGCGTTTTGGCAGTAGCTTTCTAATGGTGGAGATTTGAGAAGATTTTATTCCTTGCAATCTGCCTATAAAAGGCGTAAGTGCCTTGGCAAAGCTCAGACTAGGATTCCATTGTTGCTTATGCGGGTCTGGAACGATGTGGCCATCTCGAAAATTCCACGTGACTGAGCTGGAGCCGGTGTCTGAATATGTTTAATTTAGTTTTCGACGATAAATATTGGTTCATAAAAGGCATGAAAAAAATGTGAATGGAAGCAAACCAATACTGAATGGGAGAATGAGCACATGAGCACATGCGTTACTGTATAAGATGCGTATCACATCTGAGGAATCCCAACTTTGCTCCTATATATTTTTGCACGCGACCTCCGCGCCCTAGCTATTGACTCCGTAATGAGCGTATAGCCCACAGAGCATGATCAAGAGTTAGAAGTTATATTATACTCTAGTGATACAGCATTGATTAAGCGTTATATTATACTCTATGGTTATAGCCACTCCCCTGCGTGCGTTAGGTTACCGTGCCCCATTGTTACTTGGGTTTTTACTCAGGTTTTTCCCCGCACTCCCCCTCCTGTCCCCGTCTATTACACCTGGACATTTAGAAGGTTTCTCGACATGTGGCACTTCTCTGCCGTATTGTGACTTGAAACCCTTATTAGAACCCTAAGTCGTGACCCTTCCTGACACAGAGTTGCCTAGGGTCTATACGGCTATACTATCGGATCCGCGTTCACGCAGGCCCAGCATCAGCAGCCGACTCGCCCTGACGGTAGGTCAGGTTTTGATAGATGTACACGGCCTGCATCAATTGAACGGTGGTCCCGCCTCTGCCAGCAGGTCAAACGTGATGCTCTGCACGGGCTAGTTTTTTGGCACCCCCAGCCAGCTATATCTACAAGCTCGTCAGCCTTTCTCCTAGGGTCACTACAGGACCCGGGCTTCGTAGTTCGTAGGACTGAAAACCGACGTGAACAAATTCCGTGACACTCCTGATGGAATAGTCAACCCGGAAATAAGCCACAAGCCAGTTCTGTGTTGCGACCCTGGGTCGTTCACAATGCGCTTCCACATGACCTCTCGTACTTGTAAACAAGTCGATTATACGCCCCCCCCAACCATCATGTTCTTTTAATTTGAGAATTTCGGTCTGTTACGCCATCAGCCAAATGAAGGCCAATTAGAACTCAGACCATATGTTAAGGAGACAATGTTAGACAATGGACCAGGATATCTATAATATATCCATTAAGTGCAAACAGTTAGCAACGAAATATTGCTTGATTGACAGAGAGTCACAAGGACTTGAACCCAAAACTAATTGAAGATGGTAGAATCACTTTTTGTTGAGGGTCATTGTCACACTCCGTGCAAAATACCAAAAATGGAGTTGTGTTTGGTTCAACTTCTTTACTAATTTAATTATTAAATGAAAACTTCGAGGAAACACGAAGGACTATATAGAGAGGGAAATGAGATGCTTCTGTTGGGGTTAAACGACAGTTTGTAGAGGTAGAATACCATGCGTTTAAACGATTTCCGGAAAAGCTCTCGGCCTCGATGTTTGATGACCCAAAGAGACGATGGCTTTCTGGATCGTTATCACCCTCGGTTAAATATTACACCTCTTACCTTAAACAATCCACCGATCTCATAATTGAGCCATCAGGTCCCCCGCGACCATCATGTGTCACTGGTCTTCAGGGCAACGTACTAAATCCGAGAAACGACTTCAATACAGTAAACACACAGCAAACCCGTAGGTATGTTCAGTCCACACGTTAATTCAGCGTCATGACACCACAAAACACGCCGTTCGAAGCTCCCTAAACATAAAATTGGAATAACGCAAATTATGACGTTCCATTGGCAGGATATGCACCTATATGAACGGGATTTTTGATTAGGTATCAATTGTAGGTCATTTGCAATAGGGAAAACCAAACTCACAAAGCTCAAATACGCTGTGAATAAGGGAAAACAAAAACGAAACAACCAAAAACAAACTCTGAATTTACCCGCACAAATTTATCACGACAAACTTTTTACATACCGTTGACTCCTGTTCCACACCCGTCACGTATCCAACAAGTGGAAAATCATTAATAAATGAGAAGTAAGACCATACATTGGGAGATTGTTTCTTTACGTTAAACATTCATACATGTGGTTCGTTCTAGATTCTAGACTCATGTTTTTTTTTGCTAATTGTGCATATTCAAATTCCTAATGTACTACAATCTTCGATACGGAACGTTCGGTTTCATCATGTCAACAGACATAAGTTGCTCACCGCCTCCAAGTCTTTCCAGTGGATCTATTCTCATAGTAACGCGAATGTGAACTCATTTGAAGAAGAAGTGCTACCTCCTTCGAGCAATAGTCCCCCTGCGATGTGATCGTGACTATCATCAGACTGGCGCTGAAGCATCCACATTAACTCAAGGGAGGTTGGGACACCACGTTAGGAAGTTTATCCGCTAATCACGGTTTTATTATTTAAGCACAGGACGCAAGACCCTTTTAGGAAACGTAATGTGTACAATTTTTTTTTTTGGAAAAAAACCATCATGTAGTTCCAATATTTACGGCCACCGAATTGCAGGAGAAACCCAACGAAATTCCGCTATTGGTTCGTTTACCTATGAGAAAAATTGCTTTTGTGAAGTAATATTCTGAGTAACCAGTTGTAATCGATGGTTGACCACAGCCTACACAGTAATGTATGTATGTATGTATTATGATGTATGTATTATGTATGTCGTATGTATGTAGTATGTATGTTGTATGTATGTATTTAATGTAGGGTATGGTGTGTGTGCGGTGGCATGCATGCACATACATACATTATATGATCGGGATCATATTCTTGTTTATACTGGAAATCAAACAATTGTAGTGTCGACCAGGAGGAGTCCAATCATGTTTTTAAAGGATGGAGCCCTACTCAATCTGTTATATTTTCAACAACGAGATTACAAATCCTCCTGATTTTCGGCATTCCCAATGAATAATGTCTCCGATTTTAACAGGGCTCAAATTTTCCTGAAAACCCGGTAAGCAGGCTAATTTTACGATTCTTATTCGTTATGGATCGACGTCTATATGTTAGCTTCTCCACTGAAGTAACACGTTTAGAGACATACAGTAGTGCCTGTTCTTCTGGTAGAAATGAAACTGCAATAATATCGAGGGCCAATGTGAGCAATATATATATATCTATATAGATATATATATATATATATATATGCTATATATATATATTATATAGATAATATATATATATATCTATCTATATCTTAGCCTCACCCACACCATTGTTCCTAGTCCTATAAAGTCTCAGCCTTCCTTCTCTCGCGTTATCACCATCTGTGGTCACGGCACTGACGACGGACTGTATTGTCCAAAGCTCTGCATCCAACCATATCGGCTGTTTTCCTCACATTTTTCCTAGCCTCAATCGCTTTGCCTCTTGGTCTATATATATTTCTATATCTATATATATATTATATATATATCTATATATATATAATATATTAGATATATATATATATCTATTATATATATATATAATATATATATTATATATATATATATATATATATATATATATATACTATCCTCATTGGTTTTGACATTGTTGTAAGCCGTTTTGACCTCAAATGAAAATTATGAATCATGTGTGCATGCCATGCACGTACGCAGTGCAACACAGCAGATACACAATGCGGTCAGCATTGATACTGCAGAGAGTTCTTTGATTCGCTCTACCCCATGTACAGGGGTCTATGTTTTTCGTCATTGCGTATCGCAATTTCTCCCGCAAATTCATTGTTGCGCTCCTACACTGTCTCGGCTTAATAAAACTAGTGTTCGAACGGTGATCATAGGCGCCAGTTGGCGAATAAAGGAGTTGTGACTGTGTTTCATGTATCTGTCTCGGAATTATGTACCCTAATGTGTCCAGGTATTGTGAAGTACTTCCAATACAGTAAGAGTTCTAAAGTCACCATGGGTCAGTTAGAGCCAAAGAACAAAAGGGTTTGAACGACCAATAACGCCTATAACGGGATGTCTACTCATGACCTGTGGGCACAAGTGCAAATAGTATGGGGAGAGATTAGGGGCACATATAACGGTAGTCCTCCAAAGTATTGAAAATGGAATTAGGCGTACACCAAATAGCTGATGTTTGGACCATAACTGGAACTGAAACCTTTCTAATTCTTTGGCGAAAGCTAAATTCCTATGCAGTGTGTCCGTACGTATGAATGCTCTGGCGTCACAAAATAATGCAAGAAAAGAAACGCTGAGGAGGTGCGTGTGCTTGTTGGAGTTACGGACTCGAATCACGTTAAAAAAAAGTGGAGAGGGAAAAACACGATGTCCGTAAGGTAACATCAATATAGAGACGAGAGCCAATCACACGTCCTGTTTCACATTGAATACGCGTTCAAGCATCCATATATACCCGATGACTGGTTATAGCCATCTGAAGCACAAGGGACCACCGTCTCCACCTTCGGGGAGTCAAAGTCTCGCCTGCAGTGGAACTCTGGCTATCGGGTTGACGTTGATGAACCCCATACTTGTGACTATGATGGAGAATTGACACCACCGTTGAGAACGTGTAATGTCGGCCGACTGCTGACTAATTAGCACCGAAAGCCATTACGAACGTTTCATGTTCCGCTGATCTGTACATCAATTTCGGCGATCTGAAACGGACACCAGAAGGCTTCTCGACTGCATTGTAACAAGATTAATAATAAGGGAGTTAGATTAATCGACTGATCTGCAAATCATCCAAGAAGTTTTTGGATGTAGTAAATGAGTGATCAGAAGCCGACGCACCACAGCGGAAAACCACAAGTGAAGACTGCGACCTCGCCCATCACAAACGGCAAGTACAGTAACCTAGGAAAAAAGGCAAGGGAGGAATTCAAACACGTAATGTTCCTTGGAAAGCGTCACACACTGCCATTTGCCGTAGGCGGAAACGTGAAATATAACGTTTTGAAGGGGACCCACTAAAATTTCACCTATATCGTAGAATAGTACACAATGAGTCAAGTGAACACAAATATACAGCCAGCGATATCGTTGTATAGGGGAGACTTCCATCGTTCCACCATCACGTCCTGCACCTCAGCAAAGGAAGGGAATTCCCGGAGAGTGACGAGGTGTTTATTTGTATTTTGGTTCTCTAGGTGGATTGACGTTCACCACATTGGATTTACCCACCTTATTGGATTTAACTGAATTCTGAAAGCTATGGTTAAAATAGCTTAGCATGGACGAGCTAGGTGCCAGTTCTCGAAAACAGATTGGGATTTCAGCCTAAATATGTCAAGTTGGATTTTTCAAACTGAAAATAGTCCGGGGTTAACGGAGGCCAGTCATTAATCTGAACATGGTTCTGGATATTCTATACAAGCTTCAACATGAAAGGATGTTCAGAAGACGTAATTTAATTACATTCTGAGCTCCATACCGTAGGTTTGCAGGGCGGTAATGCCGCAGGTTGGTGCTCTGGTGTGCTATGGTTCCCTCGGTCCAGTATCTTGACAAGGGTTAGAAGCTAAATTTCAGGTCCCCAATGGGCGGTCTTCAAATATAATTGTACAAGGGCACTGACTGACTTGAAGTTATGGACATATTCTAGTTCAAGAAATAACCGCCGTTCGCTATAAGGAGAGAATGAAACAACAAGGCGCGTAGTGCATGTATTTTGTCAACCGGGGGCGCAGGTCATACTGAGCGGAGCGCCACTCATCGGTTGTCGTGGAGCGCTACAAGAACCAAGAAAATGTTGAGTCTTAACACCTCCAGATCGCCGGAAATGCCTCTCGGTAGCATGAGAGGGACCGTTTTAATCTACTCACACTATCGCCAAAAAAATGTGCCTTCTTGTCAAAACGTCCTTATTCCTGTACGGAATGAGCATAACTGCATCGTAGCTTAGCGGCTGCTGCGGAGCTGGGACTACGCTATCCAATGCATGAAACGAACCTCGCCTGGAAAACACATGCATGATGGATTTTCATGCCAGCGGGAGCAGTGCAACCACCTCCATGCTCTGACATGTATGGGTTATACTTGGCAGCTTGCTGTCGCGTTACTTGTGAAGAAAGTTTACGAAGACTATGGTTATTTAGCACATTCTTCGGTCGTTCTTCCGCACAGGTTCTGGATGAAAATAAGGGGCGTCAATCCGTTTCGAAAAGTGGGGGGTGGAGGGGGCAAGGGACTGCAATTTTTACTACCGAGCGGAGCGTCACCATTGTTTGGCGCATAGCTGCCTCAGAAAATTTTGGCTTTTTATACCTCCAAAATCGCCCGGAAAATGGCAACACGCCGGGCATAATTGCAAAAATATGCGATGTGCAATTTCAGGAAGAAAAAGAAGAAAAGAATGTTGAAGAGTTTTCATTCTGCAGGATATAGGAGAAAATATAGCAAACCAGCATCTACGGCCTATCTATGTTTTTTTTTTTTTTTAAATTTTGTATGAAAGAAAAGAATACGTCAGCAATAAGTCAATAATACCAAGAAAACCTACTGCGAATTACAATTTATGTAAACCAGGAGCTAGGATTGAAGCCACCCTTTCATTTTAGCCGTAAATATCTGATCAGCAATGTGATAATATGGGGATACCGGTGGATGTACACACCCGTTGAATTGGGGGGAAATGATTTTGCCGACTAAAAAACGGAGCCCAATCATTGCGTGGCACGACGAATCATTGAGAAAAGTTTAAGAGCAATAGATACCTCAAGATTGCGGGAAATGGTAGACCTACTTTCCGTACTTTACTTCGGTTGCGCAGCTAGGATTTTTTCGTGGGGCGCTGGAGCGGGGGAGCGAGAGCAGTGGCGTCGCCAGATTTTCCGTCTTGAGAGGGAGGCACAGGGGGAACAGACATTTTGAGCGGACCGTCATCGTGTGTTGGCGCGGAGCGCACAACGAAATTTTTGATTGGCAACCTCAGATTACTGGAAATGGCCTTTCCCGGGCATTTATGATCATTTTGTGATTACGAAACTTTGCAATCGGTGGAAGATTGGAATTATGCCAGACCTCGTCCTCTTCGTTGCCCCGACTTAAAAAAAATTGGAGAGGCAAGAATGTTCAATAACTGCTGCGCCATACTACTATCCACCCCAGTGCGCGCGAAACGCGCAATTTTCTAAGATTTCCAGAGCACATCGCGAAAAATCAATCCCAGCAGAAAGTTAGGACATTTTAGCCAATTTTGATCGACCGTTCCAAAATCATGTATAACTTATGCCATAGAGAGCAGTCAACTTCGAGTAGTAGTTCCCTGGAGAAAAACACGCGCTTGGAATTCAAGCAGTACGATAGACTAGGATACAGGCAGTTCAAAATTGAATGTGGTTGAGAGAGGGGGAAAGGACAAGAGCCTAAGGTTTAGTAATCCAAAAGAAGTTGGAATTGTATTGTCAAGTTCAATTATGAACGTTGCTGTATATATTTTCCCCCACAGATATGTATAAACGCTAGGGGCCAATGAGAAGAAATTTCATGTAGAGCTTGCAGAGATTCAGAGACGGGAGAGCACGGGACAAGTTCCACCACTGGTCTCGGCTCGAAGCACGCACGTAGCCCATACACTTATGTAGTGCATTGAGGCCAAGTTTGGCACAATTAGGCTAATGCCTTTCTTGTCGTTGCCATGGAAAATCAACAAATTAGCTAGGTCTATATCAAACTGTCGTCGAATAATGACTACAAATATTTCTTTCGAAAATTACAATGGGGGGGGGGGGGACACCCCCAAACCACACACCCAACAAAAACAACAACGGGGGGAGGGGCCACATGATTTTCGAGAGGTGCTCGTGCCCCTCCCCCTTGCCCCTTGCGACGCTACTGGGCCTAGTGTACTTCATATGGTCTTGATTCATATCTATCGGGGGAGACCGCATCGGTTTTTTTTTTTTTTTTGTTGATATTTACAACAAAATTTCCGGGATTATATGAGCCTCCCATGTTGAAAAGCACTTCTCCATTCTCCTATCTTTTCACGCCTTAGTTCTGTAGGGGCGCTATACCTTGAAATGGTGAGCTTGTCAGTTTATCCGAATAAAATTCGCAAATCTCAAAATGCTGCCTAGTTCCATTGAAGTTGACGAAGAACCACCTTTTTTGTGGCACTCAGTGTTTTTGTGTAAATATTCCACTTTTGCCTTCACCCCCTCTTACTTCTTCTCCCCCAATCTTCGCCCGAATTGCGCTACTCGATCTCATCTCCCTCTTGAACTATATGCACTGCTCGGATGCCTGTGTCCATGTTTGGTTTGCCCTAGCAATTATGGTCAATCTTCCGACAAAGGGTGTCAACATAATCTTTTTTCGAAATTGAGTTCAACTCATGCCTTATGCGGTATTGGGCGATCCCGAAATCATTGTTAACACCATGACGTTTTCCCCCTGATAGTCTGTAGTGGGTGGGGGAGTTGGGGGGCTCCGGCCAGATCCGATATTTTATCATCCGGGATACCGGAATCTGATGATGTAACACTGATGGACCAGAGGACGAGGGGGGTGGGGCAAGTTTAAAATTGTGGGAACATTCTTCGACACTGTTTATTGGCTTACAATACCTTTTCAGTTTTTGGTTCTCTCGTATTTTCCTTACCACCCACCCCCTTTCCTTTTCTCTTATTCCCTTCCTCTCCCCCTTGCTCTTTTCCTTCTCCCTTCCTCTCCCTTCTCCTTTGCGCTCTATTTTCTCTCTCCCTCTTCTTTCTTTTATTTTCTCCTCCTCCTTTTTTTTCTTCCTTTCCCCTCCTTTTTAGGTGGGGGGTACTTGTGTCAAAAAAATGGGCGATCTGAGAGTGGCTTGCCCATAATGGATTTTATTGCATACTGGCTAGTTTCATATATGCTGAATCAAAAAATGGAGGGTTTCCATTTTTTTGGAAGTGATTATCGCGCCATTGTGCTGGAATTCCAAATGGCCGCCATTTTTTTCGATAAAATTGTCATACCCTTATCCATAGAGCAACCTACCGACTGATGTTGAGTGTGGTATATATTTTTGTTAATAAGACACCGTAGCCAATGGAACCCAGACCATCAGCAAAACTACAAGGCGGGCCATCTTGGATTTCAAAAAGGCCGGTTTTTTCGTCGGCAAATGAGCTGACGCATCAGCTGATCCACCAGCTTTCATAGCTTTCCCATTTAATGCACCATTTAACCAAGGTGCTCTGTTTCGTATCGTAAATTATCGACTCTGTCCTTGATGGGGTTGGGAACTACTTGGTGGCCTATAAGGGCATTGGCGCCCTCAATAGAGGTCACTTGTGTCCCATCAGGCGATCATTGCACCAAGTAAATAATGTCAACAACTATCACACACTGCGGCTTCTGAATTCCACAACCGTTTGGTAGTAGTTCCATTAGAAAACTCTTAACAAATCTGGCAGTCTAGTAGCGGAAGTGGAGGTTCGCCACCCCCCCCCCCCCCTCCTTTCCCCCAGGAGTGCACGGGACATAGTTTGGACTCGAGAGCTCACATCCCGGAATCGCAGCAGGAATATATTTATAATATGAATATGAGGGAACTTGATATAGCGCCTAAGGCAAAAGGCTCTAGCGCTTTACAGACAAATGGAACATGGACGGAAAACGAAAAGAATTGCAGTGTCAACACAACAGGGAGAGAACCACACACAAAGACATAATATTAGAATCAGTCAGCAAAATGTTGAGTGAGAGAACGTTTTAAGACGAGACCTGAAAGTAATACAGTCGGACCCGACGAACATCAGGAAGGGTCTTCCCCAAGGGAGGCGCAGCAGAGGCTAATGAACATTCCACCGGAGAACTTGTGGATGAGCGAACCGTGACTTTAAGCTGTGCTTGAAGTGACCTTGAGGTCTATAGAGATGTATATTGACCAACTGAGCTATCTATCATTTTGTGTGCCTGTTATACTGAACCCTGATCACACATGCGAGAGCCTACGGGTTTTGTTTAGGGGTAGTGCTGTTCATAACCACCCCCCCCCCCCCCTCCTCACCGCTTCATCCTTGTGGATGGGCGCACAACAATATATAGCGAGGATCTCCATTTTCACATATATATCGATGTCAGCATGAACTTCTGCGAGAGCAGTACGACGCTGGGTGAGCCAAACCATCATAGGGAATATGATGCAACAGTCACCAGTTGATATGGTTTATCGGCTGCCTGTGCACAATACCTTGGATCTCCCCTTCTACCGTAGAGCGAAGGCAGTAGAATGGACATCCCATGGGGTAATTTCCCCCCAACCCCCCCCCCCTCCCCTTACCCACGTTGGTTGAGGGCGGCGGTTGGAGAGCTGTCGGAATCGTTCCGGTTGGACTAGTTCCAAAACCCCAGGAACTATTGTATTGGTTAAAAGCCGGTTAGAGCCAAAACTTCTCCCTGAAAAGGTCTTCTTCTAGAAGGGGACGCGCTCCTTGATGGCCGACTTGATGGGCTGGGACGCCCACGGGACCCCCTCAATGACGGTTTTTTCGGGCTCCCACAGTAGATAGGAGACCCGGGCCAGCTGTTCAACGTTAGTCGCGCTACTGGGCACACGAGGGAGATGACAGCACCGATCTCACTGAGGAATACCCGCTCTATCGGGTTCATGGAAAGACCGACTCAAAATTCCGACATCAAGAGGAACGAAGAGGCAAACTTGAGTATACTCTTGCCACCCGATCGATGTCCTATGACGCCGATGGGGACGACGGCGGAGGGTCTGATCTTGAACTGGATTCCTTTGAAGTCAGAATGTTTTTTCCCAGGTCCTTCAAGCGATCAATGGCCTGGTCTGGAAGTGTGTGCGAGCGAAAAGGGTGGTTAAGTTCTCTCTTCGCGTTCACGTGAAAACACAAGATGCAGACTTTATTTTTTATAATATACTTGCCGAGCAGAGAATAACAACCTATTCAAGCCACAGGGTGGCATATTCGAATATGTGCACCTCATTGTCAGCTGCGAATCCTCCACCATTTACACGGATTAAGGCATGCCTCTCCGGGCGTACCTTAATGTGGGTGGAGTAATCACACACAGACGGCCACTTGCAAAATGCCTACCCCTCGTTTTGTCCCTACTCCAATCCCTTGTGCTGGTGCGACGTCCCATTTTCTCCGCTGCGATGGCCTTAAATAAGTCTCGCGGCATTCCTCATCCACGGGAATGGAGAGACTCTGGAGCTCGGTAACCGCGTTAAGGGTAAGCTTCGACTTTGAGACAAGTCCACTTCGAGTTGCAGCAGGCGGTCCGTACTCGAGTACGGCGAAAAACTTACCGCTCGTTCGAAGGCTTTCACCAGGATCGATGTATCAACATCCTGTCGGTGTAGCGTGTTCAAGACGGCCACCTCGGATTCGTAAATCAGAACCCTGCATTCGGCGAAAGGGGTCGTCAGGAAGAGCCCTCCCCTTTAGGAAGGCGTATCGAATCGGCAAAACTGCTCAGGAGTCCGAAGTTGGTTGTTACGCGGTTTTGCTCTTGTGGAAAGAGTCTGCTGTGTTGGCCGCCTCTTTCCCTGGTTTGTAGTCCTCGGCGAAAGACCGGGCTTGGTCGCGGAGCGATCCTGTCGCCAAATGTGTCCTGACAATGCACCCCCTGATCGATCTTATGTACCTTCCCCCACCCCCGATGGGAGCAACCGCGGGTAATGGCGAGTCGGGATAGCCTACTTCCCGGGCCATCCTCCAGGTCGCGCCAGGGAGTCCTAAGATTAACTGGTGGTGCCGGGTCCCCGCAACGGAAGCTTGTTGGCCGCCAGCTGAAGCCGCGTCGGACCCAAATCCAGCTCGACCCATGCCCGAACCAATGCCCTCACGAGCAGAACAGACTCTCGGTTCCTCGGTTATCTGAGTTTCCTCCTCCGCCGATCCCGGATCGCCGTAATCTGGGTAGCTTTTCTGGTATCCGGACCTTTGGAAGCCGGTAGGGTTCGGCCAACTAAGTTGCACCGCACCCAGTGCGGGACAAACCGCGGCCGGTGCGATTCCCGGCAGGAATGCCATCCGGGGACCCCACTCTGGCAAGTAGTCTGCAGTCTGATTGCGACCGCGAAGAGTGACTTTCCGGACTTATAGGATTGCGGCGGCTCTTAGTCCCAGTTTCGGTCGTCCCTCCGGGGGTATTAATCTCCACTAGGCGATGGCAACCTCCTGTCTTCCCTAAGGGGAAAACGAGCCCAAAGGAGAATAACATAACCCCCTCAACGGGGCGTACTATAACCGAAATGAAGCAAAAGAGCCTAAAGTCAGGCCTAAGCGGTACTGTCGTACCTGGACGCAAAGATCCCCGTACCCACAGCTTGGTAGGCAAAGCATGGCTAGGTCTGTAACACAAGGCTTGGAGCCTAGCCCATGTGTGGAAACAAAAGAGCGGCCTGCGGGGCCATCCTGAAAAGAAGGTTTCGATGACATCTTCTCCGATGAACGTGATCGTCTAGTTTAGCTTTCAAGAGCACGCCAAATTTTCAGAAATTAGGAGGAAATGGAGGGATCTAAATCAATCCCGACCCAATCTCGGAGCAATGCTTACAATCTTGGCGGGCGGGAGTATAACTGAATTTTCTGATTGTTTTAACAAAGTACTAAGATCAAACGCCATTTCCAAGGTATCATTAACTGAAGAACCGTCCCATAGCTTGTGAGTTTTTAACGAACGATTCGCTAACTTTTCCGACGGAACGGCGGCCTTTTTTAAATTCAAGATGGCGCCATGTAGTCTGGGTGATAGTGATATTACCGTTTGATCTCACCCGTACCGACAACCTTATGTTAGTCACTAATGCCATTCTGTAGTTACTATGAAACTGGAAGACTTATGATCACTGATCACACTTTCCGAACGAGATGGCGGCCATCTTGAATATTCCAAAATGGCCGCCAAACATGCCAGAAAAAAATGGAACCCCGATTTTTTGATTCAACGCGTATTCGAGTAGCCGGAAAAGCAATCAATAATGTTGGCAAGCCTACCAACCCGTCGAAACATAGGACCAAGCAACCCCTACTATTTCCTTTTTTCCTCCCTCCTCCTCCTCTTCCCCGGAGGGCGCGCCCCCCAAGCCCCCCCCCCCCCTCCCCCCTCTGACTACGCGCCGGACAACATCCACTGCTCTAAGTCTTTATTTAACAGAGAAATAATAGATCACACTAGAACAGAGATGGGATAGAGTCCGTATCCAGACTGAGCCCCACGTTTCTGATACATACGATGCAAGCGTGGCCATAGTTGGTCCATGAAGGGCTCCACTTTGTTCCCATTCAGCACCCACAGACATATGAGTTGAATGATGAATATTACACAGCTAGAAATATCCAGACAGACCGTTACCACTCCAGAGACCTATGATTTGAAACGTACCCCCCCCCCTCCCCCCACGACAGTGCAGGCAAAACGTTTATAAGCACTACTCACGAAGGTAGAATACATAAACCCTGCTGGTACGGGGTCGGTTATAGGTTCATATGAGGGTGAAACAGAAGTGAACGATCTAAAAATCTTTGAGGAAATTCTAAGTGGAACCTTTCATATAATGGGTACAGAACCCCGTCGAGTCCGGTGTCATCCTTGTGGAGAAAATTTGTATTAGATTTAGAACGGAAGATGTGAGAAATGCCAATGTTGCCATAAGCAGCTGGTACAATTACCGTTTGTTGTGTCTGGACAGAAATGAGAAGAGAGGACTACAAAGCCTTCGGTTCCTTTGCTTTACAATGTTACAGTATGACATTACTCACTTAAATGTCTCCTACCAGATGTTTTACTACACGAGGAGGCACGGCTAGGAAATTGATAACTGCAATCAAACTAAAACAGGAAGAGAATGGATTATAATTGTCAATTCGGGCAAGCTCTGAAGAAAGAGAAGGATGCTTGAAAGTTGACTGCAGCTTGGAGATACAAAACGGTCAGAAGGCGGGAACTATAAAGGAAAAATATGCGACATGATGTTAAAAAATTTCACCATTGCTCCGCAAAATACCAAAGTTCTATGTCCATGTTATTGCAGCCGTACAAAACTACCTACATGAAATGAACAGTCAGGTTTAGGGAGTGAGGTATGTTAATAACATGGCGAAAATAGCACTGTGTCCGCAGCGTAAACGACTCGCCTATAAACGTCGTTGCATACTGCATATAACAATGGTTTAACCAAGGAGTTCATTTAAAAAATGTTATGTTATTTGTAAAGCATCTGCCGTGACAAATCGAATTCATCACTAGAAGTCGCATGAGGGGGCAACCGGAATTGGGTTATGCCTGGATCCTGATGGTTACCACGAGAGAAAAGACTGTGTTTAAGGAAAACAGTGTAGAAGGGCAGAGCAATTGAGAAATGTATTGTAAGAAAGTTAATCGGTACAACTTTGTTGGTAACATGTGTGGGATAGGAAAGGTACACAGTCACGGGCAGTACACTAAAAAGACACAACAAGACGCCGTGAGCACAATTTGTGCAATTTGCAGTGGTTTGAGTGGGGTGATGTCACAGCGGATCATCACAAGCCTCAGCCTATCAAAAGAGGAGTCTGTAACCAATGCTGAGTTTTTGAAAACAAAAAAAAAAATGAATAGGCCGTAGATACCGCAGCATGATTCAGGCTGTTTACAACAAACTCGGCTAAATCCGGAGACTAGACTTTCGAATAAACTTGTGCGATGCGAGGCTAATGAAGATCGCTACAAGGAGGTAATTTAGAGCTAAAGAAGATGAAAACGTAAAGAGCACAATCGGCAAACTCTTCCTGAGAAAAAGTTATACCGATCAAGCATGCGTTAGTGACAATAATCAGAAAATACCCCCAATGGGCCTCAAAGAATGGTCCACTACAATCCGGGAAATATCTTATGTATCATGGCTTCCGTGTTAGATGGTGGAATGACAAGTTCACGTGTTTAGAGTGGTGACTGACAAGTACAGGGATGGGTAGTGAGGAGTTACCGTTAGCTAAGAGTCTCTAATTTTCACGGTTATAGTGTGTGATGTCGGATCACCCAGGGACCGGGTTTGCGGTTGGGAGGAAATAGAGGAGTCAACTCGGAGTTAATCACTGAAAACAAATCCAACTGTTATTCCTGACTAATTATGAACAATCCTATGAGTATATAATCGACAACTCACATACATACGACTGATATGTCACAAAAAATTAGTGTGGTAGCAATGCAAGTACATTCGAGGACTGCGTTTACTGCTACCTACTCAAATAATGGATTGATCGTTGCCATTAAAAAGGGCAATGCAATATATGTAGTTGGCCGCATGATACATTTGGAAAGGCAAGCAATAGAAAGGACTCATCAAGTGAGGTAGTTGGCCAGTATGTTGTATATATAATCGGCTGATCTATCATTTAGGATGGGACATTACGGCTGTTGATGGTGGCAGGAAACTCGGTAAGTGCTGGTTTGCTTTAGACATAGAATGACGTACTATATATTTGTACGTTTCTCATAGGTTTGATCTCGCTGATACAACACACACAGCTCTTTGGACGGTCCACCAAAATGCTTACCGCCTTTTTGTATCGGGCTTAAATGTGACATAAGTGTCTCATATCAGAACGTCATTATTCATGTGGACTCGTTTAGGTAGAGGAGAACGATGTGCCTGTTCGTGTAATATTGCCAATGCGTTTAGATACAACACAGCATTAATAAGAGGTTATGCCAGAAAGAAATCACCGAGGAAGAGGAAACCAAACATGTTTACAGCAAATAATTTTCGACATCGTAAACGTAACAGTTAAATCAGCAAAACATGGGGTGAGGCTATTTTGCTTATGATTAGACATACCCAATAAGTTTTCAATATTTGTCAGGATTATTAATTTTGTTGGCACAACAAGAATTACCGTGTATAACGCGCTCTGAGGAACCGGACTCCAAGTGGACAAATCTCTTTTTTTGGCAAAATTCAATTGCTGCTCTTTTTCCTCCTCGTATACAGCTCTGGGCTACGAGTTATCTCAAAGTGACTACAGTCTTCATCACTGAGATATGAAACTATTCCTAAGGGATTCACGAGTATATGGCCTACAATTGAGAAAAAAAAATGTTACACAAGATTCATCCTTATCAGGCTGATGAAGGAAAACGTGCACAAGCCTGGTCATTGCCACAGATAGTTTATCACGAGTAACTCAATTTACTGTTTGGGGTAAAATTAAACTTAACTTTTCAAACAAATGTTACTGAATTATAGCTCATTACTGTATTTCATATCCACTGAGGAACCAAACAATTAGTGGTCAGAAATATAAATAAGAAATGAAGATTCACTGAATCAACAACCAAGATATTCTCATCTTGATGTTTCCGGTGGCTCATCAATATAAAAACATTATATTGAATATATTCTCAACATTTTTTTATAACCGTCGATCATCGTGCACTCTAATATGTTGATATTCCCAAACAACCTCATTTGACAAACCACTCCAGTTTTTGTGTGTGATCTTATTTCCAAGTTCCTCCACATGGCCCGTAAGCGATGACGTGATCCCTGGCACTGGGCGACTTACTGATGAACTCCTAAACTGTATGATATTCTCCAACACAGCATATCACCCTCTATCGCAGTATAACTGTGTGACTTTTAATATTAATCAAAATATTTGAATCAAAGATACATGTCGAACATTCGGATCAAATTCATAACACCATCAGCCCGTATTTATTGCAATTGAAGAAACCGGACACAGCTGACATTGTATAACACTCCATAAACAAATATTTCGGTCTAATCATTCTAATTTTTCACACTCAGAACAAAATAATAACAGCTCATGCCTGACGAATACATTACTTAACAACATAGAGACATGTATAAAAATCTATAAGTGTATACAATATCGAGTTAAGTAACAGTTTTCGACAGATCCAGCGACATGGTACTAATATTTCCGAACATTGTATAACACTCTCCTGCACACGTAATTTATGGGTATGTATACAGAGGATCACAGTGTCTCTAAAACGATTCAAACAATTCAAATTTCAACTTTAACAGAAATAATGAAAAAGGAATGAATAAGGAAAAAAATGAGTCTTGAATGAGATTGGACTGACCAAGAGTTGGGAAACTCATGATTGGAATGGGCAGGACAGTTCCAGAGCTGGGCCCGGCTGATGGAAAGACAACCGAGAGCCATAGGTTCAGTTAGTTCTTGAAACAGTAAGAGCAAGGCATGCCGAACGCATGTATAGGGTTGTATTTACCGAATGAAAAAGTCGTTGGACAAATAGGATGGTGCAATACTAACAGGATGAATTTTACCTTGGTGAAAGGGAAATTTGAATCAACAGGTAACAGTGCAAAGAATGGACGATTTTCAACGATGGTGTGTTAAATCATAAACAGGCCACAGCAAGACTGGCTGAACTGTTCTGCAGAGTTGCGCCTTCTGAGTAAAATACCCCGGACTACTTCGAGCAAACTGTTGCAATAATCAAAGTGAATGGGAATGAAGACTGCCACCAAAATGCTCATGTCTCAGAGACATGTTTTCTAACCTTCTAGAGATTGAAAATGATAGTAGAAACCAGTTTACAAACGTTGCTGACATTGTTTATGCATTTTCATTTCGTATCAAAAACGACATCCGGGTTGGGACCTTGATTCACATGGATTTAATGAAAGGCATTACTTACTTGATGGATCTATTGATGACATTAGTGAGCTGTACAGTAAGCCGAGGATAATTCTCAGTAGCTTCGACACCGCACTCACAGCCAGACCCACGGCCAACACCGGTATACGGGAAAAGGAGCCCACCACCGACCAACGCCAGGTGGGGTTCGACCACACACCAACACCGACGACACAAAACAGTCTAGAATAGTGTTTAAAATTATTAAACTTTAAACACACACATCACTTTGGAGAAACACTGAACATAGCAGCGTAATTGCTCAACTTATGTGTTGCATTTGCTGCAGATCGCCCCCTAGATAATGGATAGGGGGCGGATAACCAAGCGATAGGGCAGATTAGTCGCTTGCCGTGAGGAAGCTGAGTGGATGCGAGTCGGGCTTTCACAGGTGAGCTTCCGTGGGAAGTGCGTTTGCGAATGAGTGGGTTTAGTAGTGCAGTGATATAGCAATCAATCAAGCAATGCTGCACGATGCGAATGACTCGTGTTCACACAATTAGACACCGTGGGGTTCAGAAAACAATGGGTCCCGGTTAGGGGGACGACTGAACGGATTGTATTCACTAACAGTCCAGAAATTGGCACCATGAAACGAGGCTCATAACCATTCAGTTAGTCCATGCCCAGGGCTCCTCCAAAACCTCACTGAATGAACCTCTGGACCTTATCCCCAAGTACCCGCTCAACCCTACTCATTCCACCCTGTGATCCCAAAACTAAACCCTCACAGTCACACAAATTTCAACATTGAAAGGTTTGCTATGCGTGCAACTTTAGAGGTCATGTTATGCCACCGGTTGCCAAACCAGTTTTGCGAAGTATCAGCTCACACAGTATGGTGTAGCCTGCTCATACGGCCACACAACGTGGGAAGTATTGGAGCATTTCGGGTTTAATCAGGTCATGAGAACAGCGATTGCAGTGACGGACGTTATTGTGAATACTTCTCCATGTCAATGCTTTCGACCCCACCATCCATTTGCCAATGTATTATGTCAATGAGTTAACATTTGAAATGACATACTTGTCTATTATTCGCTCGCAATAGGTACGAGACGCTACCCTTAGCGACAAAAGCTTCACCGTGAGAGTTCCGTCGCAGAAACGCTTTCCTCAATACAAATATTACAATACCCCTAAAATATGCTATGTGTAGCGGATACCTTTATCTCTGATTTGACGATTGAGTGTTGACCACTGAACTGAAGTTTCTTGACAGATCCGTAAAGGAAATCGTGCATACTTGCATTGAGTGAGTATAAGGAGGCGCAATCACCCCCCCTCCCCACTATTGAAGTACCAATAAAGAGGACCCCCTTCACCACCTGTAGAGCCCAGTAGGGACTTGCGTGTTGGCATTGCCGTCAAATTTGTTAGCTAACAAAAATTACTTATCCCATGCACCTCAATTACGGAACCTGACCAGTGAAATTTCGAGCTGAAGCAGCTCAAAGTAGCGGACGACGAGTTCGGACCCACGGCGCCTGGGAAATCCCATTCTGACTGTGGCCACGGGGAAAGTTTAGTATAAGCATTTGTGAAAGACCTGACAGATTCTCCTTAAATTTTCACCATCTGACTTTCGAATATACTATTTTGGAGGGGAGGGAAAAACACTTGCTCGGTGTTGTTTTTGGGGGTGTGCTACCGTAAATATGTGGTAGTAGTTGAGTTTCTCATCTATAATTTCGAATTCCGTCTGCCTGTGGAGCAAACAACAAAAAAAAATCTCTTCCATTTTATGGAGTTCCGTTCGTGCCACCTAATCATGGATATGGCTACATTCGATTTGATTGAAATACCGACAATAAGGTTATTAGGTATATGGAATGCATGGAGTCCCAGTGGCACTGAACGGTTGGGCTAAGGCTAGGGCTTTATGAAGGAGCTAGCTTAGTTCCTCGCAACTTGAAGAAGAAATTTACTGATAAGATATGCAATAAGAAACTGGAAAATATAAATTGAAAGAAACAGAAAGTTATCGGTGTCGACCGACACCAGCAAAATTTACGATTATCTCAATTAGTCCGACACAAGACCGCACAGCAGGGCTTCGACCACAACATCGACAACCAGGACCTCATGGTGTCAAACACGGGTCATTTACCGTGCAACGTTTTCGATTCAGCCTTTCAAAAAGAAATATTGCTTAACGGTACAGTGGGCGTCTCGCACAAAGTGCATTCGACATAACGTGGGGTTATCCTCCTATTTTCGAGGAGGAAAACAAATAATGATCCACAGACAATACTCTCGCTGGAAAAAAGGTAGTGCGTTTGCTCCTGATAAGCCAACAATGAAATGGGAATATTCCCGAGAGAGCAGGCACCACTCGCCTGTACAAACTCCGTTTTCCGAATGCATATAACAACGGGTTCATCAAAGAATTAATTGAAAAACTGCTGCTAATTTGTCGACCGTTTGTAGAGATACTTTTGTTCCGAGTATGGGTAAAATTGCGGCTATCGTTTTGAGGGGTCCAACATAAAAGAAAAAGGCTGAAAACATACAAAGTCAACTTGCAGCGATTATGCGTATTGTTCTATTGTCAACGAGTTCCGTCCTGCCGCTTTTTCTTTGCTCTTCTGTATTTGGCCCTGTCGGTTCCCAGGAGAATTAATCTCCATCAGAAGCGTATGCCATACATATATCTGTAGCATCACTTCGTATTCATCGCTATTTCCTATCCCCCGAATCCGTCCTTTGCAGAGTTGATACCACACGGAAACTTCTCCTCCTGGCTGGATATTTACACAGAACGGCAGAAACTTTATTTTCTGCGTTCATTAGTGAAGAGTCGCCATTGACCATACGACGTAGTTTCTCATCCTCTTCTTCTGCTGGGTGGAAATGAGTTCGTGGTTCAATAACGGAACTAGCACCCTTACTTCGTGGGGAGAAGGCACGTATGTTTTGTCTTCATTAGAAGGGATCCTACAACATGCCTCGAGCTTGTCGGGGGATGAAGGGAAACAAATATGTGACTCCCTTGTCGAGAGGAGAAGGTACATTTGTTCTGACGTCATCAATGAACTCTCTGGCACATGCCTCTCTCTTACCAAGCGGTAAAGGTAACAGGGCATTTGTTTTGACGTTGTTCATTGAACTTGGGTCATTGGCACACTCATTCGGATCTTGGAGGTTAACACGAAGAAGAATAATGCGTTCAAGAGTACCAATGTTAGGAAGGGCAAAACGATGTTCAAGATTGAATTTATAGAAGACGATTGGCCACACACTGTACGAACAATGGAATCGTTTGCATCTTCTGGTCTTGAAACGAGATTAAACGCGTACACGATCCCCGAGTATAACAGATCGACAAAAACACGACGTCGTGATTAATAGTTTGTGCAATTTACGAGTGGTTTGCTGGTGTGAACGACAGGGATTCATCACGAGCCTTAATCTATCGTAACTCAGGTATAATAACTACTGTCGACATATAAAGAGGGCAGGATAAACCGCAGTACGGTCCATGCGTGCACAAACAAATTTAGGTACGTCGAGAGCGGTAGACCTTCGACTATAACTGTGCGAGGGTGATAAAAATCCCGACGAGAAGGTCATGTATAGCAAATAGAAGATGAAAAAGTAAACGAAGACTCTTCCGCTACCTTCGATAGGAAGAGACGATCAAGGAGGCGTTAGCGACGATGATAAGGACTACAATGGTGCCTCCAATGAATGACCCTTGTATACTCCTGGGGATGTCCGTTGTATTCATTTCCAATTCAAGAGACCGTACGTGAGGAGTACCAAATACACGGGGTCTCAACTGATGTAATACATATACGTTATACCAGCGTTTATCTCCTGGCCAATTACTGATATATATATATAGATATATATATATATATAATATATATATATATATATAATATATATATATATATATAATATATATATATATATACTATATATATATATATATATATATATATATATAATATATATATATATATATATATATTATATATATATATATATATATAAAATACCGCCCGCTTGTCTCCTTCCTGCCGGTGGAGACTGCGATATGAGATCAATATCTTTAAATGAAAAGTTATTTCTGCAAATGCTGTTGCCTTTAGCACTGCCATCAGCAGGTCGACCGGTGTAACTGTTTTTTCCTCTCTAATATCACGAGAGCCGTGATTCCGGCGAATCAGCAAGTGTATTTCCATTAAAAACTAGCTCTGTGTATGCCCATTCTCTACAATTTAAAAACTTCAGACAATTTGGCCATCTCAGATTGCTGTTGTCTTTAAGGAATCGCATCACCACTTGGTCGACCGACTCTACCATTCTCTAATTGCCAATATCTTTTTTAATCACACATTCGTGTTGTCTCTCAGATTGCCAATTTTTCAAACGGATTTTCATCTCCAAGGTTCAACCTCTTGTGAATAATGGTCAAACAAAAATGGACTTTGCAGATTTGCGTTGCCTTTTATAAACGCGATCAGCACTGTCGACGATATGTCACTGTTTCTCTCCTCTCTAATATTACGAGAGCCGTGGTTCCACAGAAAGAAACAGCAAATGTTATGAACGATAGTCCTATATGAAAATTAGCTCTTTGCAAGCCCATCCTCTCCAATTACTAAATACAAAATATCACCGCCAGATTGCAGCTTGCAAGAGAAGAAAAATATCTTCGAATAGAAAAACTACAGACAAGTTGGCCTCTTCAGATGCTGTTGTCTTTAGGAATCGCATTACCACTGTCGACCGATGCTATATACCTCTCTAATATTTCGATATCCGTCTAAAAATGTCGTGTTGCTATCGAGAGTGCCAGGACTCTATTTTCAAACGGATTTTCATCTCCAAAGTTTACCCTCGATCCCTTGTGAATAATGGTTCAATTTGTTTTTATTTGATTGTTGATATCAACGGACTAATCAGACGATCGAGTCCTAAAAGGACTGGATCAAACAGGGATGATTAGTATCTGGCTATTATGTCTTTTTAGCAGCACTCAAATCGAGGCCGTATAAAAACAAACATCCGTATGAGATCACTTTCGGAAAGACGATGAAGGGAGTGAATACGGTATTTGGATAGAGTTAATTACACATTATTCTGATTGGACAAAAATACCTTGTAGAGGACTGAGAAATGTGCCTTTATTCGTTTAAACGATGTGATCCTTCTCATTGATAGCCCATTATGCATGAGGAACGGGCTATTCGTGATTTAATGGGTCGTTAGATGTATTTTATAACAAGATACAGCGCCTGTGTTATTCGACTCATCGCAGGGAGAAGTGATTAAAGGAACAGGAAGAGATCATTTAATGGTGAATTTCATGGCATATAAGTCGTATAATTATTCCTGTGTTAGTGGGAAATTGGGCACGAATCACATGATGTGCTTACCTTCTTCGGTAGCAAAAACAGCTAGAAACGATTGACCAGTTTGATGAATACCCCGTCATACCGTCAAGTATGCCTCGCATACAGAAGTTCATTTTAAGTATATTATTCAGCTAGGCCTGTAATTCGAATTTCACCCTACTCCAGCGGTGGGACAGATGTCACAAAGAATAGTGCAAGTTGTCACAGAGGAATTTCAGGCTTTAGCTGACTAAAATTCCACAAACAAACTCGACTCGAAGGATGTGACTGTGTTGTTGTTTTTTAGGGACTTTGGGGGACTATTCATACGCATATCGCCTACAGACACCACATTTTCGCACAATAGGTCCACGTAGTAGAAAATTGTGCGGATGGAATGCAAGAGTGCATAATAGCATTTTACCACAGTATTTATGAAATCCTCTCTCTTGTTAACGCTGTATGACCTTGTGGCAATCTACCACTGGTTGACATTTCCCCCCCTCCTCACCTAATAGCCTAAATAAAGAGAATGTATTGCTTGAATAATCGGCTACCGCTTTAGGATATGTATGTATTGGACGTCGTGTAATTCACTTATATATAGTATCTTCCATGGTCGTATCTTCTTTCTTGTCTTTTCTTCTTGCATTTCTTTCTTTTTCTGCCCGAATTACCAAGCCAGCTCCCTCATGCTCTATTGCTATTTTTAGGATTGTATTCCCCCGTGCTAATATGAACGAGGCTCTTACTAAACCCGTCTGGTTGGATATTTATTGTTCTGATCTTTTCCTTTGGGGTCGTTTCTTATTCATGTGTCGAGTTCATTCTTGTTATCCCATGCGTTGGTTCAACCCATCCGTTGATAAACATTAGGTGCAGCATCGAACCGGTGTTTCAATTGGTCGTATCTCTCTCCAAAATGCGACGTTCTATATACTATTGATTCATGTAATAGCACTATGCTACCAGTCACCCTTAGATAGAGTTGTCACTCTGTCACTTCCAGGCGGGCATGCGAAATGGTTTTGTCACTGGATGTGCTGTGGGTTAACGAGTTTAATTTATATTGCTCACTTGTGTTTGTCTTGATATGTTCTCGGCATGGCGATTCATCTGTGGTGGGGTACGGATTGTGACTTGCAGCTTATTCAAGTGACGCTATGCTCGCTGCGTTTTAGGGCATTTCGTCGTGGTATAATCTCTTTCATGATATTCAGTCTTACGGACTTGATTTAGAGAATTCTTCCTCGTCTACAATAAGCCCTGGGGTGACCGCACGTTACTTTTTAGGTCACCTAACCTAGTTCTATCTAGTAATTATGTGATTTCTTTATTTTTTTTTCATCTGGAAGCTTGTATCATTTCTTATATCTTGGAATACACATTATGGGTCAACATCGGAGCGTAACATTGTTTTCACTATGTGCTATCATGGTGGGCGCCCTCCAATAAATGGAAAAACAACCGGAAAAGCCAAAGGCTTAGGGATTCCATGACTGCCTCCATAACCTTTCACTTGAAGTTTGTTAACCTCAGATTACCTTTTTGACTACTCCAAGAAATTGGTGGTCACAGACTGATAATACCTGTGGGATGACTATGCTTGTGGATACTTTCAAGCGAGGAATAGCATAGCATCAGACTTCGACCTCTCCTGATGCCAATATACCAAGCATGCGTTATTGTGTACCAAGCCAAAATTAGTAAAGTGTATAAAAAATCAAAATTTACCAATTTCCTAATCTCTCCACAAAAATTACTCTAGTCTATAACAACATTAATGGGGTAATTGTACTCCCCATATTGTATAGCTCGTACCATTTCCAAGCTTGTTGGAAATATTCTGGACTTATCCTCTCCAGGCGCGTAACCAGGGGGGCTCCCCCCCCTCCCCCCGTAAGAGAGGAGGGGAAACGGTAAAGGGAAAGAAGAAGAGGTGGAGGAAGAAAGAAATAGGAAAAAGTGGGAGAGAGAGAAAAGAGAGGAAAGGACGAGACGAGAAGAAAGAAGATAATGGGAGGGGGAAATACGAGAGAAACCGAAAAACAAAAAAGTCTATTGTGAGTCATATACGTAAATACGACGACGCCGTGTGTCGAGAAGTTCCCACGATTTTAGCCCCGGCACTAGCCCCCCCCCCTCCTCCTCGCTGGTTCAATCATTGTTTTCCATCAATCAGCTTGCTGTATCTCCAAACAGTCCGGAGATTTTCTTCTCACTTGTAACAATCGTCGTAATTGTCCCTTCTAACAATTTCTATACCGTGGGCGCCGCCATCTTGTAAATATTACCCACAGTGCTTAGCGCGGTTTTGTACCTGTGTCCCGGGAGGAGAAACTCAACCCTCCTGGAAAACTGACACTGCCCTTGAACTCGTAAGAAAACTGCAATATTCTTAAGGTGAGTAATCATATCTAACAGAAAACTAGAAGCACCCAATGTGGTAGCTTCAACTTCGTTCCAAATTCAAGCAATGTGTATTGTTTGCATGAAAGCATCATTAGCTTATTATTTTTCCCACCATAGTGCTTATTATGAACTACTTCAATTTCTGAACCTTGCAGGTTCTACTAGTTTGTGATTGTCACAGACTGGCGCATTTGGTTTTCAATTCTGTTGACGTTAGCTTTTTGAGACTAGGCGTTGTGTCACCCAGAGTCGCTGTGAACCTCGTTTCAAACTGCAAAGGATGGTCAACATTTGTCATAGCCCTGATTATTTAAGTGCCTGAAACATGCAATTTCCATTTTTACTGAGCTGAATTGTTTATTAATGGTCCCTTTAAGGACTTCTTTCCTGACCTTGAACTAGACTTTGGTAGGCGGGTGAAGATCGCCATGTTTATATTTCCTCTATGAGCAATGCATTGGGAGAATTGTGAAATTTCCATGTCATATCGCGAATTGCATTACCTACACATATTACTGAATTATTTTGTACACAGGCTTTCTGGACAATTTCCATTGAATATGCAAATGTATACACATTAGTATGTCTTTGGGATCAAAGGAGGTTGCACAATGATTACTCTTCATTGTACACCTCCACACAAAATTTCAGCATGACGGCTCGGCTCTACACGGTTCAGGAGAATTCAAAACCACACATACAAGCAACCAGATGGACAACCACAGCCACACACAACAAATGGATTGCTATGTCTCTCCTCAAACAAAGTCCAGGCAAGACAAAAAAACAAAACAAGCAAGAATAACCTTGACTGGTAGAATGACCCAACAGTGACATTTTTGGAAGTATGCTCAGTTGGGAGCTACAACATAACATGCGGAAATGGACTCAGGCACACACAAACAAGAAAATGACCACTAAGCATCTCCTTGAACTTCTTTCAAGCAAACCCACGGATTGCACTACGTACATCTGACAAAAGTAGTCCCTCCCACAGACGACAACACAGACAAACTTTACACAACAAAGTTTGTTTAAAACATCCTTCAGACTTCACTGTTTATTTCCTAGTGTTTAGTCAACCTCTCCCAACTTCGTTGATGATCTCTCCATATAGAAAGTATGAAAATGCAGTATGGTATGCAAGACAAATACACACTTACATCTGCATCATTGCAAAAAATCTTTCAATCCCCCTCGCACAAGAAAAAATAATGAGTGCAGTCTTTGCCTCAAACAATAAGGGTATTCTAATCCCCGTGTGAGGCCAACAGCAGTATATCCAGGCAATCTGCAAAGATATCACCTATCACCTATCAAAAACTACCCCCTGTAGTCTGACATCTATGTACATAAACACTGAACAAGGGCAGCAAGAACTTAACAAAGATGAGGGTAAGTGTGGACTCTGGCAATCTCCTGCCCATAGCCACATCATACATGGCCATGGAGCCAAGAACAAGGTCAAGTGGCCATTGCTGATTGGATTGGATTGGATTGGTTTGGAAACATTGCATATGAAGCCTGGACTGTGTGGGTATGTCCAGCTGAATAATTCTTCAATCAATTGTCACAGGGTTACGGCTGGGGCAGACTTGCTGTCCACAAATTGGGGGATTCTGTTAAAGTGGAAGTATATGACATGAAGCAGAAGGAAGCAAGTGTTGATACACTGGATAGACACAGTAGATAGATGGGCCCCAGCACCCACATAGGCCTCAAGTCCAAAATTCCAGGGAACCCTGAAAGTATGGCTATTAGACCGCATTATGACCGAGCATCAGCACTGAACCTGTCATAAATTTGTAGAAGTAATCGCAGGATTTTCACATGATGGGTTCCCCTAGGCCAACATTGGGCCTCGGCCAGAAATTCACAAACAACCCCAATGGATCACGACCAAGCAAGCAAACACATGTAAACTTGAGGAAATCAATTAAAGCTTGTGGGAAGAGATGCATTTCAAGTAGCATTGTGTGAGATTTTATGGAGAGGGCCCTCAAGCCCAAGTGGGACCTTCGATAAAAATCCTGGACACTTCTGAGGCTGTGAGAACCATCTTAGACAGAATGTCAGCCTGTGGCCAAAATGCATGCACTGTGCACAAAAATTTGTAGGAAGTGAGGCACTTAATCCACATGATGGGCCCCAGGCCCCACACAGGGCCTGGGTCATAAGTCCACGGATTCCTGAGTCCCTGGGCACCCTGAAGGTACGATATTAAACCATAGATTTGGACCAAACATCAGCACTGGGCGACGAAATCGTATGATCATACAAGCTTTGCTTATTTTATAATGAGCCCGAACTGGGCCCTGGGCCCATATCCAAGCACCTCCACGGCCATCCACCGAAAGACTATCACATGTAAAGTAACTTTCAGGGCATTACGTTTATTTATTATTGGACAGTAGAGGATAAAGCGGGCATGTCCTCAATATTTTGCTGCGATCCTGATTGTTCTCGGTGTGGCTCTGGAAATCTTGATAAAAATTACGCGCATGGCTCGGCAGTTTGTTGAACCTTCCGACGAAACCGTCGCAGAATTTTCCTCCGATTACAAATTTTTGATCACAATCACGAATTTCTTGTGGACGCTTCCAAGACAAGAAGTATGGCGGCGCCTCTGCACTCGCTTCTCCTCCTCCCAGCGCCTCCCACTGAAAATCCTAGGAGGCTACTGGAGTAATACGCGAAAGTAGCAGTTCCTTCAATCTGAGTGGACCTTTTTCTCTCGAAACTTTCTAACTATCCTTGCCAAGCAATGGTTGTCTCCGTTTAGATACCGGCAATATCATCCACCACATTTCACAACGGTGTGTCATTTAGTTACATACTGTGCACAAAAATTGCATTCACTGTGCACAAAAATTTGTAGGAAGTGAGGCACTAATTCCACATGAGGGCCCCAGGGCCCACACAGGTCCTGGGTCCTAATCCCCGGCATCGGATCCCTGGGACCCTGAGTACGCTGTTAAACCACGTTATGACCAAACATCAGCAATGTGCGACTACAATTCGTAAGGATATACAAGACTTTTGCTGTATTTCTTAAATGAGCCCGAATCTGGCCCCTGGGCCCAATAATTCCAAACACGTCCAATGCCATTCACCGAAAGACTATCACATGTCAGGTAACCCTTCAAAGAAAAAATCAATTGAAGCTTGTGAGCATTCAATAGCATTGTGTGAATTTCATAAAAGGGCCCCCCCCGGGCCCATTGGACCTTGGGCCAAAGATTCCTGAACACCCCAAAGTACGGTTGTTAGACCATCATTACTGACATAATGTCAGTATTGTGCACCGAAATTTGTGCGAGAAGAGCATTTTGCCGTATATCACATGATGGGCCCCCATGGCCCACAGTGGGCTATGGTCCTAAATCCCTAGCACCCTGAAGGTACATCTAATATACTATCATTAGACCGAACCATCAGCATTGTGCACAAAATTTGCAGGAGAATAAGATTTTGTGGTATCATATAATGGGCCCTAGGGCCCAAACAAGGCCCTGGGCCCAAAATTCTCGAACACCCCAATGGCCCTCTATCCAGGACCAGGCATCTAGCTTTCAAGAAAAGACATCAATTGAAGCTTGTGGGAGGAATGCCTTTCACAACCATGTGTGAAATTCATATAATGGGCCCCTCTGCCTAATTGGACGCTTTGACCAAAATCCGAACACCCCGAAGGTACGGCTGTTAGATCATCATTCTACCTAACATCAGCACTGTGCACTACCCTTTGTAGGAGGGAGATACATTTTGAATTTTACACATAATGACCTATATTGTCCCTTTACTGGCCTTTGACCTTGACCTCCACAGGTCAACATGTCCCATGGGTCGATTAACACTATTTCACTTTTGGTGCACATCCATCTCAGAATGACTGTTTTGGCGCCAAAAAGAACAATTGTTTACACAGATAGATAGATAGATGATAGATAGATAGATCGATGATTAGAATCGATAGATAGCTAATAGCTAGATGAGATGATAGCTAGATAATAGATAGATGATAAGTGACATCAGTATTCCCAATCGATTAGATAGATAAAGTTGACATGCAGATTCCATAGCTCAACCAGCAAGCTGGTTTCGAGCTAAAAACACGAGTCCACAAGGCGTTCACCATCCGTTTTCACTTATCGAAAAACGAGAGATATTTCAAAAATTTGACTTCTTTCAGTCGTTTTCATCACATTTTCAGTGTGAGGATCAATTCCGTACGGTAGTCATTATGGTTACTTCCACCCTCCGTACATTGTCTAGGGTTATATCGTAACTGAAGTGTAGATTCTTTTTTCACTTAACAGTTTATGTACCACAGTGACACAGTTCTTTAGCATATAAACGAAGCTAATGCATTAACTAATTAGTGCATAATTAGAAAAAAAAAAAAGAAAAAAAAAAAAAAAAAAAAAAAAAACTTATTAAGAGTTCTCCCCTCATTTCTTGCAAATATTCGTTCGAACTTGAATATTTGGTGTTTCCCAACACCATGAGCATGGACTCGTTTACGTACCCGTACCCCCCCCCCCCCCCCTCCCAACCCACTACAGGCTTTCGGGGAATAAGTCATGGGGATTTAAAATGATGAATTTCAGTGGACCGCCACTACCGCGATACGGGCCATGAGTTGAATCAATTTTCGACCTATTCATGTTGGGCCATCCTTTGTCGAAAGATGGACCATAATCTGAAATAGTACAACGATACACCCATTCACCCAACTCGGAAACCCACTCAGCAGTCGCGATTCCCTATGATACCCCTGCTAATAAAATCTCTAATACGATCCTCATCAGCCGTCGAGGGGCTCCGCCTAGTAGTCACGTCACAAATCCCCCTCCCCCTGCCCAGTATCGAGACAAAAAATGCAATTCAGGTGCATTAAGATCCAGTTTCAGGCACAACATTTTCACAGGCTCCGAAGCAGTGCAATAATCAATTTCAGGTCGAGTAGGGCAACCTCGGGCGAAGAATGGGAGGGATAGAAACAGGTGCGGCAGTGGCATGTTTACCGAATTTAACTGAGTGCCACGAAAAATAGTGGTGTGTTCGTAAACTTCAATGGAATTCAACCACCTCTTTTTAGATGTGCGTAATTCATTCTAATATTATGACAAGCTCAACCAATTTTCCATGGGAAAATCGCCGCATTGCCCTACCGTATTCATATCTGTGAGGTGAAAATATACAACACATCTCATTGAATTGAAAACCAACAACCAGCCTCTTGGCCTGTTTCTTTTCTCCCTCAACCACGCGCAATTTTGACTGCCGTAGTCGCGATGCTATCAGACTGCTTGCATTCTCAACGCGTGTTTCTCAGGGGAACTACTACTCGGAAGTTCCCTGCTCTTTATGGCATGACGTTATTTAATGATTGGGACAGTAGAGATAAAGCTGGCTAAATGTTCCTCCAATTTTTCTGCGTCCTGATGTCTCGGATGTGCTCTGGTAAACTTGAGAAAAATTACGCGCATGGCGCGCAAGTTGTTGAACAGTCCGACGACCCGTACAAATTTTCCTCCGATTACAAAATTGTTGATCACAATCAAAATTCTTGTGGACCCTTCCAGACAAGAAGTATTGCGGCGCCTCTGCACTCGCTTTTCCTCCTTCCCCAGCGCTGCCCACTGAAAATCCTCGTAGCGCTACTGGAGTAAGTACCGAAGTATCATTTCCTGCAATCTGGTGAACCTGTTCTCTCGAAACTGTCTCAACGATTCGTGCCAACTTATGGTTGGGCTCCGTTTAGATACCGGCAATATCATCTCTCACTTTCCAACGTTTGTTTACATAGTTACATACTGCTCTTTGCTGATCAGATATTTAAGGCTGAAATGAAGGGGGTGGGTTCATGCTAGCGCCACCGTTGACAGAAATTGTAAGCTTCTTGATAGTTAGTTCAAATCCTTCTGACATATGTCTTCCATAAAAATATAAGAAGGCCGTAGATGCTGTGTTGCTATATTTATCTGCCTATATTCGGCAGCGTGACAACTTTCTTACTGAAATTGCCCATTCAGTTTTTTGCAATTAGGCCCGCAAGTACTATCTCGGCGATTAGGAGGTATTAAAATCCAAAAAGTACACTACGCGCCAACCAATGGTGTCGCCCCGCTTAGATAGTAGAATGCAGTTCACATCTCCCCCACTTTTTCGGAATGGTTGACGCCGCGACCGAACATTCAGATATCTGTGTTAGGAAAGAACGTCAAGAGAAGCGGCTACCCCCATATTCGAAACAATTTTTGCAAGCAAAGAACGCCACTCAAGGCTGCCAAGTCTGAATCTCATATATCACTTCTTGGGGGTGGGGGGTTGCGAAAGGTTCCATGGAAAGCATGCATTATGTTCCAGGCGATGGTTCGTGTTCTGTCATGCCTTGAGCCCCTTCCCAGCTCAGCTCAGCCACCAAAGCCCGAGGCAGTTTGCCTCATTCCGTCCGACTGAAGAGATAAGCCGTATTGAATGTGCACTATTGATCTCAGCCTAATATTAATGTGTACGATAAGAAAGATAAGAACGTAACATGTCAATACCCTTGGACATCATTATTAAAAACACATCCGACTGCACATTCATTTTTCCTCTGTTCTTAAGATTAAACCAGATAGCATAAATTAAAATAATGTAGAACCGTTCTCACAGCTGATAAATGTTTACTACTTATACTACATTGTAATCATACAATGACCTATAGGAGAGTTTGTTTAGTGCCGGGCAGAGAATAAATGCGGTCACGCGTATGGCGTTGGTTTATATTGTGTGAATATTAGTAGAGAAGGAAAACCCACCCCTCACATTTGATAGATTTCCAATATATTCCAGGAATCACATGCGAAGGTAATTTTTGTTTTCATGTAATTCTATAACGAGAATGCACTTGTTTTTAATTGATAGTGTGAGTATACACAGTCCCTCTTAGGCCCTCGAGGCGCCATTCCTGGCGATCTGGGGGGGGGAGGTTTAAACCCCTCACAAATTTTTCTTTACGCGTCGCACGCCAACCAATGGTGCGCTCCGATTAAATAGTTACCCGCCCCCCCGGGTTTGATAAATCCTGCGAACGCCCCTGCTCTTCACATGAGTTTCGGACTTTGACCCTGATGACCTCAAAATACCTTTGACCTAACACCCAATTAGGATCGTGGATTCATCATGGGGACCCTACATACCAAATACACTCTTCATCCATCTAGGTTGGGGTCGAGTTATGCTCTTACCTTAAAATTGCCTAAAATACCAATTTTCTCGTTCCTCCCCAGATATGACCCCTCTACAAACCAAAAACTTTAGAGTGCTTGTACTCTCCCCCATAAGAAAAGCCCTACCACAAATTTCAGCTTGATTTGCCGAAGCTTCTTGTCCTAATCCTCTTCAACCGGATTTTTCGACTTTGACCTCAATGCCTTTTAACCTCAGGGGATCATGTAATTAATTGTGGGAATCCCATTAACCAAGTATGAGCTTCAATATCCATCTAGGTGGGGTCGAGTTGCTCTACCAACACGCTAAACTTTGCCATATCAATTTTCCACATTTCCCAATGTCTCCCTAAAAATCTCCCTGGTCTTCACCCAAAAATTAGGGTGCTCGTACTCCCCCTGATGGAGCTACTACTCAAACATTTCAACTTCATTTCATCCTTTGACCTCTAATGACCGCATGAGACCTTTGACCTGACCCAAAAACAGAAGGGATCTAGTATACCATTATGGGAACCCACATAACCACGTAAGGAGCTGCCCCGTCCACCATGTGGTGGTCGCTCGAGTAATGCTCCTCACAAGCTGGCCCGGTCCACACACACACACACACACACACATACTATATATATTTATTTATATATATATATATAATTAGATTATATATATATATATATATATATATATATATAGATATAGAGATAATATAATATTTATAATACACACAGCCATCACTGCATAGGTTTCCCTTAACTAAAGTCAAGGAATCAGAAATTGTTATAGAGACGTCACCCGTCTGTTGACTTTGTTTCTATGGTTGTTTGGTACTCATTCCTATATTTTACCAATATATTTAATGGGTAAAAATTCAGGCTTAGAAAAGTTTTCCAATATTCACATGCGATGGGGCGATGTGTACGATTTTAAGCTACTTCTCCTGGAGATGACGCTGGTCCGAAGAACCACTCTTAAAGCGAGTTAGGTTTGTTCTTTATTTTTAGTGTCAGAATCTTTTCGATCCGACTTTGTTGCAGTGGAGAGTTACTTCAGTCAGACACAAGCTCCGTGTATTTGAACTCGCTGTGAGAACTGCAGGCTCGCATGGTGGGAAATGAGGAATGGGCTGTTCTGAGGAATCAATAGAACGTGTAATGCATTTGGTCCCATTTTCTGTAGTACTTTGTAGTCAGTCAACTTTGCAAAAGTCAGGAGACAACAGTGGCGATGTTGTCAGCATCATCTTTCCTCGAAATTTGTTTGTTTTTCGCGCACTCTAACCAAGGTCTTAGTTTTCATGTCACCGGATTTGATACTCACATTTTTTGGATAAACTATTTCGGTACTATTCCAGTCGCACGTATTCAGTCGAGCGCATTCTTTGACTTTCAACCCTTAGCGGTCATATCGACGAACCTATTACTATAGCCTACCACAGTAGTTGTATCTGCAGAATTGGTCAATCGTTATTTATCTGCAATGGAACTATTTATCTGGCAACTGAAGTGTCTTGACATCTCAATAACTTTTTTTCTGTATCCGATATCTCAACCGAGACCTTATTAGGAATAATCAGGGATTTTTTTTTTCTCGTCCTGTTTCGGATCGTTTTACCGTTTGGATCGGAACAACACGGACAACAATTTTAAAAGTGGCACTCTAAACTGTTGTGACTCACCAAGACGACACAACTGAACTTTTGAAGAGTCTCTCAGATACAACCGAGACAATCACCGCGCCGGTCCCCCCCAAAAAGTTTGAGCCTGTTGGATCAGGCGTTTGACTTTTCACCTCGTATCAGCACCATTCACTCACTTGTGCAGGATACCGCATTAACCAATTCGGTGATTTGCCAAACCAACGCCTGTGCAACTTCGTTCTGCTCGCTGTCGAGCTGTATCATGGTTGTACTAGTGGCGGTGCGACGTCAACGTTGATTGCGCAATCGGATATTCTCTCTCTCTTCACTAATTACGGAAACGGCCATGTCTGCTGGAAAGCCTATTGGTCTGATTTGGAAGTGTTTAGACAACCCTCCCATCAAGTTTTGACATCCCGTTTGATCTTTTTTTTATTTGCCCATTCGAAGGATTCATATCTTTCCGAACTCTGCGGCGATACCAACCAAGCCGCAATACCCTTCGGCATAGCCGAAAGTGGCTCCGTCAATTTTAGGCTCAAATGCATCATTCTTCGAATAACTTCTCATTTCGATGTTGTAAAGGTTGTTGGGAGTCTTCTGTAAATATTAATGACCTAGATATGGAGGCGCTTTTCCGCTGAATCTTACAGGGTTGCTCTCACATCCATATCAACGCCCGTGTGCTACTGATGCTGACTTCTACGTCACCTGAGAGCGTAATGAGCGAAATCCCATTTTTGGGGGATTCCTCAAACGAAGTCCTGCAGACGATATTGGTGCTATTCACGAACCGTGTTATAATTACTAAGAGTGATAGCCCCCCTCATTTTAGGAACGGCTTCTTCTATATCGTCTGCTTTAGCAGGCTACCCTCCAGGGACAAAAATTAAAGGTCCAGACGACATCAAACTACTAAGCATACAAGTAGACCCATCCATTTCATATAACTTTTTTCACAAAGGTCTTTAGTCATTCCTATCACGGAGTAGTTTTTTTGTTAAGTGAGGAATTGATTGTACTTTCAAAACCTATCAGATCGTCTTGCGCTATTGACAGTTTTAGAACTTATCAAAATAAAGGCCACCCTTTACATCTTATAAATGGCTATGCCCCCTCAACCCAACCCCGGTTTAACTCACTAGAATCCCGAAGAAACAGAAAAGTTCTATCACAATCTAGGGAAAACCTTGTGAATACAATAAACAAATTTTGTTAATAATATGTGGTGATTTTAACGCGATAGGCGGCTCATCCCAATCCCTCCATCAAAACATCTCGGAAAATATACCACAGGTACAACCAATACAAATAGTGATTTGTTAAACCGATCTCATTTTTTTCTGCGAATCACTTTCATGTGCGATCAATCTACGTATGTATACTTTCTACAAGCACAAGTGAGCATATCAACACTTTATACGGGTAATTTCATACCTAATAATCACAGAAATCTATCAGAAGTCAAATTGACTATTTCATAACCCCATTAAACTTCAAATCTATTTAACACCGATGCTCGAGCAGACAATGGCCTCCATATCAACACCGATCACAAATCATTACAAGCAGTTCACCCTAAACAGCTCAACAGAAGGAAAATTCTCCAGTCAATAAGGATGTTAGAAGTAGTTATCAAGTCATCTTAAATCAAACCAATTGACTACAATGAAAGTGTAAACAAGTTCTGAATGAAGCAATTTTTTGAATCACCTCAAGCTAAATGGAATGAACTCTCATCAATTTGCCGAGAAAATGCCGCAAAAATAAACCCACCTACAGGGAAAGTTGTTTCAATATTACTGAAATAGCAGACTTATCCAAAAAAAACAAAAGATCTCAGACTTCATATACGACAACTGTAAAGATATACATAAGAAGAGCGAGCTAAAAAATAGAAGAATAAAAAATAATAAAAAACAGCATCCACTTGTCAAAGCTGCACATGAACAAAAACTAATTGACGAAATTATTGGAAATTGAAAACAGTAAGGATGACTCTAACCGCTTCTCAAAGCAATTAAAGTAGTGCAACAAAAGTAAGAAGGATCCAATTTCAATCAAAATTGAGATGAAAGCCTCATTAAACAATAATCAAATCCCCAGGTGTGACCCAAAATCACAGCAGAACATTCAAATATGCCCCCGCACCCATAAATAAATAGCTGATATGCTGAAAAACATACGAAACAGGGGAAATACCAATAGAAATTCAACAAGGAATCTTAAAACCAATTCAAAACCCGGAAAAATAAAGGCCCTCCAGAAATTTAAGACCTATGATCTTACTTTCACATGGAAAATCCTCGCAATTTGTATTACAAGGAAAATCCGCCCCCTAATTGATGGAAAATATACTCCCCATCATTCAAACAGACCTACACCTCGGTTAGATGCACCGCAAGATCGTGTTCGTTTGTCGTTTTCAAAATTTTAGCAGAAAAAAGCCGGAATTAAATAGGATTCTACCATCTACCTTCTATGTGCTGGACATGAGCAAGGAGTTCGATACCATCCAAAGAGGCACACTAATAAATGGTTGCCAACAGATCTCGAGAAAGAAGAAACGACGAACTCTATCTCATTACACTATTACTGAACGAGTTTCATACACGGCAAAAATTAGACGGCAACACTAGGAAACCCTTTCGCACAACATCGGGTCCCCCCCAGGGGACAGGCGAGTGCGTTTTCTTCATAGCATACCGGCCCAAACTCTTTGAAACGGATGAAATGACATTGAGCAGTTATACAACCAGCTCAGTTAGTTAGTTGATCATGAACTACACGCAAATCGTAATACCGACAATTCTTCACCGTGGACCAACAATACGAGATGATATCTCTTGAGCATCGACTGGTGAACATATATTACAAGACACCGAAGAACGATGACTGGGAAACTGACAAAAGAAATCTGAACAATAAAACAGCACGAAAACTGGAAATTTTCCATCCAAGAAGAGGCAATGGTAGTGGAAGAAAGTGAATGGATAGGAAGTTTGTGGGAAACCGAGAGCAAGACATTAACAGGAAGAATGTATAACAAACAAGCTTTCAACACTTATCAACAATTTTCAAGAGCAGACGAGTAGGGTCAAACATCAAACTCCGGATTTTCCGATGCCCTTATTACAGAGTATTTTTCTATATCATTGCGAACTGTGGGGTTACAACGAAGAATTTATTACAAAATTGACACTTTCCAAAGAAGACTAATCCACAATGTTCTCAACATATATGGACCAATAACAATTGGATACCAAACGATAAAATTCATGATGTGACCAAGAATCCTTGGCTTCGTAGTAGCCATAGACGTTTGAGATTTTTCGGGTCACGTCGCGAGGAAGCTCCAGGGAAGAATCGCTCTGAGAGACGCACTGAGACATACTACTAAGTCAGTGGGGGAGACTGTGACTACTTTGATCGAAAAAATCCAAATCGCAATCAGAGACATAACATTAACAGTTTGGAGGAAGCAATAAACCTTGATAAGTGGCGGAGATTGATCACTGAGCCTGTAGGATAGGACGGCTCAACCTACTACTACTACTAATACTAATACTACTTTAGTCAAGTGTCAAAAACAGAGAAGAAGAAGAAACGCGGTCGGGATTTGCCCGGACATTGGAAGGGGTGGGGGCGTGGTAGGATTCCCGGACGGACAACTGTATTTTGGGCCTCTTCAGTTTCCCTCCACTAAAAAGGGATTGTTCTCGTGACTTAGGACATTTGGGACATTAGGACTTTAGGATTCGGGAAAGTGGGAAGGAATTGAATGGTTCAGACCAAAAAACAATGAGTCTTCCTTGGTATATATTTGCAACCTAAATTGCCCCTTTTTAATTTCTCATTTTTCGGGACATCTCACCACTTCTGGCCTTGTTTGCGCCCGAGAAAAGAAAAGTAGGTTCTTCCTCTTCCTAGCCCTCTATTCAACCTATTAGTAGACACTATTGAATTGATGGATGTATCGTTTCACATACTTCTTGTTTTTTTTATTTTTTTAGATTTCCTGACCTTCAGTGAGCTTGCACTAGTAATAGTACTTGACAGAGAATAGGGTTTTCTGCCTATATGCAACTATTACAATTTGAAACTTTGTTTGGTACTGCTTCCCAGATATCGCGCTCACAAGGAAGTGTCACATATGACCTACACGCGTATTCACACAACAACACATAGGCCCTACATGCACCGCCACACAATACAACCGCACACACGAAAAAACGCTCACATTCATACTACGCGCTTGCGCGCAAGCCCACGCGTCGCGGACACTCAGCTGCGCCGAAGTACCTTCGTTCAGCAAGGTGACCGCATTCAGCATATATAATTCTTGTTCTCGACTTCCACCAGGACGCTCCTGTACCAGTGGCACTCATGGAGCTATTAGATTGAAGGCTCTCATGGAGCAATATATGCACGAAATGTGGCTTTTCGATCAGCTAGCTCCGTAAGTTGTTTATTAGTGTACTGAGCAACTGAATGGGAGATATTCCAATATGACCCCAAATCCCTTGATTATACATGATGATTGATCTGATAATATTGGGAGAAGAATTCTCCTTGACGTTTTCTCATGAATGTTCTATAAGATCATGCTTCAAGGCACCTAACGACCCGATAAAATACCGAAAATTTGCTTTTGGGCAAGAATGGTGGGCTAAACTACGGTATACAGAATTAGCAGCGCAAGCTGCTGGCTCGAGTGAGACACGCACCATAACAATTCACATTCGAAAAAATTCGATGGCTCAATTTCGGAAATCAAGGTACAAGAATATTTCATTAGTTAATTTGGCTGTCAGGCATCCCGGATTGAAAAAATCAATGCCCGAAAAGATAAATGCGCGTTGCGCAAATTTTTAACGTCCGTATTGGCGGAGAAAGCATACCCTTCGTGGTAGTCATTACAAGTGAATATAGCATTTCAGTGTGTTGATTAGTTTGTTCCCCTATAGGACCTCTGGATTCTAGCTTACAAAGGGTCAACTAAAGCTCACCTTCACCCATGACCACCTTTACGGTCCCATTGTCATGTCGGGACTAATGTACTATTCGTTTAATTACTTATGAAGGGCCGGAACCCCCCCCACGTCCGAATTCACACCGATTCGAGTGTACCGACCGTGAGGTACAAAGAGTTATTGCAAAATTTGAAACCACAGTGTCCCCTATACGCGAAGTCATTAGCGTAGAAGACATGTCTCTGCAATTCGTGTAACCGATAACCATGAAGGGATCTGAATGGAGGCCTAGAAAATCTTTCAAACAAAACATTAAATGATATCTCATTAATATTCTAATTTCTGAGTGAATACCTTTTCTGTCTTTTCGTTATCACGTGGGGCGCCAAAAATGCGTATTCACTATTTAAGTCTATAGACGGGCTTTTGTATCGGCCCGTCCCCACTGTGATGTTATGGTGTTCCGTTCCTCAAATTTCTCGAAAGTCAATTGAAATATCTCAAAAAAGCAACATGCTCGAACCTCACAATTTGGGGTGTGGGGTTTTGATATGTCCTTTCCATCCGTGCGAGTTAAGCAAATTTGTACATGACCATTGCCCTCTAACGTAATGCATGGGTTCCCTCGGGCTATCTTGTTCAGCACTTGTCTTTTGACATAGTATAGGCTAACAATTGTGAAACTAGACATGTCTAGGCAGTATATAACCTCACTTTAGGGGGAATCTTGGGAACAAATCTTCTAACCCCCCTAAAACATCTAACACCACCCCAAAAAGCTTCCGCTTTTGCGCAATCATTGAGAATTAAGAAGTATCTAACACCACCATGAAGACCTCCATTTTGGTCAGAACCAAGATAAACTTCATCTACAAAGCTTTGTAAACCAATAGAAGTTACAAAAAAGTCACTAAATTATCCAAATTTAACCCACAAGGGCCTTGAAATGACCTTTAACTTTGCCAGGAACAAATATAGCCCCCATCAAACCGAGTCCGTTCCAATCTGACAAATCCGATGACCTGGACCTGACCTCCAGTTTTTTCGGGAGCAACTCTAGTCCCTAACCACCTAGTTTCGTTCAAAGCCGGACTAACTTGAAATTTTCTCGCATACATGTATGCAAATTAGCGGCCCCAGCTGGTAGTGAGTTCCCCTTTCGAACTCATCGAGATTCACTAGGGCGGACATATAGACCGGGAGCCAAGGGGGGTCAGTCTAGCTGGAGAGGTAACAAATTGTGAGCCATACAGCAGTGACAAACGCTATGGCCTTGCAAGGAAATGGTCGTCTGGCACGCACCTTCGGGTGGTGTGTGGGGAGGGGCCATAACAAAAGGCCCAAAAATTAGGTTAACTTAGCTCCCGAGGTAACTGCGGGAAATCTACAGCAAAATGTCCGCAATTATCTCATGAACATGAATGGCCCCGCCAGACGCTAATAATCTGGGGCCCAAAATGAGCAGCTTAGCTCATGAGGTTAACCAGTTGAAACAAAGAAGAAATGTTCGTTGCACTCCTAGCTATCACAAATGACCAAAGCCAGACATTTTAAGTGGTGGGTTGGGTGCGCCGAAGACGCCAGACATACCCCCACCCTACAGCAACCTAGGTTAGCTCGTAAAGTAACCAGTTGGAACAACGTTGAAAAGTTCGTGACGCTCCCAGCTATCGCAATGTACAAGGACAGATATTTTAAGTGGTGGGTTGGGTGCGCCGGACGCCATACCGTACCCCACCATTACAGCTAACCTAGGTAGCTCGTAAGGTAACCAGTTGAAACAAAGCAGAAAAAGGTTCGTTACACTCCAGCTATCACAAATGACCAATGACGACATTTTATGTGGTGGGATGGGTGCGGCGCCAGACGCCATACAAACCCCCACCCCAACAGCTACCTAGGTCAGCTCGTAAGGTAACAGATGAAACAAATTGAACATGTTCGTGACCCTCCCAGATATAACAAGGACCAAGACAGACATTTTAAGTGGTTGGTAGGATGTGCCAGACGCCATACAATATCCTCTCACCATAGAGCTCACATATAGGTAAGCTCGCAAAGGGTAACAAGCTGAAATCTGTATTGTTCAATAGATTTTCATTTGATGCAACTAGCTGAAATCCCACTCACGTTAGAAAACATTCAAACAGGCAGAAAGACAATTTTATGGGTCTTGAAGGCATACATCCGGTCATATAAAGGTTATGTATAAGATCTAAAACAATTAAGTTTTTTTTTGGATTGTACAGAAAACTGACCTAAAAAACTAGTGCTCCAAGGTGCTGTAGCTCAAAATCAAATAAATGCTCATAATATTTCACTTCAGAAGATAACACAAGGAGCATAGGAATTTAATTGAAGGCGCTTGAATCTTGAGTTTTTTCGACATCCTCGATGTGGCAATGATTGTTATTTCGCACCCTCAGATCATTACACACCGAGTTTTAAAAAAAAGGTTAATAACATAAGTCGTTCAAAAGCCTGTGACAATTCCTTGGGATCAAATACACTGCTTGGCCTTCTTATTAGGGTGTCGTTGTATCGAGACTCTTCGAGCGTTCTATGGTAGAACAGGTCACACGTATGCATTATCGCCGGTTCATGGAATGAATATTAGAGAGTTGGTTTCTAATTTAAGGCATGCGCCAAAACACCAGCCGTGGTTGGCCGAAACATCCATGTCCAGTTTAGCTGAAGGGGTACTTGGCTGAAACGGTTGTTTGCTAAAACTTTTATAAAGAAGCAGTAGGTTGAACTCAGTAACTATTTACAGTCCTCAACAAAGACTGAATATTCCTCACATGCCAACAATGTCTGTTATTGGAATGGTGTTTAACCAACTGAACCACCGTCAGTCATTGAGAGCAACTGTACTGACTACTGTAGTTTAACGTTACGCAGTTTCTCATTTAGCCCACTTTAGCCTCCAGACCAGGCTTAACTTAGGCAACGTAAAAAGAAATGACATATTGATCGATCCCTTTAGACATTCTGTATTATTTTGTAACTTTCACTTGTTCAGAAAGATGTTCAAGGGGTACAGGCTATTCACCCCCAGTGTCCTCACCTGGTTGAACGATCAATGGTTTTTCTATTGTCACAATGCAACATTACAAGGCATTCATGTCTTGCTCCCAGATTTTTGTATAGCTTCATAGGGATCAGCTTAATAACGCATTGAACAATTTCAAATTCACTGAACTGGTTGACCATGTCTACCAAGGAGTACAGGTTTTGTGGAAATATGACTGAATTGTCTGACTTATGCAAATTAGACAATATTCAACTTTCCATGACCCATTTTCTCATTTCAAATATATATGTCAGGACCCAATGAGGTGGACCCACATTTCATGGGAATCCTTACCAAGTTGAACATTTACCTGAATGAAGCAAATATCCCTCACATAAATAACCCCATGACTCGAGTCATGTGAAAAAAATGGAACTGAAGATAACCATACCCATCAAGCTTCATAGAAATCTAACAAACTTGAATTTGGAATGAACTATGCAAAAAGACTAACTGAATAACTTCCAGCTCATGCAAAAATGTTTGAAGGTAAGATAAGTCATACCTACAAAGTTATCATGGTAATCGGGCAACCTTTAGCATTACGCATAAATTATCAATTAGACAGTATGTTGATTAGCCTCCACTGACCCGGAATCCATGATGAAAAATTTGGACTGAAGGTAAACACACCCACCAAGTTTCATTAAAATCCAAACACTTCATGATTCGATAAATACGAAATAGACACAATTGAATGACTCTATTACCCTGAATCTCTGTTAAATAATTTCAGGACTGGATTTAGGCCATACTCACTGTCAAGTGCGAGAAAAGCTTACAAACCTTGAAATTTCACATAATTATGCAAATTATACATCTACTTAGCATTTTTTTAACGCTTAAATCTCATCGTTCATCGACCCTCAACTTCACCCATGTGCTAACCAGTCGCCATAGCTTACGGTTCTCTGTTTAATCTTGCTAACAAGCTTAAACAATGCATTGATAAAATAGGCTGAATTACCCTCCTTTATAGTGAGTTTTGGCGCCACGAACTAGTGCAGGTTGTGCCACCCACCCTGATACTACATACACAATTTCGTCAAATTGGCCTCACTGTTTCAGAGAAATCCTGCTAAAAAGAAAGTTTGTCAGTTTAGGCGAAACAAAAACGGCATTATTTCCATACTGTAATGTGTGTACTCATGTGTACTTGGATGTATTAATTAGTGTTACCCAGTTTCAGGGATTGAGCCTAGGGTAGAGTCAGATTCCAATTGCAGATGTCATCACAATCTTGTTTTATACTACATCTGAACCTACGTAACCTTTACCCCACTCCTAATCCTGACCCCACCCTTAACACCAATCTCAACAGCCTCATTCTTAGCCCAAGTTTGTCTCCCTGACGCTCCAATGGAGTGCATTGCAACTACTGCTACACAAGTTACATTGTAGACAGTGGGTACATCGGGGATAATGCTACCCCATGTCATACTGTTCCTGCTCTCCCATAGCTACGTGACTGTCGCCGAAGGGCAAATCCTTCACGGCACATTTTTCGGGCCATAGTTGAATGTTTTTCCCAGGCAAAATTGTATGTGTGGGAATTCATGAGAAAATAAAAATGGTAATTTCCATGGCTCTATTACTTCCTACAGGGTGGCCAGCAGTAGGCCTAGTCTAAGTTAGGCCTAACTTGGCATGATTTTGTAACAGGGACCACACTTTAGCCTAATCAGAAAATTAATACCTGAAGACAACCTTGCAAATAACATGAATTCAATCTTCGCATAGGCTGTTTGAGCTAAAAACAACTTAAATATAGTCGTTGCTTAGTGGGGCGTGAAGTTGCTTTTGAATGCAATGTGTGGGTGTGTTCGCCACAACACATTTAACAATGCCGGAATTGCTGAACTAATCGGATAATGACTTTAGTAAGTCTAACACGTGTTGTGTTCAGGCGTGGCCCCTGCGCCTGTCATAGCCATGACCCGTCTGTGATCTCGTCAATCATTCTAAAATTATGCATACCGATTGAACAATTGATCACTTTGTGAGTTTTTCATTAAGCCCAGGTCAAGTAAGTCAAGTTGAGTAGCTGTTAATATATATACTATATATACTTCTATACTGTTACATACTACATATATAGCTGATGGAAACATTTGATCACTTTGTACGCTTTTTATATTATCACGGACTTATCACGGGGTTGAGCAGATTTTTTAAAGTTTATTATGGTATCGTTAATCGACAAATATATGTGTATATTTTGCGACTGAACAATTGAACACGCTTGGATGCCATAATTCAGCTAAAACTTTGAACGCTTTTTGAAACGAATTTGGTATGTTCATGAGATGCTCATGTGCCTGTCAATAGTGACCGTTCCTTTCAGTAAATTGTTAATCAGGCAGGTTCATAACCATCGATTTTAACAGTTTTCACGTGTGTAGCCCGTTGTGTAGCCGGGGACTGCATGAGGAGGTTATTACGCAGCTAGTAAAACGACGGCGACGCTTCCATGACTTTGCGGCGAAATACTGTCACAATAATGCTATTTGATATCGATAACGGTATAATCGTCACAATGATATCACGCAACTACAATATCGAATCTATCGCGAGACGGTATCCCGCCGGCAAGCACGAGTGCGTACCGTGTCCCAATCCCCTCCCTAGACGAATTTAAGCATGCTGGGAGCCCATTGCTGGCTTGAGACTCACCAAAGAAGTCCCATGCCGTATCCCGCCTTGTATCCAAATCCGGAGCCACCCGACGACCTAACGCCCTCGCAGGATAGAATATTCTTCTAACGAGGGCTTGAAGAACCTCGACTGTCAAGATCTCGAAGTGATACACCCATAACTACCTTCGGGTAAACAAGGGTCCTCCAACACTCCCCCGGTGCACTAACGTTGTACTGACCTGGGACAAGAGTCTGGGCCTCGTCCACTCTTAGCTCTCCTTCGGCCAGAACGTCGCCTGTCCAGATCCTGGCTCGAAGAGCCTCCTTCAGCGAAGCGGGTCCAAAGCTGCTTCCAGAAAAATCAACAGGCTCACACAGGAGATTGATCGCTACGAGGACAACGTCGAATCCAGCGCTGCTACAGAAGCTTTCTGCGGACCTTCCAAAGAGAAGACCGAACGGGAAAGCGGACACCCGCCACAAGAAGGAGTCGAGCAGAGGCTAAGCCTACAAATCCAAATGCAGAAAGGCGCCAGACCTTTTTCTGTTACCAACGGCTCTTTGTATGGCACCACAAGCAAATCACCAGAAAGGGTTGCATCTCCGCAATCCCTCCAACAACCTGTGATGAGTACAGATAAACACGATCTCGTCTAACAAAAAACGGAATTTAACAGAGCGGGTAAAATTAATATTAAATATAACCCTAACCGTTTATCAACCTCTCAGGGAGCGCGGGGCTATACTAGCCACAGCCAAAAAAACCTGCAAAATGAGGCTAATAATAAACCCAAAAGTACGTCAGAAACCTATCATACCGCCCTCTATACAATATAGAGGTTACGCCCTAGGTAAGGGTTAAAGTTCATCAGGACATCAGATAACCGAAGCGTACGCATGTTCTCCTCCCATAAAGTAACTCGCAAACAATGCGCCTTCGTTTTGTCATGCGACATAAAAGCATCGAACACCAAGATTCCGCATTGCAAAATCCACATGGTCCCCTCAAGTGACGTTAAACCAGAACTTGAAAGACTACCTGGAGGCAAAAAAGGCTGATATGGCTAGCATTCTATCGGAATGCACGCAACAATACCCAGAAAGCAGAACGCATCGCTCTAAACACCATTAGAACTTGATACACTCCATTGTGGTAAAGCCTTCGACAAAGGAAGAGGCATTATCAAACTCAATCGAGCAGATTATCAAACCGAGATCGGAACTCAGCTGAAAGCTGTTCATCCGAACGGTTACCGAGCGACATAACCAAATCCACCACCGACGTGGTTGTCCAAAAACGCCTCCAACATGACTCTCCAACAAAGAAAAGAGAGAGGACTTCAACTACCTAAATCCACAAAACCATAGGACCCGCACGCACGTGATATAGTTCTTGGACTAAGGGCACAAAGCACCTCCAGCAAACTCAAAAATTTGCAGGAGACCTATCATAGGCGGTGGTGGTGGTAACGGGTACCAACAGAGCCAAAACTCAAGCCTTCGTGGTTATTTCCTACTTCAATAGTAGTAAGGCAAGAAAACCATGAAAGTAAAAAGACACAAATCACATCCTTACAATACTACAGGGGTTGAAATTATCGCTACTCCGGATGTCATGTCAATGTACACCAACACGCTACAGGATGAGGCTCTCGACGCATGCCAGGTTGCATTACGATTAACGCACCTGAGGATATTACGATTATACCGAAAATATGTCCATATCAATGGCAAAATCTTGATCTCATACTTTCACGCAACTGCTTGAAGTCAATGGGCATTTTTCTAGACAAATAATGGTTTGCGCAATGGGCAGTCAAAGTCACCTGAATCTGCGACATTGCTATGCACAAACTAGAGACCCCAATCATTCAATCAGAACCAAACATTCCTACAATGGCTAAGGTACAGAGATGACGTACTTCTGTTGTACAGTGTAACCAAAGATGAAATGAACTCCATGGGTGGAACGTATACACGTACACACCCACCCACTCCTTAAGTTTCACGGCAGAAAGAACATTTCTGATAATGAAGTCAACATACATCGATCTAACAATTTTCATGGGAGACAATTCCCGTCAAAACGGCCTTCCAGGTACAAAGAATCCTATACCAAAGCCCACGGAAAACTACCGATATTAGATCGCAATTAAGCTCATACCCAAGCCACTTTCAATGGGCTTCAGCAAAAGGGAAGTCCTACGGTGTGCACGCCTATGCAACAAGAGGCAGACAGCGCCGACTTCATCGAGAAAGAAACAATTTTCACAGGAAAAAAATCCTGCTCCGTCGTAACTACACGAAAGGAGTGGTGGTATCCGTGTCCAATGATATCAAAGCATGAGACAGCGACAAATATGCGACGTGGGGCCCGGCATGCGAACAAACGGCACGGCACGCAAATCAGAACCACACTGGTGTTCAAACTACACATACACCACCCATGTCAAAACCGGGACCTAAAAGAGGCCTGAACTAAGCATTGGCACTTGAATAAACGGTCACCCAGAACTTTCGCAACTGTCTCCCCAAAGCCCCATAAATTGCCCTACCAAAGGCACAAAATATCAGAGATTTACTAGGTTAAAGCCAGATTTCCACACGGGCATATGCACACGAACTAACAGAGAAAGCCGAAGACGAACTCTTCTGATGCGTTGATCGCAGCACTAGAAACAAAATTACTCAAAGCTGTACCATAAACTGAGACACCGCCGCAATACATACCACTGATGAAGCCCCCCCCAAAATAATACGAGAGAGGTCTGGTTCTTAAGTCCAAGCCAACAAGGCTTCACTCACGTCATTCTGCTTGCCTAACATGCCTAACTCCACAGAGAGGGGCAGTGAATTACGGCACGCATGTGGGGCGTGGCGGGAAGGTCCGTCTCAGCGATATTTCGAAACCCAGGGGGTACATTTATGTCGACTTCGATTCATTGTGACGATATATGTGTCGATACCGTGTTGTCGCGTCAAGACGATATTTGACGGTCGTCCTAAAGTGTTCGATACCGTCTCACTCCCCTTAATAACCGCTCTACCAGTCCGAGTACAAACAAAAGGCTTTAAAAAAGGTAAACATTGTTCAAAATAGGGGGTTATATACCTGCCCGTTTAACAATCTCACTGACGGACTGTCAATAAGTGGCAAGAACGTTTGAGCATACCTTGAACCATAAACACAGTCGTTTTAACCCAAACCCAAAGCTAACAAAATGGTCAAATTGTTAAATCGGCGTCAATGTATAAAAATACATTGATATTTGCTAGATTAACGATATCACTCTGAAGGTTTTTTGCACCAACTGCTCAGACAACGCAGCTTACAAGTCCCGAGCCAAGTACAAGTGATCAAATAGTTCAATGGGTTATATATTATAGGTATATTATATAATGATATTTGTGTATTTCTTGCCTGATAACAATATCCACAAAGTGACCAGCCGTTAATCAACAGGGGATATGGAAACAATCCTTGATGCAAAACCTATATCGGGTTACTTTTTTCCCCCCCAAAAAACGACAACAGTCCGACTTGGTTAAGGCATTTAGTTCAAGGACGTTTTTGACAAACACACGAGACGCAACTCATTAAACGGCAACCCCACGCCACCGAGCCGCGAATTATTGAAGTGGTTTGCCCAAGATCCCGGCCCCAAATTGATTGAGTCGGATTCCAGGATCGCAGATAGCCTCCCACAAAAATCAAGTCATGTTCGCCGGGCAAAGCGCAACACTAGATTGGGACCGTTACCCCCCCCCCCTATATATTACTGTTTCAAATAGTTACCTTACGAGCTACCCCTAGGATAGCTGTAGGGGAGGGGGGGGGCTATTGTATGGCGTCTGGCGCACCCAGCGCAACACTTGAAATGTCTGTCATTGGTCATTTATATGCTGGTTGTGTCACGACATTTTCTTATTTGCCCCAACTGGTTACCTTACTGGAGGGCTAACATCGGTTAGCTGAAAGGGTGCGGATATTGTTTAGGGCGTTTCTGGCGCACCCAATCCCACCACATAAAAAGGGTCTGTTATTGGTATTTGTGATAGCTGGGAGGTCAGATCATTTTCTACTTTGTTTCAATGGTTACCTACGGTCTAAACCTAGGTTAGCCTGTAGGGGATGGGGATATTGATGGCGTCTGGCCGCACCCAACCCACCACATAAAAGGTCTGTCATTGGTAATTTGTGATATAGCTGGAGTGTCACAAACCTTTTCTACTTTGTTTCAACTAGTTACCTCATGAGCTAAGCTAAGCTCATTTTTTGGGCCCCAGTTAATGGCGTCCAACTAAAATGTATGTCACGGGTCATTCAGGTTTCATGGGATAATACTGGACATTTGCCGTGGATTTCCCACGGTACACCGGCAGCTAAGCTAGCCTAAATTTTGGGCCTTGTGTTATGGCCCTCACCACCCCACAGAAGGTGCGTGCCAACGACCATTCTTTGCAAGGGCCATAGCGGTTGTCACTGCTGTATGGCTAAAATGGTTTACCGCTCCAGCAAGGCTGACCCCCCTGGGTCCCTGCCTATTAATCTCAGCCCTCAAATGGTACGACAAAAAACAAAAGCTCAATTTGAATTTTTTTGGCGCAGCGATGAGAGATGGTGAGCCATGTGTTGACATGGTCACACACCTATCAACATTCACACGTTTGTGGGACTGCATATATATTTTTTTTTTTCTGCAAGGAAAGATTAAACGAAACGAAACGAAGGCGGGTCACAATGGGGGTCTGGCCATGGAACAAGATGTGGTCGTATCCACGTTATAATGGACTTCATGTGACATTGTCAGCGACTACCATTGGTAGTTTGATAACATATACCCATAGTTGGGTAGTCGTTCTATGTGCCATTTTTTTTTGGAATTGAGAGTTTTCCTTATTTCACATTATATTGGGCGCTCTCCGGCGATGTTATTAGTGACTAATAGAGCGACATTTTCTTGAACCTTAGTTGTAAGGCCCAAAATTGGTCTTAAATTGACCGACTAAAAAGTGAGAACATAATTTAAAAGTACTAGAGAGACACACCGCACCCCACATTTGAAGGTTTTGTCATGTTGCCCATGGTTGGTCATTCAAATTATTCTTGATGAATTTGCATCCAATGTCTGACGACACGAGAGAAGGAACGATGCAAGAGCCGCTCATATGCTCTACAAGTAAACTGCTGCAGTTTTTCGTTTTAAAAGGCATACGGGGCTAGGTGGTCACATATAATCATGATATCTTGCGAAAACCTTTGAAGGTTTTCATTCGAAGCCAGATCTGTAGTTGTTTGTAACATGGTTTTCAAAAGTACACATTTCAGGCAGCGCAGCCCCGGCATGCGTTGTGTACCAACACTCCTATTCAGTACGATCGGCGGACCAATTGAAAACAATACGCTGGGACCGAAAAGCGCCCTTTTCATAGTCAAGAGCTGTGCAAGAGTACGATGATCTCATTATAGAGGTGTTTTTTTTTTCGCTCGATAACCCCTTAACGCAATCGTTTGTATTTTTACACTTCTAATCATATACTTTGATGCTTCCGTAATGCTATTATCAAATTACGATCAGGGGAAACAACGATTGCAGTGGTTTTGTGGGAACATAGGAATAGCCTTACTATAAAACAGTGTGGTGTGCGTCATGCGAAAAATTGAGTCATATTTACGTTCATGTGTACGTGCCTTAACACTCCATTACTACATTTGATGAGGACTTTGAGCGACGGGGCTAAACAGTTTATCAGCACACGTTTCGTTAGCACAACGAGTAAAAGACGGAGAAGTTATTCCTCCTGTACTTGGTGGTGGACTATTCCTGGTGAGAAATGTACTCTCTATTGTTTTGTTTTTCTTTTTTTGTTCAACATATGAGGAGGTCATTCAATTCATCAAATTCAATTATCACGAAGTTCTGCGAAACACCTAAAACCATATTTAGAAAAAAAACTGAAAACAAACATTTTTGAGGTATCGTTTTACTTGACATAGAGAATTCTGGTCATTTAAGGTCAACAGACTCGTAAACAATCTTTAGTTTTCATTGAGATTCAAGTGTAATTATAGTTGACGTTTAATAGTTCTTGGACTTAAGGTTGGCCAGAAACAGCCAGTGGACACCAAGGGCGGATTACTATGTGTTATACTCATTTGGCTACCTGTCTTCTGGCCCATTGGGAGTGTCCATTCCATGCGCCTGTGGGTCGCAAAGGAAAATAAAAAGGGGGGCCGTAAGTTTGAGTAAAAATCTGGCCCAGTAAGTGATAGGTCAGAGGAGAGGGTCCGTGCAATGTCGTTGGTTCACTAAGACCTGCAAAATCCTCGACATCGCCGGCGAACGTAGTGGCTTGTTGCCATGACCCCCATTTCATTGCTCCTTTCATGGACCATAACCTCACTTGCCTCGAATTTTAGAATGTCACAGCACCCAACGCAAAAACCGTGAATTGAAATGATCCCCGGGCGATAGTTTCTTGGAGAAACCGTTCCTATTTTTTTTTCATTTTAGGAATTGCTGCTTACTGGGAATACTGTTCCCACAAGAGACGGAAGTGCCGTTTCTGCAATCTAGGTCTGTCGAACGGGCAAAAAAAATCTTTTCTCCTGCGGCTATTGAGATCGTACGGAACAATGGAGATATGCTTGGGTAGGAAGTCGTATTAAGAATTTGACATTTGAAATTCCCCATCTCGGAAAAAAAAAAAAAAAAAAAAATACGATCGGCTACTTAAGGCCCTACGCGCTTGCTATTGAGAGAGATTTATGAACAAAAAATCGTGAATGTTCAGTGGGAAATTGACTGCTCTGTTTTTTCCCCACATTGCACCATTTTTGCTCAAACGGGCCAACAAATTGCATTTATTCCCAACAGGGGAGGGTACTTCAGGTCTTTTTCGTACGCTTTTGATATACGAATTTGTTCAGTTTTGACAAAAATTGTGAATGGGTTCATTGGAAATTGGACTGCTCGTCTTTCCCAACATTGCAGCACCATTTGCTTCCGACGGGCCAAAAAAAATTTCGCCAAGGTGGGAGGGGGGGGGGGGAGGACTTTCTCCCCAAACTCACCCACAAAAAAGTTCATCCGGCCAGGTGCCGCCCCCCCCCCATAACAGCCATCTCTGATCGTCCATGATGGACACTTGGTTTTTGACACGTTAGTTCTGAAGTAAGCCACGAGTAAGGCCTCATCAAGAACAACCTGTCCCGTATTTGATCATGGATGAGAACCGGCGATAACTCGCCTCCTCTTTCGACTAGTACTAGGATTAAAACGAGGCAGGGAGTAAACCAATACTAAACCTGCTCCCGGGTTACCGCCATTTTACCGTCCCCTTTGTGACGATCGGTGGAATCCAGGATCCGACCCCTCTCTCAAAACCATATGAGCAGAAGATTCGAAATAAACGTTACTGCTACAGCCTTACCGGCGCGTCTATATGCAAATATCGAATCGCTTGTACCTCAAAGAAAGTCCAATGCATCCCACAGCGGAACCATGGAGTAAAGAACAAGACCTCGCCCATCGAACTGCAAGTAAGTCACCTATAGAAAGGAGAATCTGCTGACAAGGTGTAACTAATACCGCTCTGCCATTCTTAGCCCCCTAACTGTGGATGGAAACAGCTATAAATTGTGAACAGAGGGGAATCACATCATGGCATAATTAAGGACACGAATGGGGCGTCATAACTATATAAACAATCAGCTTGTTTTTCCTCACTAAACTGTACACTCAGCATGCAAACATGGGAGTTATGTGTACTCACTTGTCAATCCGTCAGTCAGTTTTAGTCTGCGATTTGACTGTATGCAAGTTGAACGCATCGGTCTCAGATTAATGAGGAGGACGTGAAACGTGTAGCCTTCAGTAGCCCCGCCCCTTCCGACTTCATACAACTAAACACTGTTTTGCCACAAAAAACTTTGTTACTGTTCAGTAGGACGTTTTACCACTTGTTGTTTAGTCCACCAACATGACCCAAACACACGTGAGTGTCTAGGTGCCATAAATTAGGAGATTGAGGCCTGGCTATAAATGGGGGCGCAATTCCCTTGGGTCGACCTCAGCCACCTCGAGACCCAAATACATATAGCTACAATTACCTATTGCTCTTATCTCTTCTATTACAGGGCTGTCAAATTGCTCTGACCGCACTGTTACTAGCCGCGTCGCGTCCCTACCAATGCCGATGTTCATGGAGCAGCCAAACACGAGACAATTTGGCAAGCAATCCCTGGTTCCTCGTGTCGGAAACACGGAACCGCACTCTTCCAAGGAAACAAGTCAAACGCAAACTGCTTTAGAAGTACCTGCAACAGCTTCATCCATGCATTCTTGACGACAGAACCTATGTGATACGTTCTGAATGAATCCTTACGCCATACCGATAATCGGGGGGGGAGCAATCCCTTCCTCTATTTGCTGGATGGCGTCGACAGAAAGGTGCTGCCAATGTGCTGTCCTCGTTTCGTAACCCACATCAATCCGCGACATTAGAAGGCACAGAACTTCCGACCATATCCCATCTCTTTTGGCCTCGGCGCTCCTAAGACTCTCGATACCCGAAGAAGTCAGAGCAGTAATTTCACATGATATGGGCAGCTGATTTATCCCGATACTACGATTCTTCCATGGTAGCCAAAGATTGCCGGAATGCTAACTCGGGAGTTTAAACAGATAGGAGAAGCACTATATCCTGGGAAGGGGCATTTCCCCAAGCACCACGATCATGATGTTCCTCCGGAACCATAGAAGAGAATCTCTTGGGTCTCGCCAGAATGCCTCAAACTATCGCCCCAGCGGTCCCTAACTGGCAGACAATGAAAGATCTCAATGATGGAACTGGAAGACAATGGTTCAAATTATGCTGAGAGGAACTCCGTGGAAGTAGAATCATAAGAAAATCCCAACGGAACGACATAGCTCGTTTCTAGGATGCAGTCTCAGAGATACCGCCCGCTGATATAAGCTTGCAAGAAAGCGAATTCACTGTCGGACGTAATGGCTGCATAACTGATGACTCCGGTTCTAATATCAGCGGCACCATTATTCGGAAACCTTAGCCATGCATTTAAGAATTGCCTTGATTCAGCATGGTAATCTAACGAGTTTTGTCCATGCAAATTGACGAAAATAGGGAGACGCTCGATCGAATTATTAGTGACTTGAAGGTACAAAGTGCAAAAACACCCCGGCACCAACAGAGCGATACGAACCAATGTAGCTGAACAATTTTACTTGAGCCGAGTCCTCTGATTGCTGACAATGAGAAATCGAGAGAGATAGAGAAGGGAGAACACTACTCCTCCCCCCGTTCAGACAAAAAATTTCCAAGTCTTCATCAGACACCTCAGAAAAGGATGAGACGTTGTCATCTGACCTTGATGCACGAGGACTGGAGGACCTGGTCAAGTGTTGCTGAAATGACCTCTCGGCAGTTAGCAGAAACATCCGTTAAATCAATTGGCATCGCTCCGTTTCCTGGATCAGTCTCAGAGAAAACAGACCGCTGATATCAGCTTGCCAGAACAAATTCACCTATCGGACGTAATGGCTGCAATAGATGATGCTACTGTCCATAATATCAGCGGAAGCCGTGATTATGAAAACTTACCGTGCATATTAAGATACTGCATTGAATTCAGCTTGGTAATCTACACGATTTTGTCCACGAAATAACGAAAATGAAGAGGCGCTTGAATACGGGGTTGTAGGTTAAATGATTGTACAAACATGGAACACCCAGGCCCAACGGAACAATACGAACCCAATGTAGCTGAACATTTACTGAGCAGAACCTACCAAGTGCTGACAATGGGAATCGTGAGAGCTCGGGGAGAATGAGAACGACAACTTTGTCCCCATTCCCGAAAACGTTCGGGTCAGATTCTTCTCGAACGTCTCAGAAGAGGAGGATGCGTTTGTCATCTGACTTGCGTTGCAGGAGGAACTGGAAGCACCCTAGTTCAAATTATGCTGAGTGGCACGCAGGTGCATTCGTTCAGAAACAAATCCGCTAATTGGAAACGAGACGTCTGCCTGTTTCCTGGATGCAGTCTGAGAAAATACAGACCGCCGATATCACTTGCAAAACAGAATTCAACCTATCGGACGTAATGACTGCAATAAATGATGCTACGGTTCATAATATCAGCGGAAGCCGTGATTTGAAGAACATTAGCCATGCATTTAAATATACTGCATTGATTCAGCTTGGTAATCTAACGAATTTTGTCCACGAAATAACGAAATGGGAAGAGGCGCTGGGATCGGGTTTGTATGGCATGAATGGTACAAACATGCGAAAACCACCCAGGCAACCAACGGAACAATACAACCCAATGTAGCTGAACAATTTACTGAGCAGAACCTACTAAGTGCTGACAATGGGACTCGGGAGAGCGGTGAGACAAGGGAGAACGACACCCTTTGTCCCCATTCCGAACACTCTTCCATGTCTTCATCGGACGTCTCAGAAGAGGTATGAGGCTTTTTCCTCTGACTTTGCGTTGCAGGAGACACTGGGCAACCCCTATTCAAATTATGCTGGTGGACGCAAGTGGCCGTCGAGTCAGAAACCAATCCCTAATTGACACGACGTCGCTGTTTCCTGGATGCAGTCTGAGAAAATACAGACCGCCGATATCAGCTTGCAAGAACAAATTCACCTATCGGACGTAATGACTGCAATAAATGATGCTACGGTTCATAATATCAGCGGAAGCCGTTATTTGAAAAACCTTAGCCATGCATATTACAGAACTGGCATTGATTCAGCTTGGTAACTAAACGAATTTTGTCCACTAAATAACAAATGGGCAGAACGCTTGATCGGGTTGTAAGTGAAATGAATGATACAAACATGCGAAGCACCCCGGCACCAACAAAACGATATGGATCCATGTAGCTGAACAATTCACTGAGCAAAGCCTACTTAGTGCTTGAAAGGAAAACAAGAGAGAGGTAAAACACAGAGAACGACACCCTCGTGACCCCCGTTTACACAACACAACATTTCTGTTTCTTCACATCAAACATGATCAGAAAAAGATGAGCGTTGTCATCAGACAATGCGTCCACGAGGAAACCGATAACTGGTTTCCGATAATGCATCCTCTACACTGCTTCTGCCACGGAGGGGGTTTACGTTGGAGCAGAGAAACCCACCACTGGTGCAATCTACGCCTGCTACAGAAATATCATCTGACGTTGATGTTGCCTTCGAGGATGATGAAGAGAAGACAATGATATTGTCAGATTTAGTGGAACTTATAGAAGATGTCCACGAGAATAGACACAATCTGAGCGCTGTTCATGAACTAAAGAAAACAATAGGTGCACGAGTGAAAGATTTCTGGTTAAAAAAGAAGACTTGGAGATACTCTTGGACAATGTTGGTATCCTCCGCCACGTATACCATAATGTATGGCTGCAAAAAGTCATTTGGAACATATCATCCACAGAAGAATCTGAATGGAATTGTGAAAACAATTTCGTTTCGGCAGCTCGCAATAGAATAATGAGACTCTATTGTGGTCTTTAAGAGTAACACCTCCGCTACAGCAGTCAATAATTCCGCATAACATCGAAGTGGGGCCATCGGCGGTCGAAATATTATCAACAATCTAGATGCCTCTAGAGAAAGCGTACCAATTAGCTCGCAGAAATACCAAGTGAACCGAGAAGCGAGATTGGTTTGGCATCAGAAAGGCCTCCTATCAGTTTCCTCGAATACTACTCCGATGAGGGAAGGCAGTCGTTATGATGGCAACCGAGAGAACAACTCTCTATCCGCATTGGTATATGCCGTCAGTAATATTCACAATGGTCAGCCAAACCTTTGGGTTTGGTAGAAATTTGAAATCAACGATGTCACGTATAAAGAAAGTGCTAATCATACCACACGAAGATGTAAAGATATCCTTTTGGATTTATGATATGGGTGAAAAAGAGGTTAAATATGGGCCGAAAACTGACGAATGGAGTGAGAAGATGGGCGAAGAAGCAACATCCTCGTCTTTCGACATCGATTACTGCCACATCTACTTCGAAAGAGGAAGAACCGAATGTGCGTACTGCTGAGCCAAATATCTCAGTACCGGAACAGCTGGATACACAAAGGGAACATCGACGGAAGTCAATTTGGGTAGACTTTGGCCGACATCTAGATATATCTGAACGAAGGGGGAGAGATAGCGGGAGCATTTTCGACAGTGGAGCATACACGATGAACAGACATTCGGGTATAGTGATAACTCGATCGGTTGGAAAGGTTCACGGAGGAGAACAAATCGCTCAGTCGGGAGGTGCATCTTTGTTTTCGTCGTCGTCGCGCCGTCATCCACGAATTCACAAATAAAGCATTTCAAGAAGGTGTATCCGAGAGAGCGAGTTTATCAGAGGCATATGGTTCGTCTCATTCGGTCATAAGTGGGACAACACCGACGAAAATTACCCTGGCGCCGGGTGAATTCACTCTTCCACCACCAAGAGCATTAAAGCCAACTTTCGCTGCTGATGATCGCACAGAAATAGCAAAGCCTCAATCACATCAACGCCCTCAACTTCAGGAGGACTGTAACGCTGTTAGGTGAGAATGGTTACATGGTGGAGAAACCTTCAACCACAACAGAAGTCGAAGAGGAGCAAATCGTCAAAACTGTTGGCAACACCGTCTGCTGGTTTGCAGCCGGAGGCGTACTTTAATCTGGATATCGAAAAGCATTTAGCCGGAGAATTCAATGCGTCAAATCTTTTGCAGAGTTCAAGCAGCTAACAAAGCCCGTCACAATATAACTAACTTAGGGGATATGGACAATAACCGAACGCAAGGAACAACACCGTGCCCTAAGAGAGCAGATCTCACAGAATACATGATTGGCTAATCTGACTAGTGGGGTACCCAAAAACGAATGTACCCCATGTCTTCACAGACGCGCCATCGGGAATATCAGATTATGCAGAATGAGTGAATACAACGGAGTAGAGATCCAGAAATCCAGGCGTTAGAAGAATTGCAATGATCTCACAAATGACTACCTCCGGAGTACCTCCTGCTGAGCTACAAGTACAATCTAAAGAGGGTCTCGAAACATATGCCTCTAGTTCATCCGAAGAGACAAAGGTTGCTGCAACATCACTGGGACTCACTGGCACAATATCGGACTTGAAATCTTGACCCATTTGCATGACAGTTCCTAAAATTAAAGGAAAGGGTGGATATAATTCAGTGAACTGGACGGAATAATTAGAACCCTTCTACATTCCAAAGACCTTCCAGTTGAATCACAATTACTTGGACAGTTCCTGTCAGATTTGATACATTTTAATGAAGAAAGCGCAGTCGACCCCGACAACAGTGACGGAAACAACATCGCAAACTTCAGTGACAGTGAGCATCGAACATCGACCTATTGGGGAAACTGTTTTCGAAGGACGCCCAAGTAAAGAGCTGTCATAGTCAAGATGCCACCTGGTAAGTTTATTCGTCGCCACCCATCATTGGACCAGGCAAAGTGCTCATACCACAGGGGAAGTCGAACATCGTCAAATTCCATCCAACTTTGTCGGGAGTAGAGACCGCTGAGGAAAAGTTAGGAGAACGTTTCACTTTGACAAGCTCACGAGGAACTACTTCTATACAACACTCGACTGAGACACTGGAGGAAAATGTACCCCAAACACAAGCTGCGTCTTCGGTTAGGATAGAAACATACAAAATTTATGAAGTTTCGCCCTGCCAACTAGTGATATAGAGCGGAAAGCGAAACTCTGGCAACGACAAGTGGTGTTGTTCAGAACTTGCCTGTCAAGGAGTTTTCTGTTGCAAAAGTGGTTGCAACTAACGAGGCTATACCCGATGATACATGGGACGCGTTAGAGGAGATTATGAAAGAACCTTCTTTTGTCGGATCCACGAGTAGAATACCATCTCATGAAACAGAGGAAGGTCTTAAAGGGTCGATCACTACACCTGGAATGCAGCTGTCATCTGCCAGACCAATCCTGATGGGGTATACTCGCCACACCAGTTAGAACATATCTGAACACCACCGAAACACGATTCTCAAACGTGGTCCACACTATCCCTGAACTATCCAAGGTTCAACTGTAGAAGTAGATATCATAATTCCCACTAGATTAGAGACCACCGTTGGGGGGAGTATCGTTTTCAGGCGATTCGAGTTTCAGTTTCTAAAACGGGTCAAAGAATTATACCCAGCTACGCTGGGAGGCTGGAGCTGGACAGAGAATTTGTCAGTCACATACACGAAGTAGCCCGAGCGGAATATATCTGGACGAGTACCTCACATGTATGATAGAGAAAATTTCGTCGAGAGGAGCATCGTGAGCCACAGCATCGTGTCTTGTGAAAATAAAATAAACGTCACCGGTAAACGCACGAACCAAAGGAATCTTTGGATACCCTCCAACGCTTCCTCGGAGAACCAGTGGTTGAGAGTCGGTTTTGCACTCTACCATTCAACAAATAACCAATTTTCGAGGTGATAGTAAGATGACTCTGAACTCACACCAACTATGGAAGATATCGAGAAGCTGCCGAATGAGGAATTTTTACGCAATGTATCGGACCTCCATATAATAACAGAATCCAATGAGCTTGTGGAACCATTTCGTCGTTGCAGGCCTAAGTGACGCCATACTCGAGTCGAATAGGTTACTAAATAGTCTTCAGGAAGAGTTGCATAACTTAACTGACATCACCCACTGGAATATATCGTCTGACCACAAAACGATGTTTGCAAGAAGAGCGTAGACGAGAGCAACCTGTTAAGGGAGAGCGCGCTCTTTGAAGGGACGCTAAATCATCTACAAGAATTTGCTAACTATTTTGAGCGATTCGTCAGAAGATACATCGATGCTACGGCTGCATTTACAAGATCACAACCACATCGATTTTCCACAAAACTGAGGTAAAGGCTTCATCTACGTGTGGAAGAAATCTGTAGGAATCTGATGATGTCAGTGAGCAAAAAAAGGCGCAGAAGCGTCAGATGACAGAAGATCACATTCATCGGAGGATTCAGCCTTGTATCCGTGGATAGAGAAAATGGAAACCAATCGTAAATCAAGAAAGTCATCCGGGGAAGGAAGACAAGGAAAATGCTACGGGTAAGAATTGTCTCCTTACAAAAATTCGTATCATTCCACGATTGGTACAATGACAATACACGTTTCTTCATTAGCTCGATTAGCTGAAGCGATTCTGCAAGTTGATTAATGTGTCCGATCCTGGAACTGTGTTCTATCTTCGTCGGAAGATTTATTGACATATTGGAACGCACAAATGCACATGGGCCCAAATCTAACAACCGTCGATCTTTCAGTAAAATGTACAAAGTTTGTTGTGTTGTGGGGACTACAAAACATGTTCTGACTTTTCCTCCTGTCAGTATACATCTGACAAAGCGGACGAAGGTGAAGAGGTACAAAGGTACGGGTCTATCCAGATGCTATCAGATCATTACCTGGCTCTCGTACATTGGGCCCGATCCTTGAGGTTCTTGCGTTCTTGTGCACATTAACGCAACATCACTTGTTATGCTAAGTCAAATTCATTGAAATTGGGAATATTCAGCTGATTGATCGAACAGAAATAAACTCTGTTCAATGCAAATATTGATCCATCGCAAGGTACCTAGGATTCATCCCATAGGTAATAAACATTTTCAGTGCGAAGTAAAAAAACTCACTGAGAATCACGTACGGAAGCTTGTTCGTGGTGAAGTCCCCCATTGTAACATTCGACCTGGGGACAGCAACAAGATTACACCGTTGCTGCCTGAAATCCAGATAACGTGCTTCGCACCGATTCGGTATGTCGATAGGTCGGGGCCTATGGCGATTTTGCTTGGACTGGCACACCAATTACCCCAGCCAAAAACCGTACCCACCTACAGACGTCGAAGAACGAAGGGTTAGCTTCAAATGATACTGCGTGGGCCAACTTGTCGGAGTGGTCGGAGTGGGGTCAGTGCTCCGTTCATCCTGTGGTGAGGGGATAGCAGATCGAAGCAGATCCTTGTTATGTCGTTGAGAGAGGATCTCAGAGTGACATTCCAGAAGTCCTGTTTATGGAACCGTGGATGACAAGTGCACCTTGCCAACTGGACAATTGTTCAGGTATGGAGAAATAATCCATCACTGTTGTCTCTGATGCGTTCTTCTTCTGGGTCGTCCAACAGTCGTGACGAATTATCTGCGTACTTCGTGACGCGAACATCAGACACAATTCACATCTAGAGGATAATATATGTGTTTATAAATTCTACAGATCACTATGGTACAGAGACGTATAGGTCGAACCAGACTGAGCAGATTTCTGCACGTGCTCACTGTAACACAAAATGCTCACCAACTATTGGAGACACCCTCTTATCTCGGACAATAACTTTATCAAGGAAACGTGACGTTTTAGGTTAGATATTGACTGATGACGCAACCACCCGTTAAATGCTGGGGTTCGACAGAAGTTGAGAGGCCCCATGAAAAGTTAGAAGCCCTCATGAAAATTTGGAGGCCCCCATGAAAAGTTGGATTCACGACACCCGGTGGCTGCGCCTTTTAGACTGTGACATGTTATATTTTGAAACCGTGCCAAGTAAATATTGTGCAGATGCATCTATTCTGGTATTAATCAAATAAACAATTTTACTGTGAGTGTACGGTTAAGAGTGGAGAATGCATTCTTGTATCGTCATATGAGCGGAGGGCGTACACGCGCAGTTCTCAGTCACTGGGTGAATTTCTTTAGATGTTCTATGCAGAGTTCAAGCAGTCATGTCTTGTGTGTATGGGGACTAGTGTCAACAGGGGCCCCTAGTGGTCGATATGCTCTACTTATCGAACCAAAGCTAATGGCCTAATAGCATTTCAAGGGTACATTGTGTTAACATCCCTACTAGGAAATACACGGATTCGTATATGTATGCCAATTCACCTGCCCGTAACAATTTATTATTATTCGCCTAACTGTCCCATGTTATTTCCTTCAGCGACCAGAAATTCTCAGAATAGGGGGACCAACTACAAAAACCATCTCTATGTCCGAGATGACCGGAGGGAAGCTGACTTGAGGTTATCGCCATCACCACCTCAAGAGATCTCCTAGGTGTTAAAATAAGCCAACGACCGTTTAGTACTCAACTCTCCGTGGTCCGTGAGTGGCCTATTCTTATCAGTTTTAGGGAGGTGTGGGACGAACGCTCGTAGAGAAAAGCTGTTCGTCATTACCTTTTCTCCGTTCTCGAGGGAAGTTATGAGGACCACCAACCGAACAAAAATGAAACACTAGCAACTTTATCGAAACTCCATCTGGGACGTGTACGCCATCACCGGGTGAGCAAGGTAACATGCGAATCCTACGATATAGCCGTGAATCAGACACACAATGCGTCGACGGGAGCAATTCATGAACGGAATCTTGGCCGAGTGAATTTGACGTTATGGGGAGGAAGTGGGCTAAGAATCCCAGGAAATGGACTTATGGAACAGTCAGAGCGAACTCTAAATGCCACTTGGGATAGGGGTCCAGCTGGTCCTCTTGGAGTCAGTGCTCCGCTTCATGTGGAGAGGGGAAGAAGGTGCGAGGAAGGCTACGTATATCGTGATAGAGGGTTCAAAATACCTCCGATTCGTTGTTCGGACAATCTCAGAGGGAAGTAACCCTGCAAACGTTCGGAGAATGCACAGGTGAGAAAAAAAAAAACTGATATAAGATATGCTGTTAGAGCTCGACGAGGACGTCGTGACACATTATCTTTTGTGGGGAAAATAGGCCTCTGTGCAATGACCGATACGCTGGAAAGTAGTAATATGCATTTTTGAACCATTATAGTTCTTCCAAAGGAACACTCTTGAGAGTTTTTACTACATGCTTTATTGATCGCCCCTGCTGGGATAACAGGCACTTCCACAATACATTCAATACAGGCTAGTACGAGCCCGGGCGCATTAGCAAGTGGTTGCAATGACTCCACGCGGATTCAGGCTATTTCTGCTGAGTCAGATATCGTATCCATGAGCATTGCGTCACTGTTTGAATTAAAATCCCACGAAATTGAAACGGGAATAGCATGTGATAGACTTTGGAATCTATCTAACACCCGGAAAGAGTAGTAGGGTAGGAAAAACGGTACAAAAACTATAATAAACAGAACACCTTTTTTATATCATACAATAAGCGTTTAGGAATTATTCAGGAACAAAATCTCAATTTGTGACTAGGAGTGGGACCATATACAGTTAACTCTATGAACCTAAAACTGGCATGTTTAGTTTTAGGCCTCCATCTTTTGGACAAACGATGTCCTGCTCTCAACCGTACAAGCATCAAAGCTATGTCTTTAGACGCGCGTCCTTCTTCAGATAATGCGAACAGGTACAACAGACTTTCGTTATTCCTGTTTCCATTGATCGGAGGAGACCACTTCATGTGCAACACAACCACACTGTGCCTGACGGCGGCGAGAGGGCAGCGGGTCCGGCTGATGAAGAAGCTAACATCTGCCCAAGTATACGGCTGCCTGTTGAAGTGAAACTTCATAACGCTCCAGAAACACGAGGTTTCTCCGGGAAACCTGAGTCAGCATTCCTGCTGGTATTCAGAAACTGTGGAGCAGTTTGCCGCGTACAAAAGTTGTCTGTAGTCGAATTTCTTCGTTCTCGAGGCGACACAGGGAGAGACAATGGCACCAACATATTCCAGGAGTACTGCACAGAACGGATCCACACGTCTAACAGACGAACTGCCAGTATTGTTTACAGGAGCAGAGATACATTATGTCGAGTTTGATTAATGCAATTGTTATAGAACGGAATGCTGAAAACTCAATGGAACACCTGAACCCAACGGAAAAGCCACGTAAGACAACAATGTCGGACAAAATGAGCTTGCAAGTGTGTAAGCTATAACCGGATGAAAAAAAGTCACATGTCGAATTTTACCGATATAGCCGTGCATCACGACAAAAAAGGCATTGACGGAGAATTCCTGAACGGAATCTTGGCCGAGTGAATTTGACGTTATGGGAAGGACAGTGGTCTACAAATCCCAGACAATGGACTCATGGACAGTCAGAGCGAACTCTAAATGCCACTGGGCTAGGTGGCCAGATGGTCTTCTTGGAGTCAGTGATCTGCTCATGTGGAGAAGGGAAGAAGTGCGGGGGAAGGTATGCTATACGTGATAGAGGGCCTCAAAGTTACCAGCCGATTCGTGTTCCGACATCTCAGAGGAAGTTAAACCCTGCAACGTCGGAGATGCAACAGGTAAGAAAAATCTGGTATAAGGTATGCTGTAGAGCTGTCTAGGACGTTACACATATCCTTCGGGCAAAAGAGGCTATGTGCCAAATGACCGATACGCTGAAAGGCGTAATATGCATTTGAACCATTATAGTTCTTCCAAAGAAACATCTCTTTTAGAGTTTACTAGCTACTTTATTGATCTACTGCTGGGATAACAGGCAATTCCACAATACATTCAATACAGGCTAGTACGGGCCCGGGCGCAATAGGAAATGGTTGCAATGACTCCACCCGGATTCAGGCTATTTCTGCGAGTCAAATATACTGTCATCCATTGAGCATGCAGTCATGTTTGAATTGAAATCCCCACAAAATTGAAACGGGAATAGCATGTAGATAGACTTTGGAATCTATCTAACACCCGGAAAGGAGTGGGTAGGGAAAACGGGTACAAAACAATAAAATAGAACACCTTTTTTATATACTAATAATCAGCGTTCTAGGAATTATCCAGGACCAATCTCCATTTATACTAGGAGTCGGGACCATATACATAACTCTTGAAACCTAAAAATGGCATGTTTAGTTTTGGGCCTCCATCTTTTTTTTTGACAAAACGATGTCTGCTCTCAAGTACAAGCATCAAAGCTATGTCTTTAGACGCGCGTCTTCTTCAGATAATCGAACAGGTACAACGGACTTCGTCATTTGCTGTTTCCATAGAATCGGAGGAGACCCCACTTCCTGCGCCATCCAACCACACGTACCTGAGGCTGCGAGAGAGAAAGCTGGTCCGGCTGATGAGGAAGTATCATCTGCCCAAGTATACGCTGCCCTGTTGAACGTGAAACTTCATAACGATTCCGCAATACGAGGTTTTCCGGGAAACCTGCGTCAGCATTCCCTGTGGTATCCCTGGAGCTGTGGATCAGTTTGCCGCGTTACAAAAAGTTGTCTGTAGTCGAATTTCTTCGTTCTCGAGGCGACGCACTGGGAGAAAACAATGGCACCAACATATTCCAGGAGTACTTGCACAAAACGGATTCACGTTAGCCAGACGAAACATGCCAGTCTTGTTACAGGAGCAGAGATACATTATGACGAATTTGATTTTAATGCAATGTTAGACCGAATGGCGAAACTGCATGGAACAACCTGAACCAACGAAAAGCCACCGTTAATACACCTTGTGCGGACAAAACAGTGCTTGAGCTTGCAAGGGGTCACCCCGAGTGATCAATAGACAAATACGTCCACGCACGTGTACATTCCTGTTAGAAGTGAAAGATCCGCAATAAGTCTGATAATTTCGAAGTTACTCTAGGAAGCCTAGATAAACAGTCTTTGTTATTATTCCACGAACTGTGGGATCAATTGCCCCATCAGAGGAAGTCATCCGTGGTTCAATTTCTTCAGGCTCGGGGTCGACTGTTGAGAGAGAACAACGACACAGAGTGGTCTGATGAGTACCTCCATCAAGGTAACACGAATACAGTAGGCCGCTCGTCCTTTTGTTAGATGAGAGAAAAAAAACATAAGAGAATTGACGGTACGAGTGAGAAGAATGGTCGCTCTGCGTCAGAACAGATCGATACGACAGTGGTGTGCGGAATCAGACAGCCATATCGACCACTCATGGTTTGGAGGAGATAATTCAAGTACAGGTTCTGTAGATAGCACATTGTCTAGCCAGATATACCAAGCTTTGTTACAAGTCAAATCCAATACGTCCAATGACTACACATTCTCGCCGAACCACTTAAGTAAACGTCTCTCTTGGTTTTCATGAATTGTGGAAGAAGTTATTAGCCAGATAACCAAGCTTTGTTAAAGTCAAACTTCCAATACGTCCAAGACTTACAAACGTCTCGCCGAACCACTTAAGTAAACGTCTCTCTTGGTTTTCATGAATTGTGGAGAAGAGTATCTGAAAAGAAGAGGTCTTCCGTTATCAAGTTTTAAGTATTCGTGGACAATTCTGGAGAACAGTCGAGGACGAATGGTCCCAGGAGTATTTGCATGAAAGAATTTCGACCTTTCTCAAGCACATCAAACGCAGATGCCGGCACTCTTAAGGAGCAGAATAGGACCATGTCGAAATTAAGGATACAATCGCCTAAGTCAATGACCAGCGCGAACCGGCTGGTCTGCCAGAAAAGAACTGAACTGCGCGGAGGGGAAAAGTCGATAAACTTCCCACGTCTACCATGTGTCACAAACAAATGAGGAGGTCAATCATCGCTGTCAGATTTCCAGTCGTTATCGAGAGGACAAGATTTAGAAAACAGTACAGAAATGTTTGGGATGACGGCTTCGAACGAAATGGAGTGGGAAACAGATCTATATGGGACAGAAAATTGTCATAACTAATATGATCGATTCATTATTGTGAATGTGATGAACAGAAACCTACTAATCGGATCACAGAAGCGGTCCGAAAAAAAAAATGATCACACTCCTGCAAATAAAATTGTCAACACGGCCCTCGACTCCAGAGCTTCGTTCGCGGAAGGTGGTCTGACTGGACATCATGGGGCGAATGTTCTGCGCCCGTGTAAAGGGGAGCGAGTAGAGGTAGATACTGCTATGTTCTAAGGGAAGGTTTCAAAATTCCCAGGAGTCTTGCTCGGGACTCGCGAGTGAGGTGCCACTTGCGAGATGGAGAAGTGTGCAGTGAGGGATTGATGAATTTTTTCAATTACAGGGCATAACCCACTTGTCATTCCGAACCTTATATAAACCTTTGTCGCCGTTAGTATCTCGTTCTCTTCAAGTATGATTTCGGCCCTATAAATGGACAATTGGTGTGGAAACCTAGGAGGGTTAAATTCCTGAATCCAGGCTGCATGCAGTCATGATGACTATACATTAATTTGGAGTAGGTCACTGCGAAGTGGGGGTCAATATTTAGTTTCTTTCACAATTGACGCTATCACGTATTTCAGATCCTTTGAAAGTTCTACTCGTACTCCGTGGCTAGATGTATTGACCAACAAGTTTATTTGTTTGCTGATTTTAGAAACGAAGATATTACTGCCTGATTATCTGGCGTATACTGCATGACTTCGACGTGATTTTCAGGCGGGAGATTCTGAACACTGAAAATGTGGTCCCCGAACACCTCTCTTCATGGCATTAAACACTTAACAACCTTTCTCGTCAAGTTTCTATATATTCTTTTGACTTCAGATAATGAGGATATGACGGGACAACAGTCATCGCGTCTCCGACACGACAGCGGGAAGGTTCTCGAGAGGCAGCCTACGCCACCACCCCGTTTACGAATGTTAGCGATACAACACAGAAGGCTGTCTACTAAACGTGGGAGAGTTGGTCTGAGTGGTCTCCTTGGAGTCAATGTTCGGCCTTATGTGAGTGAGGGCAAAAGGACCCCGCGGACCGTATGAACTCATTGTCATCGAGGGGGTTGAAGGTGCCTGCCGAATCTTGCATGGTGTCAGAGGAATCAGATCGTGTGGGGAGAGTGTAATGGGGGGGCATGATTGGTAGAAGAAGGTAGATAACACGACAGCTAATCAGCGTAAGATAACGGCAGTATCCTCTTAACTCGTGGATGCCCTCCACTGAAAAAAAACGTGTTGCTTACTGACTGACGGAAAGACGCCTGCACCTCAGGAAACGATAGATGATTCCTTCATCCAGACAGAAGGAATGTCTAAAGCGCCAGACGAAAGAATTTCAGGGGAGTACAGAACTGACTCATCGTTTATTAAATCTTTATGAAGGACGATTCACCTGATCGATTATAAAGTATACGTTCAGCCAACTCGGAAAGGATGTTAGCTTAATTGTGAACAATTCTGGAAATGTCGAGGAATTTGGACACGAAAGTTGCCGACCACATATGCGAATAAACTGATCTACGTGAAGTGCTAATATTGTTTTTCAACACGAAAACAACTTTTGAAAACGTATGAGCGGGGTACGTTGCGATACTCGGCCAAATAGAAACGGAGTAACGATACCCTGCGGAACACTTCATCCGGTTCCACCTATATTCAACAGAGCGTTCTCCATGTACTCCCCCTATTTTTTTTTTTTGCCTTATTTCGACACGGGATTCAGTAGGGTGTGAAAAATGATCCATTAACCTGTTCTTGCCGTTTCCAAACAGAGGCCTATGGCGTGCTTACTAGTGTGGTCTGATCACGAGCTAGTTACCCGAATCCTGAGCACAAACCTTAATCTTATAAACTTCTTTTGATGCGATCGTGCTAATTATGGAGGGACGCTCAACTTGAAAAACAATGACGACAGGACCCGAGAAGAATCTCGACGAGGAGGCTGACACACCACACTGCTCGTCTGTCCGAGATCAAACAACAGAGGGAGAATTATCTACTCAACTGGGAGAATTGGTCAGAATGGTCAGCTGGAGTCATGCTCTGCATCATGTGGTATGGAACCGCTCCCGCGGAAGATACTGCAACATTGTCCTTGAGGGACTGAGGGTTCTTCAGCATATTGTCGGGACCGTTAGAAGATGTGACCATATGCGAGTTGCATCCATGCAAAGGTAACCAAATACCACTGGCCACCTTGGACGGTAGGACGCACGCACGGAACAAAGGTTCCATTTCACCACGAAAACGTCACGGTGGAACCAGTTCACTGGATCTTAGAGATATAGGTGTTTTCGTTACAATGGTGAAAAAAAGCTCCAAGGATTAAATTATTGCCAAGAGCCGTGACTCGAATACACGCTAGGTTGTTATTAACTGTTATTAGACATAGGGAAACTGGCATTTACAAGGAAGACTAATATTGGAGATCTCTTCGTAACATATTTCTGTCGCAATCGGCAGTCTAACCAGAGTGAGTCATAACAATAGGAGGGTTTATCATACTTTCACTGGCACAAAAAAATTACCTAGAAAGTACGGTACGTGTGATTGTAGGTATTAGAATACTCGTATAGAAGGGAAAAAATTACTTGAAAAAAGTTTCTAATTGTTGCTTGAATATATACTCCGTTCCCCTGTACTCCCACTGTAGCCTCATCTCATAAGGGATTTCAGTAGAGTGGGAAAAAGATCCACTAACCTGTTCTGCCGTTCTGAAACAGGGATGGTGCTTGCTTCGCTAGTGTGACTTTGATCACGAGTAGTGACCGATATCCATGGGCAGTAGTTACTCTCCGTTTACTTTTTTTGCTGCAGATAGTGCTTAATTGTGGAGGGACGTTCAATTTGAAAGCAAATGACGACAGGGACTCGGAAGATTCGAACGAAGGATGGCAGACAACACCACACCGCCGCTACTGTCCGAGATCCAAAACAACCGGGGGAGAATTCATCTACTCATCTTGGGAAAAATGGTCAGAAGGTCATCATGGCGTCAAGTCTGCATTCATGTGGTCATGGAAACCGCACCCGCGGAAGTACTGCTACATTGTCCTCGAGGGACTGAGGGTTCCTCAGAATCTTGCTGGGACGTTAGAAGATGGACCATATTGCGAGCTACAGCCATGCAAAGGTAACCGAATATCACTCGCCACCTTGACGGTAGGAACGCACGCACGGAACAAAGGTCCATTGCACCTCGAAACGCACGTTGGAACTGCAGTTCCACCGGATTTTTAGAGAGATACGTGTTTTCGTTCACGAAGGCTGGAAAAACCTCCAAAATTAAATTATTGCCAAAAGCAATGTCCCGAATACACACTAGGTAATTAACGACCACTTGTTCTTGAAGCATTCACAAGGAGAACTAATATTTCTGTTGCAATCGGCAATCGGCAAAGTGTGAGTCATAACATTATGGAGGGCTTCCCATACCCTGACTCATACCCATACTCATACGCGTGATTGCGACGGTATGATAGATAAATTCAGTTAATACAGGCAAATTCAATTTAAAAAAGATGCTAGTTGTTGCTTTGAAGCTTGATGGTAAACTGCATAAGTAATATTGCCATCCATCCATCCACGAGATTATGATGACCCAACACCATAAATCGACGGAAAAAAAAAGGTGGAACGGAATTTCTAAGTGAAGATCTGTTTGGTCAATAGTCTCATGCAGCGGTGTGCAGAATGTCATGACATGCAATTGGCGATATTATTGATCAGTGGAGCATTTGGAAATCGGAACTCAACGGCATTCTCCTGCTAAAATGCTCAATTTCCCTCCCCTGCAGATAAACACTATGACAGTATAAGTCAAAAAGTTTTTTAATATTGCTAACACGCACGGGTTCTTTGAAGTCTTTGAAATCTAATATATTCCATTTCATAATAAATTTGAGAAAAACGATTGCCAAGTCACTGATAAACGGAAAGTATATGTTGTCACCAATTAGTGGCCATTTAGTGGTCGCAAAAAAAAATGATCAGCATGATCGGTCTGCGAATTACGTTGTTAGTAGGGTCACTATTGGCATTGAATAAATGGATTACAAATTCCTCCTAATATTGGGGAAAATGTTGCTCGGTTCCACTCTGAAAGTAGTAATTTAAAGCTGGTGGTCTTCTCCAACATGTTGAAATAGCTGACTAGGACCACTTTGTTAGGCGATGTTTTCGTGCTCATAAGTAGTAGATATGATAGTCTTCCCAAGATATCGAAGCCGGGAAACAATTGTTGATCAGTTTACATAATTGGGCTAGATTATGAATAAAGCTGACGGGTAAACTGCAGACGGTATATCTTCACGTTTGATCATTTGGTGGATGCTAATGACAAGCTAATTTGATATCGAACGTTTTTCCATGACCCCAAATGACCATGTTCAAATGCGAAGTTTTTGAACACATTTCGCTAACGCGGGGAAAATCTTTCAGCAGACGGCGGCGGCAGAAACAGACGAAGCCAAAAAGCCATAATGTTCTCGAAGTGGGGTATATAACTATGATCTGTACGGGCATTATTCCCAAAGTCAGACTAGTTTTTGACTTAAAACTTGAGCTTTTTAACGAGTCTGTCTCTACATAAGGGTGATGTCGGTCCAACCTGTCAAAAAACAGTTGATTATTCACATACTCGTCCTACCCACTCGTTAATTCTTCTATTTCAGACAGCGGTATCGGTGAAGACAGTGATGGACACTTTGGACGAAGTGGCCGGAGAAATGGTCGGAGGTTCTTCATATAACTGAACAGAGTATTCGTTCCAAAATATCCTACAACAGCCGAGTCTTGAAGAAGAAAGTAAGCCTCGATGATGGTGATAGTTGCAATGACGGGAATTAAACTACCCACGAGTGGAAGGGCCATACTTACGGTCATAACGGACTTAGCGCCGAGAGCGAGTGGTCATTCCGGTTGATGGAATGGAACGTTTGGGAGGGATGGCTGAGGAGCTGATCGAAGCAGCGAGATACTTAGAAGAAAGCTCGGACGTTTTCGAGCGGTTGGAGGGATTAATTGCGCTCCTGAGGAGCTTGAATGGAAGAGAATATGCTGGAAGTCGGCTCCTAAACCCAAGGAGTTGTCGAGACATTTTGGCAGTTCCCAGGTATTTGTCCAATGATTCGTTCGCTGCCGGGAGATAGTGAGGGAATTCCACGATTGAAGCAAGCGATGGAACCCGACGATATGCCAGGCTGAAGCCTTGGGTAGAGGACGTCGAGAAAAAATTGTGCATATGAAACGAAAGAAGACGAAAGGTACGATTGATTCTCCCGAAAAACCATCCATACTCCCACCCTACCCGTGCAAATTTCTCTCTAGTCTCGCTATACATCTGCAGCATTATTGTCATAGTGCACTTTCAATCACACTAGGTGGGCCACTGGAATTGAGCCGGCCTGAAGATATCTCGAATGCACTGGTTATGGTGAAGGTGTTTCCCGTCGCAGCCCTCTCACTTCTTCCAAGAGGCACCTCAACAGACACGAATCATTCAATCTTCGTTGCGTTTGTACTTGTGTATGTTCGTCCTTCAGCGCTGTGGTCATTTTGAAAGGTGCTTTATAATGTATATTATTATTATGATGATTATTAGTATTATTATTATTATTATTATTATTATTAGTATTAATTAATATTATTATTATTATGGATAATTATTATTATACTACATAATTTTTACATCATGGTGAACGGCCTGCGCTACAGTCTTCTCTCATCTGCAAAGTGTTACCACGCATTCGCCGAATACGCAGCTACATCAGGTATTTAAAGTGACCCTGTCCATCACTCATAAATATTTCTCAGATGAGTTGCCTACACATCTCGATGACGCTACTTCAATTTTCCCGCGTTTATTCGAAATGCAATTTGCCCTCTGTTCGTGGTTCGCTATTGACGCCCAGGCAATGCGCTGCTTCAAGTGCAATTACCATACATAGAACCCTTTGAAATGTCGGTTTGGCTGCTGAACATCTCCCAAGCATACACCGCTGTATCTGTTGAGAAGTAGTGCTACACTTTGTCCGTAGAGTCGACTCAGCGAAACATTCGTACGGTAAGGTAGTAGGGCTACGTTTTGTGCGCATTTAGATAGGAATGGTATTCGCCTTTCGCTTATTTGGGCAGTTTTTCTTTTCAAATAAAACAGCACGCCAATGGTAAACCATGTATGTTGCCTTCATATTCATGAGAAAAGAAAAGGAGCAACTTTTAAAAACAATTCGTTATTTTTCGAGAGACCTGACCCCCATAAAACCCACTACTCACAGAGGTAAGCATTACACCTAGTGAAATTGTTGAAATCGTTCTCGGTTTCACATAGCTTATTAATTTTTATTGCGGTATGCATCATTTCGAGGTTTTTTTTTCTCGGTTTGTTGTGTGTATGTTGCACACCTAACCGCTGATCTATAGCGCCTAACATAGATTCCTCCGAATTGTGCCTTCCAGCGTGGCACGAAGCCCACGGAGGAGGAACCCCTCACGTCGCCGCAAAGCGTGACCACCTCCAAGCACTCTGGACACGATTACCCGTTCGTGTTTTCTCACATGGACCGTTGTCACCTTGGGAGGCTGCAGTGTTCCTGTGGCCATGGAGAGATGATTCGACGACGGACTGCTTCTTGACTCCGGATTTCGAGATAACCGTCCACCGATTGCAAGGAGCCGCCTCGCAGGAGACGGACTCTGCGACCCGGCGGTATGTATGCTATTCATGCTATACTTGTCAGATCCGGGAGAGATACTTAACAGGTTCATGCATTTTTGCAACATTCGGGCAGCTGGAACACTACAGAATAGAATAGAAGAGAATAGAATAGAATAGAATAGAATATATAACTTGGTAAAGCGCAATATCAACCAACAGTCATCTGTGCGCTGTACACACGGACCCAAACTTCAAGAACATCCACCTCTTAAGTTGTGACTTGAATTGCGGACTAGTTTCGATTTTTGGACTTGGCCAGGCGGTTTCATTCCAGAGACGGGCCCACAGCTGCAAAGGCGCGTCGCCGCCGAAATTTCTTAAACATTAGACCTAGGAACACAAGATTAGACTTACGACTAGACCGTAGTTTCTTCTCGGGTTGCAGACCCATGTCCAACACAAAAGCTAGTCTGGCAGCATATTTTGCACGCGCTGTAATCGCTCAATATCACAGCTCCTAAAATTGCGATGCCATGATAATTATACAATGCGGCCCTACATTTACCCAGTATATGTATTTCCAAAGACATATTCTCATCTAATTGCACACCCAAATGTTTGATGACGTTGACATTTAACACCTCATCTTTGTTCACGTATAGGCTTTGAGTAAGCATTCACGCAGTTGATCAGGTGATTCAAATTGAATAAACCCGGTCCTAGAGGCATTCATTTTCAAACGAATTCTCCATTTGAGCTTTCGTCGCTACTCAAACCTACTGTCAGACCAGGGAAAACTCTTCATCAGGGCTAGTGGGCATCCGCTTAGCAGTGTAATGTAATTCTATATCCCCTGGAATGCACTCCCACTGAGATGCGTAGGCTGAGTACAGTGTTGGCCCAGCTAACGCAGGTCTTTTGGGGTGAATACTCGTCACGAATCCTAACCTGAATTCTCGAGGTGCCAGGTAGCCCCTGAATCACTGTGACACCCCCCCCCCCCCCCGATACTCCTGGTGGCCATCAGTAAAACAGAATGATCCACAGTGTGAAAGGCGGCGCGAGATCATTGCGCCAGTAATGCCCCTCTTCGTCGTCCATATCGACAGGATGTATTTGTTAGCTGAAGCAGTGCAGTGCCCAGATGTGAAATTTGAAGAGTATGTCATGAACTGTTCCAGAGCAATCTATTCCAGAACTTCGACAGAGATTCAGGTTACTGACTGGGCGGTAATATACACAAAACCAGCTTTTCCAGTAATGATCTCACTCGGCAATTTTCCACTTCTTCACAAAAACGCACTCACATAAAGAGGTGCTCACGATGTTCTGGTGATGATAGGAGAATAAGTGTCAAGTACCTGTTTCAGAATGCTTGTGAGAAGTGTATCCAAATCTGAGGATTTCGTAGGCATTGATAGAATGACCTTGAGACAGGTCCAGTTTTCTTCAGTTTATCTCACGAGGCATCGACAACTACTATGTTCCAGTTCCAGACCGTTCTCAACAATTACCGATTCCTGCGTCCACGATGTGCATGACCAGAGATTCGCAATTGTGCTGCCTAATATTTATTGACCCTGACCATCGGTCATCTAGTGGTTCTTCCCTCGTCAGGTCGTAGGTCCATGAGCGGCCAAGTAATATTCTTCGATGAATCTGTACAAGGTCTACTTTTTACAGGAATAGACTTAAAGCTACACGATATCGTGTCGTGCTAATATCTCATTTTTCAGGGATTATGCGTAAACAAGAACAAATCCTCTAGATATCGGCCACCTTGCCACAATGATGATTCGCTATTTCGCTATTTGCCAAACCATCCAGATTGTAGAATGGTCCCTGGTTTCATAATCACCATATTTTTCTATTTTTTCTATTATATTTCGGTAAACGGTTATCATAAGATTTTTCTCCATGTTTCTCGATATGCCCTCACTTTGCAATGTAGTTTGTTCGAAACACTTTCATAGTTAAAAAACGGAAATTGTGATGGAATACTAGTAGGCAATTGATGACGTTCCCCAAGCTTCCCTGTTTTTCTTGAACAGCCTGAGATTTTTGAGAACGACAAGAACCGGCACTCTATAAAAAAAACTTTCTCCACTCTGTCCATTGATATCAAAGTTGACGGCGTCATTGCCGAATATAGTCGTTGACCTCTGCAACTAGCATGCTCACCAAAAAACACATATTGACCGTTCGAACAGTAAATCATCCCGACATGGAGCCGATGGACTGGATGGGGCCAGTGCTCAGTGACTTGCGGCGTGGGCGTGCGATTCCGTCAGAGGGATTGCACTAATGTGAACGACCGCGTGACTTGTCAAGGGGGGCTCTCTCGAAGAGAAACAGTGCGTCGGTTACACAGGCGTGACCTGCCCCGGTGGTCCAAGCGCTGCCGAGTAGTTATTCCAACCATTGCCACGATCCCTATCCACGAGTTCACTCAGTATGGAGCGTCAACGATTGAACTCATTCTTCCAAATAAACTTTTTGTCGGCGATATCAATCACACGATCAGATTCTTCTGCTGATTAAAATGCTGGAGAGACGAGAGAACAATATCGTTGTGAAAATGTATGGCAAGGAGTACGATGCAAGGTCATGAAACATCTTGATGAAACTGACAGTGTGGCTTCTCCGTGGTAATGGCTACTGATATACAGAGTATGACGCCGAATCGGTGAATTGACACTCAGTCCGATGTTGAATGTGAATAGTCGACACTCATGTGTAAACACCGAGTTCCGGCGGTAGAGAGATGCGTGTATGAAGAGGGTGACAATGAATACAAGACCCAAGGACTGTTGTGTGCAGTGAGTCAATAAGGGTGGATAGATGCAGGCATGCCTGACAGGTGTCATCGGTACGAATACGGGAATTAGTCCAGATACGGCCAGTGAACGGAGGTCGAATGCGTGTTGTTCTGGTGGAACTTTACTGTTACGAGTTATGTGAATGGTGGTACGTGGATGAGTAATGTACTAATTAGAGGATAGTATACAAGGAGCCGTGGTAATCGATCATTTTGAAAAAATGATTAGGCCACCGCAGATGTGGGAAGAACCGGGTCTGGGTTGTCTGGAGTTGCGAGTGGGGAATTTAGCGGTGTCGCATATTCTCAGAATGGAATGAACTGTTTGATGAAGTAGAAACGGCATAAATTTCTGGCAAATCATGTGCATGCAAGTTGGATTGCTTCATGGAGAAAATATTCCTAAAAATTTATTCGTTCTCGTCGATGTTGACATCATGCGATGTGGTACACACGGTCATTTTGCCTACTCGGTGATGCCCGTTCAGGTTTATGCAGAATGGTATTTTATATAATGGTACTTGTCTCCATCTCTGCGAACCAATTGCAGCATATTTAGACATTTCTTGTTTTTTACGCGTAGATCTGATATTAATGGTGTCGTTATTCATCTGTCTGTATGGAACGTCAACCTGAGGTTCCGAACTAAAGAATCATGATGAGTAAATGGTTGGTTACTATGACCACTGACGTGATCAGGGGAGAGTGGTTCACTCATCTGTCAACCCTATAACCTACTAGAACAGACGATATGAGGAAGCGATTCCTAAAAATAGAGGGGGCTATCACTCTTTGGTATATACTATGGTTCGTATATGAAACAACATATCGTCTGCAGGGGTTCGTTTGGAAAATCCTTAAATAAAAAGTGAGATTGTGCGCATCGAAATTCGGGTGACGTGTACGTCAATCACCAGTAGAACACGGAGTTTGATATGGATTAAAGCAAACCTGTTCATGATTATTACCAGGAAACTTTGAAAACCCCTCAAATCCCTTGAAATGCTGAAAATGAGAATTTATCCCAGAGTGATGCAGCTGAATCCTAAAATGAGACACTGTTTCAGTTTGCGGAGGCGTGGAGGCGTATTGCGGCTTGAGTTCAAATAATATGAGTCACCTTGGCACGATAAAGTTACTGTGGATACTAGCATCTCTCCACCTCGGTGTCACTTATTGCGTGAATAAAGCGCCCTCTTATTTAATCGATGGTTATCTTTGCTCGGAAATCTTGGTCCAGAGATGTTATGGCGGATCCGCCTACAGATATTCGTTCGTTCGGTGCTTCGCGCTAACGCTTGGAGTGCTATACCCTCTCAATGAAAACAAACAGGAATTATACATCCCCCCCCCCCAAAAAAAAATGTGACCAAACAATATCCAATATTGCCCATCTGTCTGCGGTTTTACTATTTATTTCACTTTCGACAGATCTAGGAGAGGTGAGGCCGAATGAGCGACAACAGCAGGAGAAGTCGGGCCATGGCCATGGTCACAAACCCCACCACCTCACCCCTGGGTCTCTCTCTGAGATTATCGCGGCAGGTTTCTCTTCTTGCTGTTCGTGATGGCATGTGCAGTAGCCCACAGCGTCAGGTGCCTCGGAAGGAAATCGAGACCAAAGAGGTCGAGCTTTATATGAAGTCAAACTTCCAGGTACTGCGGTGCCCCGCAACGTGATTGCCTTATATTTCGGGCTAATAGCATGGTGAATCGATCTAGTAGGTTAGGAGGCCATGAACGTGTCCCCCTAATGTTCACCTTGAGTGTCACTGCATGTTTACCATTGTGAATGGGATTTTATGGTATTAAACCATGTCACCCGATAAAATGCCTTGAAGTTTATGCATAAGAAATGGCCGATTACCTTGTTTTTTACGATGCATCCCTGAAGTTGACCGCAAACGTGGTGGGGCCTGCGCAATTATTGAATGTTTATCGTAGCCTATGGCACAATTCGCCGAAATCGTATGTTCACAAGGATTGTTGGCCTGGCAGCTTGAGGACGGTTCCGGCTGTGTTCCCAGAATGCATAACTAATAAAGAGAAGAGACTATTAGCGACATTAGCATTGGAATCGTGGAAGAGTATTACATAGGCGTGACCGTCAATATATTTCCCTCACTATCGCTAAATCGTGACAGCCAGTGTTTCCAACAGAATTAGACAATAAGTCATATGAATGAATCGGAAATTTGTGTTAGCGCATTCTCATCCACTAATTAACACTGTATCTGAAGATTGTCAGGGGAACCCAATGGACGTGTCGGTTGCCTATATCGACAGAAAGTTAAGGAAGTAAATATATCTGTACCTCGTTGACCTACACACACCTACGCACACCTATGGGGACCTCGAGATAATCGGTTGTCATAACAACAACAAAATCATGGCGCAGAGGATTATTTGGGAAGTACGATCATGCGAACCGATAACATCTCACGAAGATCTCCTCTGCGCCGATCCATTCTGGACCTCTGTTCAGTGACTTCCGGTTGGCAAGTAAGGCCCTTGCAAGTACCCTGAATCAAAGATGGTCTATAAAGCCACTCACTCGCTTACTCATATAGGTGTACACGCAAAGGCGTCGCCGATTCTGTTCTCACACAGGAGCTGTAACAGCGATATACGGCGAATCGCTAGTGACGAGGCAGACGTTCCTTATTTCATTATATAGAACATGACTAGATATGTCACTGCTGGGTAGTCCTCCTCTCTGTCTAACGCTAATCTTTTATACATGAATTGTTTTGTTTTTCACTTATCATTCGCTTTCACTCTCATTTATATACGGTAAAACAGAATAATCCATTCTCAAGAATTACATGGCCTCTGCGATTGTTTGGTTTATGTCCTATGTAAATCTGTAATGGAACTCACGTAGGTTCGAATCCCTGCACTCCTGACACGAACCATGCTATCAAACTCGTCAGATTCGGTGCGGGGTGGAAAACTTCAGGTATATAAGCATAGGTAGGATTACTAGATTTCCATTTCCATACAGTAGCTTGCTGACCAGCAGATCTCAAATCAAATTCATTCAAATCAGAGGCAATCTACTTGATGACTATTTACTCACCTTTACGACTGTAAGCTTACTGACTCCTGAATCTTGCCCGGAACCACATCATTATCAACGACTGTGTAGAACACTCGGAACATCATTCCCTCTTTCTGCCAATAATGAGTACCGGTAATAAACAGTTCCCTCCGTGTTTGTGATTACAGAGGAGCCTGATAAACCGATAATATGTTGTACAAGAAGCTTGATGGAGTAGTAGTAAACCACCGCTAGTAATTTTTTTTTTTTTTTTTTTTTAAGTTGTGAGGTTTCACGTCTTTTATGAATCTGTCCATATGCCTTAACCAAAAACCCAGAATTGGGTGAGAGGGAAACCAAACCAAGTTATGAGCCTAACATTTGGCTTGGTTCCCGCATAATTCCATCATTAGTCAAATTGACCGAGATGTTTTTAGATTACAGAAGCGGCAGTCTTGAAAGTAGGGTGGGAATGCAACTTGCATGCCTCGTAGTAGTAGTAGTAGTAGTAGTAGTAGTGGGCCGAGTCTCGTCTATCCGACACACTCAGTGATTAACCTCCGCCACGTAGCGCGACCTTGTGCCAAGGTCATATGTCTCCTGGATACCTAATGTTGATGTCTTTGAATTGTGACTTGATTTTTCCAAGCAAGGTAGTCGCGGGTCTCCCAACTGGTTTTAGCAGTATGTCGCAATGCTTCTTCTCTTAGAGCGATCTTCGCTGGAGCTTCCTCCTGGAGTATTGCGACATGACCGTGAAAAATTCTTCAAAAAAATCTTCAATCCACTATGACGGGTATGGATGACCAAGGTATTTGGTTGGTCCCATCATAGAGTTCCTTGTTTGGTAACCAACTGTTATTGGTCCATCTGTCATGTCTGTTGCAAGCCTAGCTATCTCGTTATCTTCGGACACTTCTTTAAGGCAATATCGTCTAATCGCAACTAACAAGAAACGACCGCGACTTTTGCATACTGTCACGACGGGGAAAAGCGTCCCAGTTACAGTCGTTACAGTTCTGTATAGGTCACGGTATATCGACACTAAGATGTGCAAATATATTACTGATTTACGATAATAATTTCATACCGTTGGACAGTTTTTTCATCGTGACGTCATACGGACGGTATTGTCGATTTTTTTTTCTTGTCGCCACTTGTTGCGAGACGCTAGGTATTGCCTCTTTCAGTAGACAGACGTGCCCACAGGGCGCTCATGATCTATTCTCGCTCAAGTAGGTCTATATAGGTTACTTGATCCTACTCATCCTTTCAAGATAGAACATCGTATATCAAACCTGACTGGAAAGTTTTCTCGGAATGGCGTTGGGTTCCGGACCAATTTCCACAGGAATTCATCAGTTTTCTCCTTATCACTAACACTCAATGATCTGAAGCAGCTTTCATCTTTTGGGAGCAAAGTTCGTCAAACAGTCGAGTTCCACTCCATATCGGATTTACTCACCACTGGTGGTTATTGAATGACAACTGCGTACATTTGGATTTTGTAGGATGGAGTCTCATGTTCCTTTTTCCTCACCCCGTTTTGTTTCAAGGTCGAGCAGATCGCTTTTGAACCTCAACGCATAAAGAGAAGACAATAAAAACCACTACAGTTTGAATTTGGAGATCCCATGATGTTGCCTCGTCAGGCTGTTTCAATTTACTAATAGGCAAACCAATGCACCTCGATCGTGTGTCTCCGGCTTCAACAAAGTGAGCGCTGCTCGTTATATGTATTTGACTCAGGCTGTTGACAACCATGTTAAAAATATGTGAACTCGCTCTGCAGTGTCTAACAAACGAACACCCAGTAAGTACCTTCATTTATAGCCGTGTTTGATTTCACTCACATAAATAAATCATCTACCAAGTGGAGTGACACCTATTGACATAGTACGGTTTTCCGATTACTCTATATTGAAGTATTATTTGACTTTCGTGTACTCCACGGACCTACGAAGGATGTAGAAATTTTGGCATCATGTACAAACCTTGGAAACATTTGTTGCTACATTCGTTCTCACAATTCCACCTGCCTAGGTGGCTTGAGACTTTTGAACAAGAGCAGTCGACGATACGTTATTTCGTGATCGACTGCTAAGATCCACTGTTCTCACGATCATGAGCAGCCAAAAACAGTCGAATGCAGCCTTAGTAAGTTTTTGTTCCTTTTTGGAAACTTGGCCATACTCACAGAAGATATTATTCGCAGTCTTTGTTCTTAGCTATTATGTAATAAATATATATAACGCAAAGGGTCACGTGATTAGTAATCAGTTACATGTGTTGTCAGGGCGGATGTGATTTTGTATAGGCGTAGCCTAACTATCAGTCTCTCGAGACTGTTAGTTCTGTTAGATGATGTAAGTGTCACATGACTTGTCAACCAATCAGGTCTCTTCATTGAGGGCTAATGACGTAATTATCTGACACTAACAGACGACTACAACGCACCTACTGTGACGTGGTTTCCTAACCATTTTGGTTATGCATAGCGATTAAGCGGAGGGAGTGGGTGAAATAACGGGAAACATATAAAGTTCTTTATACATAATTTCTCTCTACTTTATGTACAGACATATAACTTTTGAACAGATACTCAGGTTCAGTACAATAGGTACAGGTTTTGACGTAAATAGGTCGGTCGGGGTGCTCTGAGAGACGATATGTATATCAATATGGGTCTCGTCTTCATCTGGAATTACTCTCTCCCTCGAATACCGTACGAGCCTGTATACGTCAGTAAATTTGTAGTTGACAGCATATCCCGGTATATACGTCCATGCATGTGTACACTCTAAAGAAGTGTCCCGGAATCGAACACTTTTCTCAACAACATATATATCACTTCCACGTTTTCACATGTCTCGACTCGAATATTTTTCTTTTAATAAACACGCGTTACACGTTATAAGCCCAGCTTTCGAACAGGGCACGTTTATGAATTCTTAACAGTGTTTAGCATTCCGAACGCATCTCAAAATTGATGGCGGAACAGTGTTTAGAAGTGTTTAATATCTGAAAGAGTGCAGGAAGGAATGGTGTTGGTAATGCAGTAGCCTCTTATACCGCAGACGATATGCGTTTGATGCGTTTCAATTGAGCTCATTAACGTTTTCCGCCTCAAATTCCGACCTCCTGGTTACCTAATTTAATACTAAATTCAAAGTAATTATATTAGCCTTGGCTACCCGGGGCTTCGCTGACCAGTATATTATCGTCACATTCATTAGATGTGCTATATAGTCCAGTCTATTAACCATAACAATAGAGTAACAGATTAAATGAATCCATTTTCTGGACCACGCTCGTGGTTCCACTGATTAAGTTCCCTTAAATTAAAATAGGTATTGGTAGTCCCCACTTTATGTGGACCTCACTTTCGATATAAGCCCTTTCAACCGTCAGATAGTTTCTCGGACGGATTTCCAAGGGCCGGTAACACTACAACGATATCTTATCGTTCTCCAAGTCGATTGTTTCGATGCAATGCTCGCGAATGGCACAAGCTTCTTCGTCAATATGGCTGGAAGCAGCTAGTAAGCTATTTTGAGAACCCGATGTTCCTATTTACCGGAGACCTCTCCGAATTATCATATTTTTATCGTTTTTTCCTCCATCGTTCATTCGATTTTTCGTCACTTATAAAGCTTGTTGAGACCCTCTCAATGTGGAAAGGGCATTACTAGTGTATACATGGCATTTTTCACCACTTACCTTATTAATCGACTCAAGAAAATCGTGTAGCAATTCGATATCGGGAAATCGTTATAGTATGAGCGGCCCTTTGAGTTGCGTCACTTCAATATATCATTTTATTTACGACGAACTTAAATGAAATAAACATGAAAAATAAAAACAATTGAATGCCTGTGATAAGACTGACGGTTGCCGGACAATTACCACCCGGACGTATACTCCCGGACTTAAACCCTGACCATTGGAGCGCCGTCATCGTCCGGAGATATCTGCCTAGGGTATTTGTCTGGTCACGAATAAGGTTGTCAGCTGTGCACATAGATTGTTTTACAATAATTAATCAAGGCAAAACGGTTATGTCGAGATCAGCAAATCCTATAGCTCGCCAAAAATAAATACGTTACCATAACTATAACTCGAGAGGCACTAATTTCGCAACTTTTAAAAATTTCCTGGAAATGCCTGATTTGTCTTTTTTCAATAAATAAAGTGGGTAAAAAATCGATACCAATGTTTCCGGCATCATTACAATAGACCAACAAACGACCGAAAGTCAAAAGAATTAAGAAAAAATAACCATAGACTATTTATAAATACATACTAGACAATTGTGTCGACTGGTTTATACTATTCTTTGGTTGTTTGTATTTTCTACGTACACATAACTTCGTATTGCACTATTATCCCGGGCAGCCATCCTCGGTCGTTGGCAGTGTTTTCCTCATATTGGTCTGTTGGTAATCATTACATACAGGCGAATCTATTTCCGTTTTACGTCATCAGAGAAGTCACACGATTATCAACTGTAGTTGTAATCACCCCTTCAAGGTCGGATGCGTGTTGTATAGGAAAGCTCAATAATGAAACGAAAACAAAATCGGACCACGGAAAAGTATAAACAGCGCATGAAAACCCAAAGTCGGCACTATGAATCCATTATAACAGAAACATTAGGGAATAACAATATCATTATATTGTGAAACTAGAATAACCTAATAAACAGTTAGGCCTATGACAGACTGAAACATGATATTTAAGGAATAAACTGCAACTGGGAAACTTTTACTGGCGAATAAACAGTCGAGACTCTGAATTTAGGTAAATAACAGGCGAGGCGCAGCCGAGTTCGTTATTAAGCTAAATCCAGAGTCGGGACTTGTTTATGTGAACAGTAAAGTCGAGATGCTTTATTTATGCTTATTCTAACCAAACCCGCATATCAGAATACGCCAAACGATTAGAGATATCTATATCTCTAGACCTATATCTTTGTATCTCTAAACAGTAAATAAGCAGCTAGAGTAACTATTGCGTTAGTTCGATCGATACTGAAAGCCAGATCTGCGCGTGTAAACATAAACTTCTAAAGGCTCACGCAACCTTACATTCGCGTTTGGAAAGTACTGCGTTTAATTAAGACGCAGCAAATCGAGCAAGTATTCGATTATTGTGTCACTCTGATAAGCTGACTGTTATTGCAAAAACACTGACTGTTATTGCAAAAATAACAGTCGGCTACGTGATTGGGATTAGCCAATCAGAATCCTGTATTCGCAATAACGAATAGCTTGGTGTTGTAGAATACAGATTAATGGTGCCTGGTGCTTGTTTAATTGTTTTTGTTTTCATTTTTCCGTGGTACGATTCTTCCCAGGGGGAACTAATGGGCTTCGTAGTATCGCCGCATTCTTCGAAAACTTCAATCACTACTGACCCGACCGCTATCTATATAACATTACATTTTTATGTCAAGGGGAGGGCAGGCTTCCCCGACCGAAATATAGCAAGCTTGAGCCATTGGTCCAGACCAGTGGTTCCCAACCTTTTTCATCCCTTTTCCCTTTTCTCCGGCATAACTAGCTTTTCCCCCTGTGTGTCGTATAACTGATACCATCAACGAAAAATTCATACGGAGGGTCCACTGTATGCAAAAATATGACAGTACAATCTGCCGCTCCAACTACCCCCCCCCCCCCCCATTGGATTCATAAACAGGAGGTGGGCACATCTTGGAAAATCCTTGAAAACAACTTTTTAACCTGGAAGGATACAATTTTCCCCTGAAATCGTGAAGTTTCCCCCCAGGGGTAAACTTCCCCCTGGTTAGGAACCACTGGTCCATACTATGGGAGAGTAACAGTGAGTGATGCAATGCCGTATGGATAAAATCAACTCTAACGAGAAGATTCCTGTGATATACCACGCATATTCCAGAAATTATTATAAAGTATAAAAGGACTCGAATTGAGATATGAATATGCCGCAGTACCACCACAATGTAATGTTAACGCGAGCGGTGTGGAACTTGAACCTGTCGACTAAGGTCTCAGATGTTCGAGGAGAACTTGGAGAGTCGGGCAGCCGTTCACACCATGATTGCAACACACATGAATTTGGCTGCTACAAGTTTTTAGTCTGGGTACGAGTTTTTTTTTATTCTGAAAAGATGTTTTCAGTACGATACTGTTCTCATTTAGGATGGACGATTATCCACACCATCAGTCCGGGAACGAATCAGGGCCCACGAGGAGTTTTCAACCCGGGGGGGGGGGGAACCCACAAATTCCCGCGCGTTTTGATCGTTTTCATTTCAAACAAGCCCACAGTATCTTATCGGATTCTTTTCAAAGATTATATTCGAGTCAGCGTTGTTACTGTATGCAACTGTCAGCTGACGGAATAAACCCGGCTACCATGCCGAAGGGAATTTATTTGGTACGTCGATGCCGCTGAGCGACAGCGGTACTGGCAACATAGGAATAAGAAAACACCGAGGGTATCCCTTTGCGTACACTAACGCCGACACTGCTCTAGGGGAGCCCGGGGGACACTGTCTCAGGGAATTGACTACTTAACAATACTAGAATGTACTAGAGGGCGTCCCCCACTACTCCGGCTGGAATTCGTCCGCCACCGCCTCCTCCGGCGTCCCTCGCCTGGCGTAATCTCCTTTCTGCGTGTGGGCGTTGATTATATTCTCTTCTGTCGTTACCTGAGAGCGGAAATAATGAAACTTGAAAGATGACGGCATTTTCTTTGCCTAGAGTACCGTGAACTGAGGTAACTTTGACACGCGGGGTAACTGACAGGTCGGCAGTTGATCGAAGTGGTCTACCGCCCTCTATTCTCCGAAATTTATTCATATAGGATTATTATTATATTTAAAAAAACAATTGCCAAAACTAATTGGTTGATCTTGCAGCTCCCATATTCCCCGTGAATGTGTGTTTGTTTTTTGTTAACTCAAGGTACCGGTAAACAAAAAAAACTGCAAAATATTGGATAAATTATCATTTCAAACACGTTAAAATAATGATATCCAATGTGTCCAATAACCTCAACCCTCACTTTGAACTACATATAGGAACGGAGGCAGACTCGTTCCTTTCGTGGGAGTCCGACAAACTCCCGAATTTATGTTGACATTTTTATTGGGCCTTGAAGTGGACCTTATTCAGACAAGTTTCGATCAGACAAACTTCCAAATTTCGCAGGAATTATGCAATTGGAGTACTTAATTAGCATATCTTACTGCCTGAAAATTATTCATTTCATCTACCTAATATTCTGTACCTATGTCCCAAACCACATCTCCTCCGAATACAAATACTCACATATGACAGATACTAATGACATGTATGGTTTTACTGTGTCGGTAAACTTTACCCATTATAACCCATCCACTTGAGAGAGACTGTACCGTGGGGTGGGGTAGACGGCAGGATTACCAATATGCACGGAACTGTCTGCTTGGAATCCGTGATAAAAGAACTCGGCTGAAACACGATGCAATGTCTACGTCAACACCGTCGCCCAATCTTTGTTTAAATTTGTTTACCATGATTTTAATTGTCATAATTCCGCTGTGATATAAATATGTACCGGTAATGACTGAGTGCCCAACTGCTGGATTAATTATAAAGAGGCTAATAAGTTTTGTGCATGTGTATTGCCGCGCAAGATCGAAAAGCATCCCATCATGGCAATAATAATGATGTCATACTTGCACAACCCTGCAAGCAATCTTTGTTTTCTATTGAAATTTACACGTTATTTTCACTTCGAAAAGCATTTAGTCTATAGGAGAGGATTGCTGCAGTGGGTTAGTAGGTGTTGATGGATACGTTGGTGAGAGAAAGACAACAGAACTTCTGATAATTGTTGACTTATTCAACAAAATGAAACAATGAAATACAGACATCTCGTGTTGTCCAAGTGTGGCATCATGCGTTATTGCGCAATTGGAACTCTCCCCAATTTCTCTGCATAATGGACCAAACTTTGAAGGCCAATAAACTCCACATAGGAACATCGTATTGAAATAGGGTTTGGACTTATAGATACAGTTTTCCATTCTCTACAGTACCCTCTCCGGTGTTCGAACCTGCAATTGTCCTTTAATGTGGCAGTTTCCCGGCCCTGGGACATATTTTTGCGCTATTGAAGAAGCAGTTAATCCACTTACCGGAACCCCGGTCGAGTTATTCATGAGGACGACCTCGTTCTCCTTCCTCTGTCTGATGATTTGGTTATTTCTGCCCTCTATGCTACTGTGCCACATCCCGTAGCCTCATATATCACCAGACCTGTGGAAAAAGAAGAACTTTCGATATGTACAACGACTAAATGTTCGATCCTTCGATTAAAGGAGCAACAACGTCAGCAGCGACTGACGAAGAGCGACGGAGACGCCTGCATGACGTCACGACGAGAATCGCCTCAATGCAATTCTATCTAGATACGGTATATCGTCACTATGACGTGCCGTGTCAATAGACCATCTCGAAACACCGCGGGGCGATATGTTGTCTTTTCGTCAGGTGTGTTCCGAGACAATGTTTGTCTCTTCAAGCTCGCGGCGTCCGTTGCCCTCACTGCACTCTTTTCCCAGTTACCGGGTACTGCATGGAAAGGGGCAGCGCCAGCCCCCCCCCCCCCCCGTATTGATTCTGACTCTGATAGAAATATGAAGTAAACCGATGTGGAGAAATAATAAAAATGCGGCAGACTGTATGCATATGGACGTTAACTGGCTTCACATAGATTTTTTTTATGAAATCCATTTGCCACTTTGGTACACATAGTTATTCTGCCTATTCCGGATTGTTTCTTTTTTTCTCTCTTCTCTTTTTCGTCAATGAACCCATTTCTATCTCGGCAGACTGAATACATCATGACGTTTGCAGTCTGCGCCCACGTGAATATGCGATTTAATCAGCCATGACGCATCCCGCTTCCGTACACATATGAAATCCTAGCCTGAGGGGTATCGTGCCCAATTGTACTATTAGAACTGTTCAATAATTACCAATTATCACTCTATGGAAACAAACCGATTCACATTATTTGACATTTTTATATTTTTCCCAAGTATGTAAAGGTATGCTATTATAAAAATTTGGGTAATTATAATGAAGAAACTCTTGTTTGGTGAACCCCACCCACCTCAGCAACCCTCTCGGGGTGGGCGGAAAATGCAGTATCCAAACTCTTAGAATTCGAGCAAGCAGCATTTTAACTGTTAATAAGCTATCTTGTTGTCCTTCCTTGGGGAACATTTGTAGAGCTTCGTGCTGGAAAGTTTGAATTTTCCCTCAGATTAGCTTCCAGAGATCTGCTCTCAGGGCTAGTAGCAAGCAGTTTGCGTCAACCGCTCATTAACTCACTCACGCCCGAGAGGCACCTTGCCGCATTTACCCGCCGCTTCCAGTTACCCTGACCCATGCACCCCCCCCCCCCCCTCAACTCTCCGCCGAAGTGCCAACCATGAGCTAACGTGGTCCCGACACCAATCGTTTACATCGTGGGACAGATCGACCTTTGAGAGGCGCGCCATATGTCAAAAGAAGCGCAGTTGACGGTGATGAATCAGCCAAGTATCCAGTATCCACTCCAGTCAACCCAGTGTGTCAATCGCTATGGACATGTTTCACCCCACTAAGACCCAGGGTTGTATCCGACACCGGTGTCGACACCAACGAAAGCCGGTGTTAGCTCCGACACCGGTGTCGACACCAACGAAAGCCGGTGTTAGCTCCGACACCGGTGTCGACACCAACGAAAGCCGGTGTTAGCTCCGACACCGGTATCGAAACCCGATACACTTTGTATGCAACGTGTGTTGGAGGGCCGGTGTTAGTGTCAGGACCCTTGGTGTCGTGCACAACCCTGCTAAAACCGTTTCAGTACATACTCACCTATGACCATCCAAATGGCAAATCGCACCCATGTGAGGTAAGAAAGCTTCAACATCAGGAATATGTTTATGAACATCGCCGCAATCGGGAGAAACGGCAGCCCGGGCGCCATGAACTTCAGGCGGTCGGTTCTGCGGCAGACGTAGAATGTTCCACAGACAGATGAGAACAGCTGTGAATAGGAGGATGAGAGCGATCACCGCCCACCACCTCCCAATGAAACCCTGGCAGAACACGAACAGAGAACTGATCACGAAGATTATTACGAATAATAGCAAGGTCGTCAGAGTAACGCTCCGCCCTTCTCCGGTGTGGGCATCTCGTGAGCGACAGGGAGTCGTAAACTCACCCGCAGCCATTCCATGCTGCCGCAAGTCCATTCTCTAACCCGGGATTTGATGAACTCTGATCGTGAATAGTCTCTGAAACCCCGTCCGAGGGTTCCTCGTCAACGGCGCCATAGAACGGCTTCGGGGCGCTAGGCCCTCCTTCAGCGGGAAGTTTTGGGAGAAGTTTGTCCACGCCCGCTTCCTCGAGCGTGGCTTCGGCTTCTGAGCACGGAGGAGGTGGCCCGCGGCCATCCGGGCCATCCTCCTCCAGGCGTCCGTAAGCGAGATTCGACTCCAAGGCCGAAACGACGTCTACGTGAGGTTGGTATCGCAGAATCAGCACGCACATTGAGACTATGGTATAGGCGAGGAGTGTCCCTATTGACATCATCTCGATCAGATCCTTCAGGCTCACCATCAGCGCTAAGATGGCCGCCAGAAAACCGGAAATGATGGTCGCTATTGCGGGAGTGTGGGTCACGTGGTTGATCTTCGAGAGCGACCTGAAAACGTAACAATATAACGGTAAGGTAGTCTTTCATTGGTTGTATTATTCGCATTTTAATACATACAGACTAATGCTTACATTAGGGAAATGTAATACGTATTCACTCAATTATCTTACTAACCATTAAGTGAGCCTTGACTATGGTTTGGCAGCTCCATCAGACGAAATATTCCGTCAACAAGTATCCGATAAATGCTTCGAATTGAAGTGCTGACCATATGTCCTGTTATATGCATGGTGTCAGATACATATGAGAGACAGACAAAGTAAGCTAAGCATACAAAGCTCATTCAAGAAGAGCTGGTCGATTTTTCCATGCTGCGGTGAGAACAAAATATACAAAATAGAGTTATCAAAATTTGTGAGATTAAATCAGTTTTGAAACAAGACTTTTTCGGTTTTTTCATTTACGAAGCTTAGCACATACCGGACCAGTTCCCTGTTGTTTTGAGAGGATGCATTCAGCGACTTAATCTCTATGTGATGAACTTCGGCTGAATTTTCAAGAACAAAGGGGGTCGTATATATTTCAAGAGACGCCACTTGCGTAGATCAAGGTTTAGTAGACAAGGAGCCTCGGTCTGTTCGGGAGTCTCAGTACATTTTTGGTGGCCCCAGCGATTGTAAAAAAAAAAACTCAAAATGGGCTTTGAAGTAAGGTGGAACAGATAACATGATTCCACGCGATTGCTGCTCCCCACTTGGTCTTCGGTGGTCTGGGTATTTCAATTCCCAGTGATATGAGAAGTGCGTCTGATCAAGGTTCCTCGTATGCTCCGCGCCACCTATGGTGGCGCTTCGATGAGAATAGCCATGCGAGCATTGCCATCACCTGTGGGCCAGTATACACTCCAAACTTCCGGATATGCGCCCCCAGATAGAAAAGGGTAATTGTCAACCTCTTGCAAGACATCCGGGGATTTACTGCGATTCTTTAGAGAAAGCATTGTCGCTCGATAAAAAAATTTTGCGGGAATGTGTTACCGGAATGCTAATACCGTAATGTCGATATACATCAACGATAGGCTTCCATCATTGGAAAATTAGTCTCGATATACCGCGAAGCTATTTTTCTTCCATGACTCCATATAAACGACTTCGTCCTTTGTTCGCTCGAGGGATATTTCAATATTGCCACCCCACAAATGAAGCCAAACTAGATTGCATGAAATTGCTGGGCCTGGAAGAACCTCTCCGATTTGAGACCCAACTCTCATTGACAGTCTTTCAGGTAGTGGAACAATTTTACCTCCTCGACTGCTCAGTTCTTTCACGATCACAAACTAGCCGATTTCAAAAACTTTGTGCTGCAGTAGGGTGTTAGTATTAAAAACGTAACCTTCCCATGTGTTTAATTGCGATTTAACCGAAAACGATTGCCGACAAGTCAACTCCTTTGTGTACCATAATCTTCCAATGTGTCATTCCAATCTTGCAAAAACTCCGAATCAGGCTCGATTGTTCAGTCTCTTCATGACCGAAGACAGAACGATTTTGCATAGTTTGTGCGTCGCCCCATGAGCACCGAAGGCAACTAACCCTCCACTTGTATAAATGCACCTTATTTCTACGTTCGCAATTCGAGGGACTGGCGGCACAGGGCAACATTTGGGGGTTTTTCGGACTAGTTTCCCAAAATACCGGCCGAGTCGCATCGATGCCCTTTGTAACCTGCATGAGAGGTGATGGGACCAACGTATCTGAAGTACCTATTTTGTAATTATTGTTGTGAAGATTGGGCGTGTGGCGTAATGTATATACAGGCACTTACCGACTACCGAGAGATTTGTCTTGGGGGGGGGGGGGGGTGAGTTCGGAACCCAAGGGGAGTGCGCCCTCAGAAATAGCCTCACCCTCCCTATTGGCAAATAAGTACAATTTATGGGCCCCAAGATCAACATGCTGCTGCAATATTTGCTGAATACAGCTGCAAAGCCTCTACTGAACTGCGAAAAAAAATCAGTTTTGTGTTAAAAATGTATTGGTCACTTGGGTCATGGGGGAGGGTTCTGACCCCCACCCTCCCTCTCGGGGTACACCTCTGTGATATATGAACAGTAAGTTCTCCGATGACCCGGGTAATGACCTAACTCAGAGGTAAAGAGGAAGTCTGATACCTGAAGAGCAATCCGTCGACCGCCATCGCGTAGATGACCCGCGGCATCGGGAAGATCGACCCCAGGAGGCTGACTGTGAGCCCGGCGACCGACCCCAGGAACACGACGTACTTGCCGAACTCTGCGTTCTTCTGGACGAACATGTCCATCAGAGGAGACTCGGTCGAGATGTGGTAGAAGGGTATGGCCAGCGTCAGGACAAAGCTAATCGACATGTAACCTGGGAAAATAAAGTAGTTAAATAAATGGATCGTTTTCATCATTCCCTGTCAGAGGAACGAAGAGTCGAGCAACACTAACGACGTTCCATACAGTAGCTCTTTCTAATGTTTTGTTCTGATAGGACAACATTTTATATTTCTACAATCCACATCAATTTCTACGTTTCCACCTCCGAACCTCCCTATAACAATACCCCCCCCCCTCAGTTCTGGGGCTGCAGTGTAATATCCAGTATGACTACTACTGTTATCGTTCATATTTTGTTCTATAACTGACACCATCACCATAGTGTTGTGTGCATAATAGTCGTTTATTGTCGTAGTATTTCGAGATATGTTTGTACCAACAACATCGGTTGACTAATTCATCTTATAAATGTACTATTTCCCCCCCACCCTACTCTCGCGATACTGCCTGTATCTTTCTGTAAATATCCCCCAACCCCAGAAAGATGTTCCATGATGCAAATATACAGGTTGCATGAGTCCCTGTTTGCGACTTCAATTGCCGCACTCTCGAGGTGATTCGACACACTCAATACCCGTTCGCTCCAGAACCTATATTATTTCTGCAGATAATTTACAGCTGAGCTTTATCGAAGCAATGACGTCTGGTATGAACAAATGTCCGAAAAAGGCAGGCGACCTTTGCGTGACATCACGATGTAAAAAAACAAACTTCGAGCATCTATCTCATTGCAATTCGTTATAGACAAGGTATATCGTCATAATGATATATCAATGTGGAAATGGTCTCACAATATTGCGAGACGATATTTGTCGTGACTTCTCGGACTTCGCTGGGAGCGGCGAGACCATACCGTAAAATGGGGTAACTTTGGCAGGTTTTTAGGGGTTTTGCCACTTATTTTGAAAGGTGCAATGAATAACAGTATTTGTAAAGTTAAAATTTACAATGGCAGTCTTACGGTATTTATAGCAATCAAATTTTATATAAATTTGTGGTGCTTATGAACTTAGGGCGTATGTTTGACCAAAAAATAATTTTTAATTTTGGGGCAACTTTGGCAGGTATATACAAAACGAACAGTGTAAAAAAATGAAAAAATATATAACATTTAATTTTGGAAAACTTGGATTTTTTGATACATAACAGGGGCTGGGATTCACAGAAAACGTTTAAACCAATAAAATACTTCGTGAGGCAGTGAGGGCTTGTACAATAAATATGCAAATTAGCTCATTAATCCTACACTTCAATTGTTACCAAAAAAATAAAACAGTATCTATTATATTACTCATACTTGAAAAATGCTTTACCGTTTATAACCTCACAACACCACCCAAAAACACATTATTAAAAAGTTTCAATAATAGAGGCAGTCTGCCGGTATAAGAAAATAACACGTAACGGCCAATTTTACCCGGGTGCCAAAATTACCCAGTTCGGTTTATTGACGCCTCTTAAAGGTAGGGTTCATAAGCAAGTGTGGATGCGAGATGCGGCAATGAATTTCAAAAAAGAAAACGCATTTGATATATAGAAGCGAATAATGTCAAATAAAGTGTATAATAATGCGGAATGATCATATCCTCGTAGTCATTCATGTATACGGACGATCAATAACTTTATGAGGACGATATTCCATATAATCACCCTGCGATGATGCGACAATAATGCCGCATCTGTTAAAGTCGTAATTCGTCTACGCAGAGCTCTTTTCCATTCTATTCGGAATAATTTTTGCCCCCTTGGAACAGAACTTCATACATGCTAATCGAATACAACATATAAGAACTTTTCACCGTCCATGCTCACACGATTTACATTTGAACTCATGTCCCCCGCATCGCCATCCGGTATCTTTCTTGCACCGCTCCGCGCCTATGGATCCGTGCCTCATTCGAGCTTTATAAGTGAGTTCGGAGTTACAGCACGGGCATTGAGCAATTTGTCCATTTGTGACAACTTTCTCAACGTGCCGTCCCCGTCCATAGGTTTTACTGTGTGGCTCCGCAGCTCGCCGAATTATTAAGTACGAAAAATGCAATAACTTTGTTAGAACCAGCCGATTCCAGCAAATAAATACAGGAAATCTGTCAAATTATTCCAGGAAACTATTAGGTCACAAACAAAATATGAGAATCTTCAGAATAAACAGTGAATATATCACCACCTCAGACTGCCAAATTCGGAAATGCCAGCCAATCAACACCGCTCTCGCGCACCGTACGTTACCAGTTAAGGAGGATGTGATTCACGCCAGGTTACCGAAATATTAGTATATCTCGAACGTGTACGTATGACACATGACACGTGGATCAGTTATCCCATTTGGCGGAATTTCTCTTGTTTTCTTATTTAATTAGCATGGTGACTGCTAGAACTAATATACAACTTGTTTTCTTTATGTAGAGCCCGATTTGAAATTATATTGTTGAACAACAAGGGTTAATAATGTGAAGTTTCTCAAAGATCTCCGTTACTCCATCGAAATACTGTGGCGGATTGTCCGAGCAGTACGGAATTTGTCACGAATGCCTTCACCGGGGGACAATGACGCATGCGCAAGAGCTATCTCAGACTGGCTTATTCTCAGGTTGTAATATCCACCTACTCCCAGATGTATTACACAGATAAACAAACTCACCGACGAGGCAAACTACCAGAGATGACAGGATCGCGATCGGGATGGATTTGCTGGGGTCCTTAGCCTCTTCCCCAGTCGTTGCTATAATGTCGAATCCGATGAACGCGTAGAAACAAGTCGCCGCACCGGTCATGACCTAAATTATATTAAAGAGGAAGTGGGAAACGTTTGAGAACTGGGAGGAACGGAGGTATTTTTTAATGAATTCAGCTGTCCGACATGAAGCTGTTTGATCAAGATAACGTAAATAACGTTCCAAAGCAGAATGAGCTGACTCAAATATCCATAGTTAAGTCCGACCATACCAGTGCAACGACACCCGACAGTCACATGGCCTCCAATTGTACAGCGTGCAATAATTTAGGACCTGTGGTTGGTGAGCACTCTAAAAAAACACCTCGGGTAGGGGGGTCAAATTTACGTAAATTGTGTTCCTCCTTCCGTAAGGAAGCCCGAACCGTACCCACCAGCTACTGCAGGCTCGTGGCGCACCTCCCGCCCCCCCCCCCCTCATTGCCCTGAATGGGGCTTTAACCCATTTTCTCTGGGGGGATAATTTTCTACCTTCCGTCAATTCTATCGATGTGTGTAATTTTTCTCGGGTGCAGGCCGACGACTCCAAATTAGCATACTCATTCAAATTCCAACTCACCCCCGATACACCGAAGGGCAAGAAACCGAGTCTCGGTCCAGTTAGCGATGTTGAAGAAGAAGAGCCCTCCAGCGACCATGAAGACCCACACCGCGAAATTGATCGAGTTAAGATGTTGTTGAACGTCACCGACTTCTTAACTCCGGCAGCAACGACTAGGGTAATTACAACGGCGATAACCAGAGCTACGAGATCTGGATAGGTCTTGGCTGAAAAAGGGGGAGGGGGCATCAGTTAATTCTAGATTTCTGACCAGCTGATACTCGCCATGTAATAGTCGGCTAACTGCACCGCGAATGAAGATGTCGTGATGATACCGCAGCGGAGTCCAATCCACAGGATAACATATTGTGGTTCACTATGTCATTCGAATACAACAACTTTCCTCATTATTCGGACCTCTAAAACCAAAAAAGCACTACGGACATGAATACTGGTATTACAACCTTTTGGATATCAGAACTGAAGCAAATATATCTGAAGTAAAAATCAGCTCATCATCATCGTTATTATCATCATACCCACCCTCATCATTATCGTCACATCACCATCATCAAAATGACCATCATCATTTTTTCACGATTTTTGTCACGATTTCCATCACCATCATAAATATAGTAACTATCTTCGCCATCCCTTCACGACACAGGACCGTCACCATTGGCACTATCTTCCACTATCTTCAGTATCATCACCATCCTAACCATACAACATCATCGTCACAATCAACACCGTCCTCATAACAGCGATCATCACTAACACAATCACTATCGTATTCACCCTCTTCACTAACATATTCACCACAATGACCGTCTTCACTGTCATGATCATCAACATCCCCATCTATATTATTTTTATAATTATCTTCATCACGACACTATCACTACTTCATCTTCATCACACCTAGGACTTTTCACCCATTCATCACCTGCACTTATCATTATTGTTATCACCACCATAGCAATTAGTATCGTCAACATTTTCACCACCGTTATCGTCATTACCTCGTCAAATCAGTATCATCATTATCATATTTGAACCCATTGTTACCACTATTGACACAATCACTAGTATCATCATCACTACTCATCATCATCATCTCATTCTTCTAGTTGTTCTAATCATTATGGATATAACTTTCGTCATCATCATCCTATCCCATGATCAGCATCATTATCATCATTACCCATTATCATCACTATCATAATCCAAACAGTATCACTAATGTCACTAATATCCTGCCACCATACTCCCTACCGTGAACATCGTTACATGAACCTACTGTACCTACCACATTATCATCATTATGACAACCCACCAGCATACCATCATCATTATATTCCCTATCAGTATTACCATATCTATCATCCATTTCATCACCTCCACTCCCTTCGTGCACAACCATCCATCGCTACCGTCAATACCAATACTTACTGTTATCCGCAAAGCCCACCGACGTTGTCCTCATGAAAGGGCTGACTGTTCCGCACGAGTGCGTCGATGCAGCTACTAAGGGCGCTCGCACCCGCCGCCGTACCGATCAGATACTCCAAAATGAGATTCCAGCCAATCACGAATGCCGCAAACTTCCCCGACAGTGACGTAGCTTACATGTAGGCGGAGCTGTCGTCTTCGGCACTCGGACGCCAAATTCCGCATAGCATACACCTTTAGATAAAAGAGTGATTTCCTAATGATAAAGCCTATGGTATTCTCGATAATGATTGTTTGGTCAACTATCTGATTTCTTCCTTCAATGAAATAATGATCAATTGGTCAGCTAAGTCTTGACGATACACCAACTTATCAATGGTTATGCCGTGGCTTTAAAGGAAAACTGCGAGATCGACTACAACAGAATGTACATCTTCTTGGAGAATGAAAACTTTTAGACCTGTAACAGGTCCAAACCCCACCTCATACGATGCCTCCATGCAAAGTTATCGACCTTCAGAGCTGGTCAATCGACGATAAAATTGTAGAGAGTCTCGATGCATAAGAATGTGTACGTAAGCAGTTGAACAACAAGGTATTCCTTATGTTTCATTGTTCATTGTGTCCAATAGATTCCCGCGGAAGTTCACCGCTTTCAGTTCTTCTTACGGAAGTAACCACCCAGCAATACATAAACCAAGTATAACAATCCTCTCGACGCCATGATTTCAAAGGTGACCTAGACATGTGTAGGCGGGTAAACCGCCTCCACGTGTAATATCCCCGCTTTTGAGCAATCATTGGTGAAGAGGAGTATCTATACCCCATATGAAGCAGGCCATTTTTGGTCCAAAAACCAAGATAAACTTCATCCACCTAGTTCTTTGTAATCCATGGAAGTTGAATTTAATTCAAATTTTTCACCCACGCATGGCTTTGAACAAATCTAGCCACATCCACCACGTTTCGTTCAAATCTGAAATGTTTGGAAAGCGCAATGAATTTCGCAATTTGACCTCCAATGACCTGAAAATGACTTCCACATTTTTCGGATCAACTATAATCCCTGCCCACCAAGTTTTCGTTGCAAAAAAAATTAAAAAATCCGACAAAACTTTGGAAAATCGAGAATTTTCGCAAATTTGACCTTCGATGACCTTGAAATGTACCTTCCACATTTTTCGGGATCAACCATAAAGCCCCTACCATCCAAGTGTCGTTCAAATCCGTCAAACTTTAAATTTTTCACGTAAATTCTGCAAATTAACGGCCCCATCATTGCTTGATGCCCACTGTCGACTCACCGATATTTCACAGGGCGGACATGTGTGCCAAGTTGCAGATCAAGCGGATAAAGCGTTAAAGAGATATATATATATATTATATATATATATATATATATATATAATATATATATAGATATATATATATATATATATCTAATATATATATTATATGTTATCATCTATATATGTTAATCTCATGGTTCAATTGTACGTTTAGTAAACGAAGGCAATAGGTTTGGCATTTTACACCAATACATCGTCTGAAGATCTGAGTGAGTGGGAGGAAGGCATGGATCTATTCTATTAACTGGAGAGGAACATCAGAGCGCGTATTGTGTGCCCTGTTCTTTTCCGGTCGAGAAGCACAAACTCGAATGAGACGCACTAGGTGTGTGTAACACCGTGAAATACATTCAGTTTGTTTACTCTCTCTCTGCGAATTTCTTCGACCAAAGACCCCCGAAAATACCTTTGTTCCTCCATAGTAAGTCTAGTGGTTACCATAGTGCAAGATTCCATGCAAAACTCCGTCAGTGAGTGTACCCTGTTTACAGAACAACGCGGGAAAATCAGCGATCTATTACGGAGAACAGAACAACAGTATTAATTCGGGAATACGAATCGACTTGGTCTGCGGAAACACCCCCAGCTAGGCGTAAGGTATGACAACACGGAGTGAAATAGAGCCTACAGAAGTGAGAGCTCGAATCATAGGAGGCTGTCAAAGGAGCATAATTGAATCTTACGACGAATGCGAATTTTGTCGCCTGATATGCCAGTCGACCTACAACACCACTGTCAAGTGGGGGCGCTGTTTGCATAGCAACGAGGATCCACACTGACTTCTGTTTATTTTGTATTGGAGCTTCAGTACAGCATGTCCGGGGCTTGGAGGAAGCGGGTGAGCGGTCGAGGAGAGTATGAAAGTGGACGAAAGTTCACGACAGACTGCAACACAGTAGTCAGACAGTGCTATGCTATTCATTCAGCCTTCGGAAAATATTCGGAGAAAGAAAAGAGCATCAAGGTATGAAATGAATGTCATCGTTTGATACAATCTGCAAGAGAAATTCAGTCAACCCAACAGCCACTATATCATTTCTATTTTGGAGAAAATGGTGAGCAATCGCGAGAAGGAGAAAAAAACCGGCCGCCGTAAAAATATATCGTTTGCCACAGTAACCTATTCCACGAAATTTACGAATTTTGGCATACGATACCCATGTTAAAAAAAAAATCTCAATTATAGTTTTTATATCAGTCAATGCAATAGATTACTAAAGTATGGGTAGCTTCGTGGCTGGAAAGAGGCCATGACATAAAGTCTGAATGGAACTTCAATGGCCATTGGTAAGGCGCATTGCTTTTATTGTCAGTATGGCACAATTTTAACGAGTATCGTCAATACTTTACACACATTGTTTTCCCCCACAGAGGCGCCGGGTATTTTTTTTTTTTTTGAGTGGCGGTGGCAGCCCCTCTGAAAGGGGCACTTCAGTATGTAAGAGGAATTCAACCCAAAACTCGCCCTCATTAATTACATTTTTTGTTTTGATGACATATTTCGAAATTTTAACTTGTTGCAAACACTGTGCAATTAAAAAATAAACTATAAACTATAGATTCACCTCATTTTCTTTCTAATAGCCTTCAAAAATTTTATATTCTCTTTTTTTATGGGGAGGCGTCCCCGTGTCCCTGCTGGAAACGGCGCCCCTGGAAGCAAGTAACTGATCAGTTACAGGCATATAGGGTTTAAATCCTAGGCCTGGCCATCCACCGCTATAACGTCCCTCATGCTGAAGCTACGTTGGTGTGTAAAATGGCAGTACGCGCGTTTTGCATTGTCTTTCAGACGCGCTACCTGAAAATGTCCCGAAAGAGTACCACAGACCCTTAGTTGATCGAACGATAACGCACGCAAATGTAATCCGCGCGTCAATCCATCCAGGGGAAATGTTGCCATCATTTGTCCCCGGTTGGTTATAGAGTAGCTCATCATAAGTCAAATTGACTAGATCATAGCCCTTAAACTTCAAATCTATTCACGCGACGCTCGAGCTAATGGCCTCCATATCAACACTGTTCACAAAATCATTATAAGTAATTTCACGCCTCACGAGCCAACGAGAAGGACACTTTATCCAGTCAATAAGGACGTTAGAAGTATTAATTCAAGTCTCTTAAATCAAACCAATTGACTACACTGAGTGTAAACAATGCCTCGAATGATGCAAATTTTCTGAGTCTCCTCAAGCTAACTGGAATAACCTCTCATCAATTTGCCTAGAAAAGGCGAAAACATACCCCACCACAGGAAAGTTCGTTTCAATAATAGCTGACATACAGACTTATCCAAAAAACAAAAAGATCTCAGACTTCCAATCGACAACTGTAAAGATATACATAAGAATGAGAGAGTTAAAAACTAGAAGGAACTAAGATAATCAAAAAGCAGCATTCACTAGTCAAAGATGCACATGAACAAAAACTAATTGACGAAATACATGGAATTGAAAATAGACGGATGACGCTCACCGCTTCTTTAAGCAATAAAATTATGCAACAAAAAAGTAAGAAGGATCCAATTTCAATTAAAATTGCTGATGAAATCGTTGGAGATACAGAGGCACCATTAAATGACATCAGCCAACATTTGAAACCCTTTTCAACTGTAACACCCCAACCCAAAACCAACGTCTCCCAGGAAACCTAAGCACACCATTTTGATGAAGATGAATTCCAAGCGGTTGCACATTAAAAAATAATAACTCCCCTGTTGTGACCAAATCACAGCTGAACATCTCAAACATGCCCCCTTCCCCCTAAATACATAGCTGATATACTGACTAACATATCCGAAACCGGCTAGAAATACCATATAATTGAACAGGAATCTTACCACCAATGCAAAACCAGGGAAACTAAAGGCCCCCCAAAATTTAAGACCCGTAGTACTACTTCACCCTGAGGCCGATCCTCTGCAATTTGTATTACAAGAAACCGCGCCCCTAATTTTTGAACCTATACTTCCCGTCCCCCAACAGCCTCATACCTCCGTTAGATGCCTGCAGGCTCGTGTTCCGCTTCAAAATTTTAGCTGAAAAGCCGTACTTCAATAGGATATAATCATCAACCTTCTATTGCGTGACATGAGCAAGGCTTCGATACGATCCAAAGAGGCACCACTAATAAAGATATTTGCAACAATCCTGCGATAACGACGAACCTCTATCTCATTTCACTATTCCTGAACGATGTTTCATACAGTCAAATTAGACGGCAAACTAGGAAAATCCTTTCAGCACGAACATCGCGTCCCCCCAGGGTGACCTGCGAGTGCATATTCTTTATACATACCTGGCCACTCTTTGAAATCGGTAAAATTACATTGATGCCGTTTATCCACCTCTCATTTAGTTGATGCCCATGACTTCAGCGCAAATAGTAATACTGACAACTTTTTCACCGTGTACCAACAATACGCTGATGATATCTCTTGGCATCGACTGGAGAACATTATTCAAGACATCGAGAGCGATTGACTGGAAACTGTCAAGAAGAAATCCAAAAATAAACAGCACGAGAACTGAGAAATTTTCAAATCCACAAAAATGGCAATGGAAGTTGGAAGAAATGTAAATTTATGGAAGTTGTTAGGAACAAGACGACATCAACGGAAAGAATGGTTAACCAACAACCGCTTTCAAAACTCCTATCACCTTTTTCAAGAGGCAGACGATAAGTAGCAGCATCACTCCGATTTTCGATGCCCTTAACAGTATTTTCTGTATAATAGCGAACTGTGGGTAGCAACGAAGAATCTTGATCACAAAATTGACACTTCCAAGAAGCCTACTCCGCAATGTTCTCTCAACCATCAGATGACCAATAACAATTGGATGCCAAACACGACTCTATGATTTGACCAATCAAATCCCTTGGGCTTCCGTAGTAGCCATAACGTTTAAGATTGTTGTGGTCACGTCCGCGAGACTCCCAAGAAGAAGCTCCAGCGAGATCGCTCTAAGAGAAGCTTTGAGACATACTACTAAACCAATTGGTGGATACCTGTGACGACTTGGCTCGGAAAAATCAAATCGCTATTCCAGGACATCAACATTAACAAATTTGACGAAGCAATAAACCTTCCGCAAGATCGTGATCCCCCGTGGCGGCGCATAGATCCTGAGCATGTCGGATAGACGAGACGCAACCTACTACTACTACTAGAGTAGTTCATACCGTAGATGGTCAACACTTTAACGCACATGAAGGGGATCGCGTATCAGTCCGGGTGCGGGAGACATTTTCAAAGTGCTTCCCAATGTATTTGCACGCGTTGCCTCTCCAGTTAAGTAAATAGCGTCATGGTTTAAAGCTCGCTAGCGCCTCCCCATAATAGGCTGACATCACAATAGGCCGGTTTCACAAGCACGCTGCCGACACGGGAACAATGGCTACCCGCGCATATGCGGTAAACATAACTTGAAAGTAACATTTGCCCATGCATTGGCTCTGTCAATTTTTACACCGCGGTCCATAGCGATAGTCAATAGTATTTTCCGTAGAATGGCACCATGCTGCCCTCGCGCTGGACGGGGCAGGGGGCAGCTGCCCCGCTGCCCCCGGGGTTCGGCGCCCCTGTTTTCTTTATTTATTTAGTCTATCGAGTGAGTTGCCTTGTTAAGTATTTGAAGAGGGATCATCGTCTCACCACACCGGTGGACGGCTCGTTTACCATTATTCACGACAAAGTCGTTCGAAATTATCGACATATCATTGTTGACCTGTCGATAAATTTTCATTAGTAAGGTCCCTGATCAAAGGCTCCACCTGGGGACGCCAACTTTTTTCTGTGGGTGTGTGGGAGTGGGTGTTTGGGTGTGTGCTTCAGTGCAAGCGGCATTTGGAGGAGACTGGAAATGTCAGAATTCCAAATCCAGATGATAATACCAAAAGAACCCCCCCCCCCCCCCCCCCACTCCCGGTCCCGTCATCGTCATCAATCTTAACCCCCTTCCCCGGATCAAAACCCCCCTCCCCACGCCACTGATGAAAAAAACTTTAAAAAGTAAACAGAAAATTTCTCCAATAATGTTAGACGAGAGAAGAACCAGAACACATATAAATTTGGGGAAAAAAAAAAAGTTTTCCGAATTTTTTTTTGTTTTTCCCCCCCCCCCCCCCCCCCCCCCCCGGAAAAATGGATTAAACGATAGTAGCACAGTAATGGCTCCTCAAAGCATGCGATGTTCCACAACTGACACTTGAACTTGTTGTACTCGAAGCTTCGGTTAGCTGTGACGATAATCGTACGATAGCTATAAACGATAAAACGTAAGATTGACGGGGGGTAACCAAGACTATAGCAATAAAGGCCCGCGATAACAGCGGCTGGAAAACCAGTGGCGTAGCTAGGGAGAGCTTGGGGGCGCAACCGCCCCCCCCCCCCTCTATGAAGGGGGAAGGCCTATAGGGCCTTGACCAGAAAAACATGCATCCGTCCGTGCACTGCGCGTGCGGTGAAGTCTATTACGTGACCCAACTTGTCATATGAAAAAAAACTCAAAACGTCGTATTCACGCGGTCAACCCCATTCCTATGTGGACTGCTGACCCAATGAAACTTTACCTCAAAAAAATTAATTCGAGCTACGCGCGCTCGGTGTGTGCTACGTGGACAATTCATCGGGAGTATTTTTTAGAGCCTTTCAAGTTGCGTAGTCTCAAATTGAAAAGTAAATCGTGACCCCATCTACAGTGCCACCGTGACCGCCTCACCTGAGTATGCAGAGCGAGTCAAAGGAAATCAGATTTTCTTCCTTCCCCACCAAACTGCTAAAAATGGCACATCCAGATGGTTGCAACTAAGCTCCGCATTGTAATTTCCTGATATCTAGGCCGGTATGAAAAGTTGAAATTTCTCTCCAACCGATAACTCTCGCCCCTCAACCTTTCAAAACTGATTGACGCCCCTGTTTACGTTCTAAAGCCATTCTAGCCTGGTACCACGAATACCACCATTGGGGAAACTTTTCCACACCTTGGAGAATTTTCACTCCACATGAATGGGAAAATATTTTCCCCAAATGGTCTAAGTATCTGCCCAGTAAAATGAGTCAGAAAAAAAAGTCAGGTGGCAGAAGAATTTAGGCAACCCATCAATCTCAGTCCTCCGGGCAACCGCCTAATTCAAGTTGAGATTGAGGGGGGGGAAGCACCCGGCTCGCGAGGATTTTTTTTTGTCAAGAAAACAACTGTAAAAAAACTAAAACTTGCCTGGCTTGAGACGTTAAGTTTAGTCTTGAAATTGCCGCAGCCTAAATCACCCGGGAAGGTTAATTTCGGCAATCAGGGGCTCGTAAACCCTCAAATTTTCTGGTACGCCCTCCGCGCCAACCGAAGGTGGCGCTCCTCGTGTTTTATATTTGGTTCCCCCACCAAATGTCTGTGCCCCCCTTGTGCCCAGAATGAAAGTTTGGTGACGTCACTGCCAATGCACCGATTGTTATTCGAGAGATGACAAATGACTGGTGCAGCATGACCTGACATGCAGGTGAATGGATGTTATGAGATATGACTTTTACTTTTATTACGATCCGATCATAGAGACATACATGAAAATTATGGTATATTTTTTTCGAATTGGGTTTGTTGCGTCTGAGCCCGTCCAGACTCTATAGAGCAACTTTCTCAGACACCTCCCTAGAACCTCTGGGTACATGTAATTTACAACACTCAGGACGTGCCTTTTTCCGCCATCTGAAGGGTTGGGGCCAAAAAAATCCTTGTACGCTGGCGCCAACTCGTTGTGACCATATTTCGGGCACCGAAATAGTAGAAATCAAACAGGGATGACGCAAATAGATGGATTACCCAAAATATTTACCAAATAGTGCCAAAATTTTTGTAATTTAATCCCCAGAAGTTTGAAAAATTTTGCGCGCTTCATGGCGCGCAAGTCTAGTTCCGTGATAGTAGGCTTTTACTGTACATTATTTGCAAAATTTAGGAACTTTTGATATTTGGGAATTTTATTCTTATAACATGACGAGCCGGCCATTTTGATGTCAACCGCCTCTACAAAAAGTGCTATGCCACGGAGTGAACTTAAAATAAGGTCATGGAAGTGCCATTTCCTGCCATCTCGGGGGCCTCATTTTCCAAAATTTTCTTGTACGCACCGCGCCAACCAATGTGGCGCTCCCTTTAGATAGTCAATGTCGCCCCTCTAGAAAACTTTTCAGTCCCCCCCCCCCCCACAGCGCCCTCCCACTGGAAAAATCCTGGCCACGCCACTGCTGGAACAGGCCGCCCCCCCCCCCCCCCCCCCACTGGGAAAAACCTGGCTACGCTACTGATTGGAACAGATGGAAGTTGGACAGGCTGTGACGTGGTCAACCAATTTTTATCGGATAGTTTATCGCTCGCAGGCAGTTATGTGTGAAGCGGCTGGAATACTCCCGTGGAAAGCGACGCCCTTGAATGGCTCTTTGTATATTATTGATTACGAGGCCCGCCATTGGTGGTATTCCCTTGAATTTTCAAGAATTTTAGAGAAAAAATCCGAGTATTGTTAAGTTTAGTGAAGGTCCTGGGGTTCTGTTTCCCTTTCCCTCTTTTCGTAAGTCTGGCAGGGCCTCCACTGATCCGGCCTCGGATTTATCTAACAATAGACACTGGTACGTCCGATTTCTTAAGAAGGAGACGTAGACTCACTTTCAAGGATTCGTTCCGTGTTTGAAAGGGAGAATATATCCAAATTTACAAGGAGGGGGTTTCCCCCACTGAATTGGTTTCTTGAATAGAAATCGGATTCGTGTTACGTGACTGAATGTCTCGAGACAGATTATCATACCACCCGGTCTCAGAGATAGTGTACTCAGTTGGTGTATGCGCGCACGTGCGTGGTGTATTTAATCTCTCCAAAGTTTGGGGATTCGAATGAGTGAATTGTTCTCATTTGGGACAGAAAGTCACAAAATGAACATTTCTATGGGATTCTGCTGAATTATTCTGAAAACTATTATTTGGGGCGGCCCGAAAATTGTTGAAAATTTTTCACATTTTTGACCAACAGAAACAGAGTAAAAGAAAACAAGTCACCCAACAAAACATTGGTTTTCAGTACCATGGGGTTGCTAATTAGATCGTACAAACCTTCGGGATGCCCACTCCTTTTATGTTGTTCCGCGAGGAAACCGCTGTGTTGTGACCAGGATTAATAAGAGAGAGGGCCAATCAAATTGGACCATTCCGGGTCATTTTAACTTTAAAAAAGATCGGTTGTTCCAGCTGTAGGTCTATTGATTGCTCTGAATACTATCGTCTTAATGCGATGGAAACCATTACAGTACCTAAAAGGGCTGAGTGACTCCTTGGCTGCCCAACAACTATTGTTGACCTCAGATGACCTTTAATTGGCCTGACTCCAAAGCAGAATCCGATATGATGAACGCACTTACTGAATGAGAGCTTTCATCTGTAGTGACCACGACCCCTCCTATCATTTTTGAACGACGGGTGCCCATATTCCCCACTGGGACCGCTAATAGAACATCCCTTTCCAGCCATACGGTCTGGGAGCTATTTTTATCCCCGCGGAATTCTCCTAGGGTACGTGATACCGATCGCGGATAGGGTTAGCTCACTACGAAACCGACCTCTCGAATGCCTGCTGCTTCCCAACGGCTTGATGGTCGCAATTGTCTCTAAGTAAAAACAATGGAAACGACAGTCCCGGGAAGGGTGTTGGGCCAGTTCTGCCCATCTTTCACCGGTAGTACATAGCAGTATAGCATGATATTAGGACTAGGTCCCCCAAGTAAAAGTAGTTGTTTTTTCTCTGCGAGCCTCGAATGAAACTAAAACTAGACAAATTGCCGCTTGTCGAATAAAGTAGCGGATATCGTGACAATCCCCACACACTTTGCCTTCACCATTCAACCATCGAGGTGAAATAAATGAGCCGTGGATTTCGGTCTGTTTCCAGATACATATTTTTTTCTCTTCCAGTCAAGTGATCTATAGTACTCTTTTGGAAACTGGAATGAGAAAGATCACTATTGATTGCTGTTAATGTATGTGTTACTTCCTGTACTAGGGTGGTTCTAGTTTAATCATTCATCGCTAGTGAGGCAGAACTGGTTGATAAGAGACGGAATATACCCTCCAACACATGCGTAACAGACTTACTTTCCGACGGGAATTTTTTCGTTTTCGATGCTTCGATATCAATTCTGATTCCGTCGATTTAAATATTACGGGACTCAGTAAGTAAGCCATTACGGCTAATCAAATGAGGTATCGTACCCCTCATCGGCATTCTCGTTAAGCAATTGTTTTTTTATTATAGGGGTACCAATAATTTCCGAATATTTTTGGGCCCCTGTTAGTGCAAATTTGGGTCCTTTCGGCTAACTTTGATCGGTCTGTACCAGGTATATTTGAACTGGTTACGGATAGAGCCCCGTCTGACTCGGAGTACCCTCGTTCACAGAACTGGAACGATATTTCCACGTGAACCACGACATGGAGAACACACTGTACGAACTGGTAAGTCCCACCGTGGAGATGGAGAGCGTAGAGGGGAGCACTGAGATAGGTACCACGGAGTACCCACCCTACCCCTACAACATCCGATATACCTTAGCCGTGTGCCTTTCCGTGGTTTGTACCATCGGACTCTTCGGTAACGGACTGGTCATGCTCGCCGTAGTCTTCTCGCGGAAGCTCCAGACGAGGACTAAGTATCGTCTTCACACTCGCCCTCGCGGACTTCGTTACCTGCTGCGGGATGCCCTTCTCCGTTGCGTCCTTCGTCCACGACGAGCTGCCCTTCCCCCAGGCCCTATGCACCCTCGGGGCCTGCCTGATATGGGTCGGGGTCAACAGCATCTGTCTGAATCTCGCGTATATCGCTTACAACCGATTCGTGCTCATCACTCGGTCTCGGACCTCCTACGAGCGGATCTTCAACAAGTTCGTCGTTTCTGGGATGACTGCGTTTCGCGTGGATCGTCCCGCTCGTCACGTACATCGTGCCGGTCTTCGTTCTGCTGGATGGTAACGGGTACACGGAGCGATTCCACGTGTGCATGACGGCCGCTTCGGGTACCTCGGAATCATCTGCCAGTTACCGGCCGCTATTGTCATGTCTTCTGCTACATCAAGATATACCGCCACATCCGCTCCCACGCCGCGGGCTTGCGGTCCCATCGATCAAGGAAAGACCAGAAAACTCCTCATCTTCGCAGACTCCGGACAGCGCGAATACAAACGTCCACATCCAAGGTATCCTCCATTTAATCGTATTTCATGTCTGATAATACATCAGTTATATAAAGTTACGGTGCAAGTCAATGTAGCACGTAATTCCTTATATTCCCTTACCTTCCAACTACCCCCTATCCAACTACCCCCTATCCAACTACCCACTATCCAACTACCCCCTATCCAACTACCCACTATCCAACTACCCCCTATCCAACAACACCATTTAAGACCATGGCACCCCAAATTACTATCCGGCAGAAGGCTACGCTCTAAAAGGAAAAAGAAAATTTGAACAGCAGGTCAAGAGAGCATCAGACCGATTTTCCTGGTCATATTTTGCCCCAAACTGGGTCAAATCTACCTCAATTTAGGTCGAAATTCGGCGAATAAATTTGTTTCGGTGCCCTGTTGACCCAGGTATTTCCTATTTATAGTGTATATACCGAGAGACTCGCAACCTAGTGATCATCAAATCAAAATCGAGACGATAGTGTAAGAAGAACAGCCATGTGTATAAATGATCATGGTAACTACCAATGAAGGTTTTTATTCATTTGCACACCAAATTATAGGTCAGCGTTTGACCCAGGAGAGTTCAATTTGACCTGGGTTGGGTCACAATTGACCCCAAAGATTTGCGTGATTCCCTTCTAGCTCAATTCAGGTCAAATTTTACCCATGTGTTATAGATTTCTCTATTACTTAGAAAATGTCAATTTACGTTTCCAGATTTGGAGTACAGCTGGCTGAGATTTTTTTTCAAATATCAACCAAATACAGATACTGGGTATTCCACTGCTTTTTTCGCTCGTTTTTTTTTAGCTGGTTGAACTATTGTGGTGTCCATGTCCATTCTATCTATCTATCTATCTATCTATCTATCTATCTATCTATCTATCTCTCTATCTATCTATCTATTATCTATCTATCTATCTATCATCTGTAAACTTTTGCTTTTTGGGCCACAAAATGTTCGTGCTTTGATGAATCTCGACCAGACTGGCACAATATATTGACTGATGGGTCAGCTTTGACTACCTTACGGTCAAAGTCATGGCATTAAAGGTGCACCATGGGCCAATAAGTGGGAAACTGCAAAACGCTACTCCTACAAATTTTAGTACACAGTGCTGATAATGGTCCATCAGCTGTACCTTCGGGGTGTTCAGGAATTTTGGTCCAAGGTCCCACTTTGCACGGAGGGCCCATTTTATGAAATTTCACACAATGGTACTTGAAATGCATCTCCTCCCACAAGCTTCAATCAATTTTCTTCAAAGTTACATAAAATGGTTCTTGGGTAGAGGGCATTGGGGTGTCCAGGAATTTTGGGCCCAGGGGCCAGTTTGGGCCAAAGGGCCCATTACGTGAAATACCGCAAAATCTTGTATCTCCTACAAATTTAGTTGTACGCTGATGTTCAATCATAGTGATGGTCAATAGTCGTACTTTAGCGTGTTCAGGATTTTTTGGTTCCAAGGTCCGACTTGGGCCCAAGGGCCCATTTTAGGATATTTCACGCAATGGTACTTGAAATGCATCTCCTCCCCACAAGCTTCAAAGTTCAGTAATGGTCCTTCGGTCGAGAGAGCCATTGGGGTGGTTAGGGAATTTTGGGCCTAGGGCCCAGTTTGAGCCCTGGGCCCTTCATATGAAATACTGCAAAATCTTGTATCTCCTAAAAAAATCTAGTTGCACCATGCTGATTGTTTGGTATCATGTTGTCCAATTGCTGTACCTTCAGGGAGCCCAGGGATTTAAGACCTACGGCCCAGTGTGGGCCCGAGGGCCCATCATGTGGAATTACGTAAAATGCTTCTCCTCTTACAAGTTTTAGTGCACAGTACTGCATTATGTTCTAATGATGGTTTTAAACCAGACGTACCTTCGGGGTTTTCAGGATTTGTTTTAACCAAGGTCCCACTTGGGCCTGGGGACCCATTCTATGAAATTCATTGAATTTAACACTTTGGTACTTGAAATGCATTTCCTTCCACAAGTTCCAATTGATTCCATTTTAATTTACAATTCACTGCTCCTCGTTAGTGGTCCATCGGGAGTGTTTGCGAACTTCTGGCTGAAGGCCCAATGTGGGGCCCATCATGTATCATGCAAGATGCTCTACAAATTTTGATGCACAGGTCAGTGCTGTTGTTCTGTCATAATGACAGGCTAATAGCCCGTACCTTCAGGGTTCTCAGGAATTGTGGACTTGCGGCCCAGTTGTGCCGAGGGCGGCCATCATGTGCAATCATGCAAAATGGTCAGTCCCGCAAAAATATACTCAACACGAATATAAAACAGATGAAAAGTTATACTCTCGGGAGCACCATCAGAAGTGTTTAGGCAGAAAGAAAGGAATACGGTATGTTTTCTTGAGTGGTGCATCTTTCACATTTAGGACAGTTGAATCCGCCAATGTGTGAAATATTGCAAAGAACTGCGCGGCCCTGAACATATCATTGGTCTCTTTGTAATTGAATGTTTGGTACATTCATACGGTTTGAGCTACCCGCCGTTGGTGCTCTTGTTAATCGAGTCTCATGGCAAATAAACATATTATTTAGACATATTTTCATGTTGTCAAAATGTGTGCATGTTCAACCACGAATTGCACAACACACTATAGTGATTAAGTGAAGATTTTTCAAAGGTTTTACTGCGCTGTGAAATAGTGTGACTTCAGGCGTCCTTACTCAGTATTATCAACAGGGAGAGACGATGAAAAATGTGGCAGGAGAAGATCGAAATCCAATAGACGGTACACTGCCAAATTGATGCATTTGAACGCTATTCAGTATGAAACAAATCAGAAGAATATCTGTTAGATGATCGACTCATGATCACTCTATTATATACCATCACTACATGGTGATACATGCCATAAATACAAATATAGGCCTAGGCTGACACCATGCCTCCACAAATCGGAGGTGTTTGGAACAAACTACTTCCCAAGTAACATCATATCAAAAAATCAAAACGATAAAAATCGTAGGATAAATCGTTCAGCTCAGTAGGCCCAGACCATTAAAATACCTACTCGAAGTCGGAAGTGTTTGAATAAAACAAAATAGATTCTCAAGTAACATCACATCGAAAAATCAAACGGAGATAAAATTAGTAAGGATAAATGCGTTTAGCTCAGCGAATAATGGTAAATAGGCGATCATCAAAACGTGAGAAGAGGGGCTATTCGACATGGTGCAGCGGGAGGATAGCGAATAGTGTTCTTCCATATTGTGGCTGAAGTTAAAGCACCAATCATGAAGACATGAGTTCCTGCCATATCGGTATCGTTGTATAGTGTGACCGGCTATTAACATGCCACCCTAGACCTACAGCCAATCAGTAACGACTGATGAAACTGAATCATAGTGGCACACGTGTTAAACAACGCATCACTAACTACTGCTGTGTAGTTTAACATCAAATCCCGGGTGAGGAAACCATAAGTTATATCAGTTAACGAACTTGAGAGTTTTAGGGACTCTCATCAGCTATTCTGATGGGATCTACGAAAATCGGTTGAACATGCAGGAGACCAAACACATCCATATACCACACTGTATAAAAAAAAAAAGGTGGACACATATTGAGAGGTTGGGCAAGTATTCAGCAACCTCAAATGTTGGGTACAACCAAATTGACCAATCAATTGACAAATCTCATGTGAAGCCTATGGATCATCATTGGAATGGATTATCAATACTTGGTCTTTTTTTTTTTTTTTGGTGTTGAATACTGCCCAAACGTTTTAACAGTGCACCTACGGTATGGTGCTGGACTGTTTTGCTCTCTTTCCTATAGGTAAACCTGACGACGAGCGCACTGATGACACCGGTGATCAATAAGGACGGGAGGAAGAACAGCGTCGCTCGGAGCATCTCATCTCGGCAGTGTCCAGGTCAACCAAGAACATGTTCTTCGTGGTCTGTGGGTACTACACCTGTATCATGCCCTACATGGTGGTGACGGTCTTCACCGATATCATGCCGGACCACATCTGGGCCATCGCCCTCCCCCTGGACCACCTCCTTCATGCTCCTGAACAGCTGCGTCAACTTCGTCATCTACAGCTTCAACCATCCGCAGTTCAACGTCGTCTTCAAGAAGACACTCATCTGCAGGTGGCGCGAGATCCCTCAGCCATCGCCTTTCTTACAGTGGACCCTCTCCATCGGTAGGAAGTACTAAGTAATGTTGATGTGGAAACAGTTTGTGTATATACGATGGGAAGAACGAAGTCTTACTGTGGCACGAAGCTGACTTCTACTCTGTCAGAAAGTTGACAGCCCCTTGCAATCCATTGGCTTCCAGAAGACACTGACTGGTGTGATATTCCACATACCATCTATCGGTAGAGGAAGTGGATATTGGTTTTTAGAGTGAAGGTTTTCCGATGTCTACAAAACTGACTCCTCTCCACCATTAGCAGACTCATTTCATGGGTGCGGCAACCTAATCTTTGAAAGACACTGATCTGTCATACATGGTGTGAAGCGAGATTCCTCGGCCCTCGCCCTACCCATAAAAAAATAATCAAGGAATTGCTAGGTAATATGCCCCAGGAACGTGAAAACTGGTGTTTCAATGTGGTGATGCAGAAACAGGCATCATCTTGTTCCACCATATGCAGCTTCCGTCACTAGCTGCTTAAATCGTCTTCTTCAGTTTTTCAGGATAAACTGATCTGCAGAGGGCGCGAAAATCTCGTCTCCGCCACTCCCTAGAGCGTATTCTATCATCGGGGGAGGGAACAGGTATTTTGCCGCGAAAGGGTATTCACATTTGTTAAGAGAGATAATTTCAGTCTACAACATGCAGTGTTAGTCACCGGCTGCTCAATATCCCCTCAGAGAGATTCTAGTCTGCGGATGGGGCGAGAGGCGAGACTCCTGAGCCCCCAACCCTCACTGTGAAGGGGTGTCAATCAGAATGTGTAAATAAATCATATATCAGTGTGTGTCGCTTAGAATCATAGATGGGTGGAAGGCACTGCAAGCAGTAGCGTTCGCAGAGATTGTCATGGGAGGGGGGGGGGGGGGGGGGAGAGGGAGGTTGAGCTCGGGAGAACTAAGGGGAAGGCGCCCTCATAATGGCCTCAGTACAATTTATGGGCACCCTAGACACATGCTGCCTGAAATGTTGCTAAATAACAATTGCTAAACTTCTACTGAACTGCAAAAAACCCTGTTTTGTGTTGAATAATTCTACTAATCCACGTGGTCATGAAGGTTCAGGACCTTTCGGTTTCGCCCTTTATTTACAGATTCGACAATCCGCAGATTACCACCGCATCACAGGTACGAATGTGTTTTCTCTCGATAGGGGTTACAGAAGGGCATTAGAGATAGGATAAGGTTTAGGACTGATTCATTCTGGCCATCGCTTCGAAGGTCTTTGTCCTCAGCAATCTCCGGGAATTACAGCGCCGGAATCTTGAGTCCCACAAAAAAGTCCTGACTCTGTGTACTGGCGCAGTATGACACCTATCACTTCCGCACATAAACCCATAGAATAATTTCTCCAAATAAGACAGGCAAACCAAATGTGTGATGCGTGTATCATACTCTACCACACTCGCGCCGGTGAACATGAGTCACTCGTTACTTTTCGCGTCGTCCCATGGACACTGTCGTGTGGTGTAACGGGTACACAGAGAATGTGATGAGAACGTGTACACAGAGAATGTGATGAGAACGCAGCGGCAACAATCGTGAAACTCAAGGGGATCTTTAAATAAGATCATTCATCGTTAATAATTGACGTACTCCAGCTGGGTAGGACAATACCTGAGCCATGAAGTTACTTGCGAAAGAGTGCTTGCTGTTTAATACTCAGCTTTCAAAACGGACAGATTGCACAGTATCAAATGCCAGATCGAAATGCACGCCAAAGAAGAGTGTAAAAACATGAAGAACAAAAAAAAGAAGAATTTAGTCTTATAGTCAAAACCTCTCAAGAAACATCCGGCACAATCATGTACCGGTACCCAATTATACCAGCGCTACGATGCAGACTTACTCCCGAAATAACCTGTACTACCATGTACATACCAATATACCGCGCTACATGAGTCACGATATACCAACGAAGGTGTAGCCCGCAGGTAATTAGAGCATTCCACCTGCAGCCGGATCGGACGACCGCTGTCCATATACTTAATTAGGAGAAATGATGACTGTAGAAATGTCTTACCACGTTTAAACAATGAACAGTAGTAACTGACCACCAGTTAGGGTTGGGAGGCTGCTGTTATGTTAGAGTCACTAGTCACTACTGAGAAACAGGCGCAAGTCACTACTGATGGAAGAGATATATACACTCAGCAGACTGTATGACGCACCTCGAGAACCCGGACAGAATGAGTCATTCCGAAGGTGGGGTCATTCGACGACGTTACATTCGTGAGAATGCCCCACGGTTGGGCCGGTTTTCTACACAGAATCGAGTGAAATGACACACCCAGATGTTTTTGACTGATCATTCAAGGGAAGTGACGCACGTGTGAGTCATCTGATTGAAATAACCCTCATTGAAGGCATGCCGAATTTCGAGGAGTGCTTCATGCAGTTGACAAGTGCAATGGGCATAGACAGTGGACTATGTTACCTATTCGCGGCTATTGGTAACAGCGTATGGAGAATATGTTTTGCTCGGTATTTGGCACATCGTTGAGTATCGAAAGGGGAAATGCCTACTCACACACCTGACGAAAAATGAGACAGTGTTGCTCGTATGATGAGAGGAGGACGGAAAACAGGCCCATGGTATATCGAAATTAAGATCGTATCGGCATAACCGCCATATATAAAGAATTGCACTGTCATGCAAACGCCGTTCATAACCATTTGTTTTCGAACGCAGCTCATGTAACCTTGTAAAAAGATAGTCATGTAGTCTTGCACCAGTTAGATTTGGTTCCACCTCACCGCACACCCTTCTAGTTTAACTTAACGAAGCAACTTAATATCGTCTGGTTAAACTGGCAAAAAATCGACATCGCGTTGTTGTATACGCCTCAAACGGAATTCAGTCTAGGGCATCAACAATATTCAGGTAGAACTTTATGCAGGTGCCAATGTTCAACATTTTTCCCGTTTTGCGTTTTCTATCCCACCCGATTATCTCTGGTGGCGGCTCGTGATGACGTCCATCTAATCTTCCGCACGGAGGCTCTGTGAGAAACTCAGAGGAATGTTAAGAATAAAGGGCGTCAACCGTAATGGCATTGTTCACAAGACTAATCCATACGCACGAGTCATTTGAGGAAGTTTCCGTCACTGTTAGCCAATGAGCACCAATCCTGTAGAATTCTGTAGAGCCAGTTACATTTTTAGGTCGTTATTTATTTCTTCTACTTTTCATGCAAGAGTAGGTGTTAGGACAGATCCTCGGGGCATTCGGGTCTAGTCGCATGACTAAACGAGAGGGTGTGTATTGCTTCATATATCGACGACACATTATTATGACACTCCATTGTATCGCATCACACGCGATGACTTCATTGTATAACATATCTTACTTATTTTTGTATATATCGTTATATTTAGTCAGATGATCTATTGTAAATCAAACAGTTGTAGAGAAACGAATGAAAATCAATATTTGAATAAATTAGTCAATTATGTTACCATATAATCTTTGATAAGTATCGTATTTTATACGTGTGAAAGCTCGTTTATTTTCTTCCTTTTATGTTTCTCAATAAATTGCGACGACTTAATTGTTAACCTTTACAGTTTGTCAAATAAAGAACTTTCCTTCCCCCCCCCCCCCCCCCTCGTTCTACGAACACCTCGAACTGCGGTATAAATCACATATACATGTGTTGGGCCAATATAAAAAACAAAACGTTGAGTCAATGAATCATAGTCGGAGGAAAGTCGACCCTAGATAAATTAAAGGGATAAAGTCATAATTTGACTGTATAGTGTACGGCGTTTTGCGTTTGCTTATATCGTAAAGCGTCATTATTGTTGTCAGCATGAGCAGCGATCCTCGGATCGCCCCATTGACTCGGATTTTCTTACACAGCAATTTTTCAGGAAACCCCGCTCTTCCCGCGCTCAATACTTCAACCAAGTCGCCGCTAATGCCCGTCAGCCCGTGTTTTTTTAGACCACGTTCCTCTTATCAATTTCGTATTTTGCAAATCAGGCTGAGGCTATACTTTTCCATTCCTTTAACTGTTCAACTCGCAGATTATGCCACGGAGGTTTCTGCACGTCCGGGATAGATTTGTTTTTTTTTTTTTTTTTTTTTTTACTCAGCCCTCGGCCGCGAACAAAGGACACTACCTATACGAGGCCCGGCAAGGGTGCGGACCTGGATATATTCGCCACGAATTGTCAGCGGCGAAACCTTCACCGGTACACGGAAACAAGGGCGATGCCTCTTTTTGCGGTACTTAATGTGTAGGAGGGGGTACTTACACACCGACGGCTACTAATTCACAGATTGCCTACCCCACATTTTTGCCCTGTTCCTATCCCTCATGCTGAGCGCCAAGCGAGAAGGCAAGAGGTCCCATTTTTAAGTCTTTGGTAGGGACCCGACGGGATTCGAACCCCGGCCTACCGAGGTGGAAAGCGGACGCTATTACCAACTGTGCTAACCACTCGGTTATAAACCATGCCCAGATTTAACACCCTGTCGGGGCTCATGCATATCTAACGACCTTCAAATAACAGTTCACGGCGCGCTTCCATGCTAATAAATTTCGAACGAATTATTAATGAAACTATAATGCGAGTTTCTAGCCGCATTCCGACGAACCAGGCATATTGTTTGTGTTTTGTGACAGGTTGTGTCATGCACGTACTGACAATTGATGAGACAGTGTGGATACACGAATCTAAAATTGACCAATTGAATATTCGAGCATATTACTGTCCCATGGACTGCAAATTCTGGCGCCCGTTGCCTATTTGGAAGCCGGACTTTGAAGGCTGTGTGCCTTTCAAATTCTTCGTTTTCCAAAGGGAAAGAAGAAAAAAAATCTTCTTTAATAAGGTTTCTTTACATTTCATACGGCATCGCGCCTATGGAACCCTACCTTAGGGACAGTCAATTGCAAGACGCACCCTGGACCCCCGGGATGGTCCGTCATGACCGTTAGGTGCGGCGTACTTTCGAATGCTATGCACCACCCTTGCGTCAAAGTAGGACGGAACATTGCCTAAAAATGGCGTACCGCAAATCCATTTGTGACCAATTATTAGACGACAATGACGTAGTCCCCTACCGTCAGTATACCGTGATTAAGTGAGTACAGCACCATTCCGGTAAATTCATACATTGAGGAACCAAACGCACATGTGCGTCAAAAACAATGACGACTATTCCGGGGTCAGTAATGGTTCGGCGCCCATGTTATGTCAGAAGTGCTGACTCCCAGTGACAACGGAGCCTTGCGACAGTTGGAGACAACGTCTGCCATTGCACAACAAGTGGTGGGAGGGGGAAGTCGGGTCATTTTCGGGCACCTACCTTGGTCGAACGCTCTGCGCCTTTCGCCAAGTATACAGTGGGACCGCACATGGTCCTTGTTGGTTTCGAGGGCGAAGCCCCCGGACGGAAGCCAAGCCATTCCGTACATTCTAGAGGACACAAAGCAAAAATATTGCAATACCAGCGTCTGTTTTTCGAACAAATGTCCAAATCCTAAACTTCCAAAACTCAACATTCCAAAATCCAAATTTCCAAATTGAAATAGAGCAGTGAAATTTGGTACGAAAATGGCAAATAAATAATATTCGCTACAAACAGAGGATTCGGAACCACCTGGAAGGAAGTGTGCTATGACTACACTGTAAAAAGCGGTGTTATCAATTTTCGGAATAACTGAGACATGGGCGGTCAATAATTGACCCAGTGGGGTCAAATTGACCATAATTTGGGTCGAAAACTATGAAGTATGAAGTTGAAAATGTGAGTTCTTGGTCAAAATTGACCTAGTCTTCTTACAGTTGTTGTATGATAAATGCGGGACGCCAGCTTAGTCTGTGGATATTGATAGGGAATGCGTAAATCGCAATTGCGGTGATGCGACATTCGATGATGGCCATTGATACACATAGCAAATGCCTTCTAATTGCTCATTCAGCGCACGTTTCATCTTATTTGCATGAATGGTGTTTTCTCTCCCTCTCGTTCTGTCGACTATGGAGCTGTTGTTTATCTCGCAAAGCAATCGCAGCGTACTTGGACACGTATCCGTCATTCACACATAGGACCCCTAAGCATAATGTTGTCTGACAATTATTAATCTACACTACATAGTCAATGCTGTAATCGTGGGTGGGGTCTATAGTGCTGAACGCCCGGGTGCGTGAATAGGAGGACGCCGGAGTATGGGTTGTTTATTAAACATGCGTTTGAGAAAAAAAAATCCCCTGCGGCTCTGCATTCTATGTGGGAACTTTTTGTTACTTACCTGTCCAGGACATCCGAAAAAATGCTGATTATACCCAACTGTACTATGCCTTTGATTATAGGGAGGTGTGGATAATGCTGTATCAAAGATGGAATCTTGTGTCCGCGAGGTTAAGAAATGGATGTGTACAAATTTCTTTAAACTTAATGATGCTAAGACAGAAGTAATTGTATTATTACTAGTAAATGAGGTGATGTGCCTGACTTAGAAACTGTCTTGAAATAGGTGGCGAGGTTATACAGGCTTCTTCTCATGTTAGAAATCTTGGGGTTCCTATGGATTCTCTGTTGCGAGGAGGAGCAGGGTGTCACATATGTAAATTCTGCTTGGTATCACATTAGGGCGAGTGGGGCAACTACGTAACTATCTGGATGCGCCTGTAGTAGAGATGCTGATTCTGCTGTTATATCTAGCCGTCTGGATTGCTAACTCCCTACTAGGTTTATTCTGCTATCCAACTAACAGGTTACAAAGAATTCAGAATTCAGCAGCTCGTATCGTCCGTAGGGCAGGGAAATTCACGCCAGTGACACTTATTCTCCGTGAGTGGCACTGGATGCTGTACATCGCGTATATTTATAAGGACTTGTTCTAGTTTTTCGGCTCTTAAAAAGGGCGCCCTAGCAATTGACTAGCATTGTCGAAAAGAAAGCAGAACAAACAGGCCAACTCGCACGCAATACAAGTTCCAACAACAAGTACCCATATTCGAAACTGAACGTTTGGGGACAGAAGTTTACAGTGTTTATGCACCTCGGCTTTGGAATCGCTCCCCACTGATCTCAGATCATTGGATTCATCGATCGCTTCAGGGGTGTGTAAAGACCTTTCTTTTTTCTTAGGAAGGTACCCTTGCTTCTATTTATGTTTCTTATTATTGATGGGTTGTTTTACGTCACCGTTTAAAGCGCATTGAGCAGCCATGGTTGGAGATTGCGCTATATAAATTTATATTATTATTATTATTAGTATGTTAGGGCCGGTGTAGGGGGTTGAAAGGGGTATCGCTGAGACGGAGCCATCTTCCATTGAAAACCGTCGAGATAGCCGGAAGAGTGACGTGACAAACCCGGCATTGCTGCCAGAGAACAGGTTCGAAATTTAAAAAGTGGGAGAATGTTTCGTAGATGAGTCAGGTGAAAGGTCCTATAAGCCCGGTTAGTTACTTGAAATCTGTATACACTCGTTGTCTGCGTTGCGCACCAGCACATGCGTTGAATCAATTTCGCTATTTGCTTATCTTTTTTTAATTGCATAAACTGGCTCGAGGTATACATTGCTACAGAAATTATTTTAATCCCCTCTGGGGGTCTCCAACACCACACAAGTTGTACAGTCAGTATAGCTCCCTCGCTAACGAATCTGGGGCGGTCTATGAATGTTTGACGGTGGTTCTGAAACGGGGGTATTATTATGACGATGGTTAGGGTTGCCGTACGCACATTAACAATCAAATATTGGTTGACATGCAATCTGTCCCGGCTGCAGTGGGGATAGACTCTACAATGATGCACGCTTTGGAGCCTTGAGAGACACTAGTGTATATTTAACGGACCATCAGCTGAAATAAAAATGAAAATTGTCTAAGCTAAACAAAAAAAAACTTGCAAAGCCTTTTTCACGGCTGTGCTCTACTCTTCAGCAAATCGGAAACTTCAAAAGTGCCTAATTCGATAATATAGTGGAAACGGTTGCAATTGCAATATGAACAGGTAATAATGGGTTGAAAGTCGATTTCACGGTCTTGAGCAGCGTTAATGCTCATATTCGGAGAACCCGTTAAATATTTTGTCGATCTTCTTTTTTTTACCGCGTTAACAGCTTAAGTTCGCTAATTGCCTGGTAAATGATTCCCCAGCATTTCCCTGGAGGGTTACCACGTGGTCAGGTTTATGCAAGATTTAAACGACTGTTCACACTTCGCCGTATGCTCGGCTCCCCCGGTAATAAATTTCGACGACGGGGTATATAATTATATGAATGTTTAATGTATTCCCGAGCCCGCCGCAAACACGACTCGAGCATATTACTAGCACGACTTACACTTACAACCATGTGACTTCGCACTGCAGACAAACAGATTGATTGGCTTGTTGTCGCCGAAGAATGGGCGAAAAAACACAAATTTCTAGTGCATCCTGCATATTTGGGTGGAACGTTTGTTCGAGTCCGCGGTCGAATGCTTACCTCAAAACTTGACTGGACTTTGATACAGAGAGGGGTTTGGTGCCCTCCGACACATTTCTGGATCTATTGGACCCAGTTATTCTAGTCTGTCAGTAGAGTGTGATTCTATAGCCCATTCGGCACCGACCTCAACATTCAACGGAGAAGCAACGTGTATGACGGACTGCAACAGCACCAACTAGAATGAGAAAGGTCAAGATTACAAGCGGTAAAACACCTAGTAACTGACACTTCGTATTCGTCAGGAGGTAATCATAGAAATGAAAATGCCGCATAGAAAATGATAATTGATAATAAAATATCATCACGGAGCGGTAATAAAACAGTGAGTGTAATTCTGGAAGGTTGGTAATAAAATAAAATTATCAAAGAAAAACTAAAATAACCTGCCAATTTCGGTATTCTGATATTCGCGACGGGTACGTTCCGATTCCCGGATTCGACCACTTGAGATTAGACAAACGACATAAGGATATGTTAAACACTAGTTTCGATAGTACGCAGTCTTTCAAATTTGCTTTTGTTGATGTATAATCGATATTAGTAAGCCAAATCAGCGTTAGGAATATTTGCCATACACAAACTCGCCTAATTTGGGAGGAGAAAACGCACTCCTGGAACCCCGGGATGGTCCGTCAATGACCGTAGGTGCGGCGAACTTTTCGAAATGCGTAGACACACCTTGCGTCAAAGTAGCACGGAAAATGCTAAAATGGCGTACCGCAAGCAAGCAAATTGCCTTCTATTGCTCATTCAGCGCACGTTCATCTTATTGCATGGATGTGTTTTCTCTCCCTCTCTTTTCGTCGCGAGGAGCTTGTGTTTATCTATGCAAAGCAATCGCAGCGTACTTGGACACGTATCCGTCAATTCAACATATGGAACTCTAAAGCTAGGTGTCTGACAATTATTAATCACACTACACCGAGTTCCCAAAAATGCTGTACGTGGGTGGGGTCTATAGTGCTGAACGCCCGGGTGCGAGAATAGGAAGTCGCCGGAGTAGGGGTTGTTTAAAACATGCGTTTGAGACAAAAATCATCAGCTGGCCATTCATGTCGGGGGCCGGGGTAGGGGGGTTGAAAGGGGGGTATCGCCTGATGACGATGCCATCGCCATTGAAAACCGTTCGAGCATATCGGAAGGACGGTACACATGCATGCTTCCTTTCAGAACGGTTCGAAATTTAAAAAAGTGGATGGAATGATGTTTCGTAGATGAGTCAGGTAAAGGTCCTATAAGCCCGGTTAGTTACTTGAAATCGGTATACACTCGTGGTTGCGGTTGCGCCCCTGCACATGCGTTGACAATTCGCTATTGCTATCTTTTTGAATTGCATTAACTGCTCGAGGTTAATAAATTGCTGACAGAAAATACATTTAAATCCCCTCTTGGGGTCTCCACATCACACTATTTGTACAGTAAGTATAACGCTTCCATCGCTAACGATTCTGAGGAGGTTATATGAAGTATAGAAGTTTGATGTGATTATGAACGGGGATTATTATGACCGATGGGTAGGCGTTGCCGTACGCACAGTAACAATAGATATTGGTTGAAATGCATCTGTCTCGGGTGCAGTGCGGGGATAACTCTACAATGATGGTTTTTTTTTTTTTTTTTTTTTTTAAAACAAAGTGACATGAGGAAGGGCGAACCCATAATTGCCCAAACAAAAAGGCAACCCCCAAGCACAAGAAATGAAACTAAAAGAAAGAGGAAGAGATCGAGCTTGTTGTGTATTCTACTTCTTGAACCGCTGGGAGGGCAAAATCAGGAGGAAATACATCCCGAGGAAGCCTATTCATGGCACGCGAAGTGCGAGGAAAAAAGGAGCGTGCATAGGTTCGGTGCGATTGACGTGGAAGATGAAACCGAAACGGGTGGCGGGAAGAGAAGGCGAGTATGGCGAGAGTAACCTCGAGTTAAAGAGGAACACGTCATCCCAAGCTCAGAAAGAACATGACAAAAAGTAACGGTAAAGGAGGCAGAAAGATGATACAGATCTGCGAGGGATTTAGAGATCAATGAGGAAGGGTAAGATGATCATCGTTGATGGCCGAATGGCCCTTGTCTCTGGATACGATCCAGGACTCCCCAGAGAGGAGGATTGGCGACGAATGCCCTCACCCCCAATATGGCAACATATTCCAATTAGGGAGCGAATTTGGGCTGGTAAAGCAGAAGGAAAAGCGTGAGATGTTGGGGGTGTGGTGAAGTATTTCCTTGTTCGGATAAGAAGAAGCCAACTTTGAGAAGCAGGAGTTAGCGATTAGACTTGATATGGGGGAGTTCCAGGTACAGGTTGTTGCTGATTCCATACCAAGGAGATTAAGAGAAGTAGAATGAGGGAGGATCTGGTCAGCCATGAAAATAGCTGGTGCATCAGATACACAAACGCCGACCAGAAAATCAGCAAGGTCGGAGTTTTAGATTGTGGAAGGGAACCAGATTAGGCAGTGCCCCAGTGCAAAAATAAAATGAAGATCTTTGTTCAGCTGATTGGCACCTAGAACGGTGGTAGACAAAAATAGTTCCGCTTCCGGGGGAGAGGAAGCACAGATGAGTGGTGAAGGGTAGAATCATCAGCAAATGAGTTAATACTATAGGAAGTAGAGCTAGAAGATCATTGATAAAAAATGAGAAACAGGGTAGGAGAGAAAAACACAAACTTGAGGAAACACCGCATGATACGGAAGGTCTCGGAGAGGGCACCATCAACCCTAACAGAGATAGAGCGACGGTAAGAAAATGGCAGTCAAGAGGTTAGAAGGGGGATGAAACCAAATGAAGTTAATTAGGCAAGGAGTCCGGCGTGCCAAACACGGTCAAGGGCCTTAGAGATATCAAGGGCAATAGCCATACTTTCACGAAAAACTCAATGGCTTGGGGCCACTCGATGGTGACAAAGATAGTGGTCCCCGTAGATCGCCTGCCGGGGAAACCATACTGGTGTCACTGAGAGAGAGTGAACTCAAGAAAGAGCCAAAAACATGCTTGTTTACTATGTTTCCATAGCTTGGAGAGGACCGAGGGTGATGGCAAGCGGCCTGTATTGGAGGGGTTGGAGTTGTCACCCTTTTTAGGACTGGGCAGACATGAGCATGTTTCCACACAGAAGGGTTAGCATCCCCATAGAAGAACAAAGGCGGTTGTAAAGCTTGCTAAGGATAGCGCACAAGTTCGGGGGGCCCAGTTCGGGGCAGGCACACTTCAGGAGGGACTATAGGCGGAATGCCTCAGGACCAGATGCTTATCCTAATGTCTAAAATGGTGTTTGGCGGACCTGCGAGTTAAGTGAAAACAAACATCCAAGATCGTTTCACAAAAGCTGCAACGAGGAGGGGATGAGCATCTGTGTTAATCGTGGAATTAGAAGAGAATAGATCGGCAAAAGTATTAGATTTAGAGGTGAATCATATCCAAAGAGCCATCAGGTTTGGGACCAGCGGAGGGAAGTGGGAAGTACAGAAGTTCTGGGGACACAGATTTGGCCAGCGACCCAAAATAAACGACTACCAGAAGGGCAGGATGAAGTTTATTAGCCATACGTGGAAATGAAAGAGTTTTTTGCCTCGTCGATAGTCTCAGAGCACCACATTAAGAGCAGTAACACTAGCCTGACGGGAATCAGGTGAAGGAGAAGGTAGCCCAAGCTCGAAAAGTAGGTTCTCCCTGGACGGCAGTAGTACATGATGGTGGAACATGAACGGGTGATTGAAGAGGAGTGATCTAAGTGTAGGAATACAAGTGTTAATTTCTACAAGGAATAATTTCGACTAGACAGAAGAAGCAGAGGTGGTAGCAAGGGGTCATCTGAGAGGTAGTTTCATCCCAAGGGAAGACTGAACAAAAAAATCCCGAAGACCAAACCAGACAGCATTGGAGTAGTTCAGAGTTTTGCCTTTGGTGGGAAGCTTGCATATAGGAGTTAGATTGCTGAGACAGGGTTAATGAGGCAAGGGTCAGAGGAGCCAATAGGGGCAGAGGCAGTTGCTGGACTGTAAAGAAGGGGCTGAGTAGTGAGAAAGAGATCAAACAAGTTAGCAGAGTCCCGAGGCCCGATCTGGGAGACGGGTGGGAAATTGATTGAGCTGGGTGATGAGACTATTGTAATAGCAAAAGACTCAGCTCGACACTCAGCTCTATCAGAAGCCGTTAGAGTGTATGAGCCATTCTGCGTTATGCACAATGAAATCACCCACCAGTATAGCAATTTACATCTTATATCGTTGAATTAGTAATTCAACAGCAGAGGGGAGAGATGCGAGAAGAGAGCTCGTGATTATTACAATTGGGGCGAACGGTTAAACACAACCGAAACACCTTAGTCAAGAGAGGAAGAGAGACTTTGAGCCAGAGAAGTTGAAAAGTTGGGGAAAGTCGTCCACACAGAGAATCAATCAGAAAGGCGGTCTTACAGGGATGAGGGCGTGGACAAAGGCGCACACTCCAAGCCTTTAAACATGGAAAACAATCCTGAAGAATATAGTTGGGACACTGGAAGGTGTAAATCAAGAGGTGTTTTAATCTGTGTTTCAGTTCAAAAAAGTAGCTGAGGGAGGATGCTGAGCCATGAGGGAGTTGGTGGAATGGTTGAGATTGCGGTGGAGGACCGAGTAATTCGCGCGAACGGAAAGAGAAAGGGAACAAAGAGAACCAGATGTCACGTGAGGGCTGCAGTAGGTGTAGTATGAGAAACTGAAATAACCATGACAAGGTAGTAAGAAGGGAGGGGGGGGGACAAAGGTAGGGCAAGGGGAAAACCACGGCAGCAAGACACCAAAACAAAGGACAATGACTAATTCGGAGAGCACGGACCTCGAGTGGGCACCTCGAAACAACCGACATAGGGTGACACCTAGTCGCGAACTAGCAGAGGAGGGGGGTGCTCGGGAGTTACGTCCAGATGGGGAAAAAAAAAAAAAAAAGGCAAGCTTCCACAGGCGCTACCCCGGGGTTTGGGCCTCTGCCACTATCTGACGGCAGTCCTTGCAGCGCAACGACTCCACCTGGATGCCTCATGCACAGAAAAAAGAACCCCCATGGTATCAGGCGGAAACCCGGGTGGGTAAACACAGGACCTTCCAGGGTCCTCAGAAGAAACGGCAACCGACCCCGAGATCTTGGAATGATGCACAATGTTACAGGCAAAGGGCCTGAAATGGCATAGAGCAGCACTAAAGGGCAACCCAAAGGGTCAGCGGTGGTACCTCCCCGGGCGGCAAAAAAAGAGGTTGCCTACCACCTACCACCTGCGCGCATGGGAGCATTGAGAGACACTAGTGTATATTTAACGGAACATCAGCTGCGAATAAAAATTAAAATTTGTCTCAAAGCTAGAGACACAAAAAAAAAATTGCAAAGCCTTTTTCCACGGCTGCTCTACTTCTTCAGCAATTCGGAAAACTCAAACGTGATAATTCGATAATATCGTTAAATCAATCGAGCTATTGCCTTATCTTTTTCAATTCATTAATGCTCGAGGGGAATAACTTGCTACAGAAAGAAAATTTTTAATCCCCTCTGGGGTTATCCCACACCACACTATTTGTACAGTCAGTCATAGCTCCCTCGCTAACGAATTATGGGCAGGTATATGAATGGTTTTGATGTGATCTGAACGGGGTGGTTATTATATGCGACTGGTTGGGTTGCCGTACGCACATTAACAATCAGATATTGGTTGACATGCAATCTGTCCCGGCTGCAGTGCGGATAGACTCAAAATGATGAGCGCATCGACATGAGGACCCTAGTGTATATTTACGGAACATCAGCTTGAGAAGAAAAAAGTAAAATTGTTTCAAAGCTAAGCCAAAAAAAAAAAAAAATTGCCAAAGCCTTTTTCAACGGGGCTCTACTTTCTTCAGCAAATTCGGAAACTTCCAAACGGCATAATTCGATTATTTTATCGTGGAACGGTTGTTTTGCAATATGAAACAGGTAATAATGGGTCTGAAAGTCAGCTTTACGTCTTGAGCAGTGCTAATTGCTCATATTCGGAGAACCCGTTAAATATTTTGTCGATTTTTTTTTTTACCGAGTTAACAGCTTAAGTTTGCTAATTGCTGCGTATGATTTCCCAGCATTTCCCTGGAGGGAGTACCACGTCTGTCCGGGTTTCTGCAAGATTTAACGACTCTTCACACTTCGCCGTATGCTCGGTTCTCCCGGTAATAATTTCGCTAGGTATATAAGTTATATGAATGTTTAATGTATTCCCGAGCCACAACTCGACTCGACATCATTGCTATGCACGCACTAACAATCAGTGGACTTCGCACTGCAGACACATATCGGATCATTGGCTTGTTGTTGCCGAATAATGGGCCGGAAAAAACAACAAATCTAAGTGTGCTTACCCTGAATTGATTTGGTGAAACGTTTGTTCGAGTCCGGGGTCGAATTACTCAACTTGACTGCTTGACTTGCGAGCGAGAGAGTGGTTTGGTGCCCTCCGGACACATTTCTGGATCTATTTGACTCAGGTATTCTCATCGTCAGTATAGTAGAGTGTGATTCTAGAGCCAATTCGGCACCGACCTCAACATGCAACGGAAGCAACGTGTGAATGGAGCTGCAACATCACCAACCAGGCAGGTAATCAAAAAATGAAAATGCCGCATCGAAAATGATAATTGATCATAAAATATCCATCACGAGCGGGTGGTAGACTAGACAGTGAGTGTTAAATTCGGAGTTGGTGATAAAAGTATGATCAAATGAAACTGAAAATAACCTGCCAATTCGGTTATTCTGATATCGCGGACGGGTACGTTCCGATTCGGACTCGACCACTCTGAGAATGGACAAACGACTAACGATAGGCGTAACATAGTTTCAATAGAGGCCAATCTTTCAAATTTGCTTTTAGTTGATGTATTAATCGATATTAGTAAACCAAATTCAGCGTTCGGGAATATGTGCATACCCAAACTCGCCTTTAATTTTAGGAGAAATGTGTTTTGTGACCATTACTTGTGTGATGATTGATGATGATTTATTGGCCAACAAATATACAACAAATACATGTACTATATGGATGCTACCAAGGATTAACACATCCAAGTAGAATACTTATTCAATGTAGTCCTTGTATAATAAAAACAATTGAACAATTCGACAAGCAACAAAACCAAAAACTAGATAATTATCCATACCCTTAACAATTACCACCCCATAAACTCCATCAACACGAGCAAGCTTAGCCCATAAATATGGTCCTAACCATGGGATTCAAAAGATTACAGTACTGCATGTTAATACGAAGAGGTAATTCATTCCAGTCGGAGACTTGCAGTCAGTAACAAAAAACTACACTCTTTCCAAAGCCCTTTTACTCTAGGAACAACGCAGAGGACCTTACATAGCTCTAGTAGATAAGTTATGGAAAATACCAACCATGGTTCATATCTGTGAGATAATCAGGGGCTACGTCAGATACTATATTCTGCATATGATACAGTTTCAGCTGCACCACTCTATACTCTACTGAAAAAAGAACAGCCAGTTTAAACTGTTCAGGATCAATGTGGACCGAGGCGGGGAACATTCAAAAATGAAACCTAAACAATTTTATTTTGCATACTTTAACGTGCTCATTTTATGGGAGGCACCTGTTACCATGAAGAGAAAGGCATAATCAAAATGACATTGATATCAAAACGGAACAGTTAGTTTCTTATGTCTGTATCAAAATTTCTACCATTTCGATATAGGAATTCAGTCTACTTGAACTCTTTTGCAAAATATTCTTGACAGCATTCGCCAGATAACGACTATCTAGCGTGAGTACCCAATATGAAATATTGTCACAGGACTGAATCATTTAGCCAAAACATTGAGACATCTAAATTGATTTTACTTCTTGCAGGCGGGTCTTGGAAACAAAGAGGAATAGACGAGTTTACCCCAAATGTAGAGATAATTGTTATCTATCAACCAGTTAACTGATCGATTCAGCTCACACATAAGTATTCACCTATTAAAAGAGGTTTTTTTCCAGATACCAATAAAAACTGGTCATCTGCATAAAGCAGAAAAGGTTACAGTTGACAGCTGCTGGCATATCATTTAAATAATATGAGCAGAGAAGGGGCTCTAGTATGGAGCCTTGCGGAACCTCACAGGATATGATCCTAGCATCTGATAAGGTATGATCTATATCAACCACTTGCGTTCTGTGGAAGATATGAATGGGAACACTGAAATTTCCATTTTGGGAGGAGGCGAAATGTGTTTTGTGAACCATTTACTGTGGGAAATCCACTAGTTGGCCAACTGCAAACTGGGGGTGGGGATATTCCGAGCACCAGAAGAAAAAACATTGAAGGATACGTAAACACCCCTAGAGGGGCGACACCTCGGTGCACTCATTGCTGGATCACTCGCACAAATGAGTACCACCAGAGGGTACCCCTCAGTAGATGGTCTACCACACAATAGTACCATAGCAACTGGTGCCATGGCAACCAGCCACAGAAAATATAGGTGAAATAGCAAATGGACAACAAAAATCTCATTCAGGCATTCGGGGGACGATGAAATAATGAAAAAACGCTGATTAGTTCTATTGGGATTTTTGCTCATCGTCTCATCTTGGAAACATAGACTTACCAATACGATCTGGGCGTGAGGACGGGGCGTGGGATGCGGCCGTTCCCCAGTGGCAACAAAAGGTGGTTTCTTACCGAGAAAAAAAAATCCGGCCTTGAAGGGGCCAGAAGTCGAGTTTCTAGCTTAAGTATAGGTACGACGTTGGGTGGTTAATACCTGAACAGTTGCCATTGAGGCTACGATGATGCGATCGTATTGGTATATAAGCAATCTGGTAATATCTCAATAACCTACGGTATATAGTGGGGTATTAACAAGTAACGAGATACTGTGTTCTGTGATCTAATGTAATACATATTCCAACCCCCAGCGAAACAATACGACTCGGAATTTCTCTCCGAGGACGGATATCCTGAAATCTACCCATTCCTTAGGCCTAACCAGGCCCACAAAAAAAACAGGCCTACTACCTATACGGTAGTGACCGGGTATGCGGATTCGCACAATCAGCAGAAAGAGCCGGAAAGACTCAGATTCTGTAGATACGACCGGCAGACCGGATCGGAAAACTGCTGACTCATACGGGTTATAGGCTAGGATACCATAGATGCGAATGCAGTGTGCCGCAATAGGAACAAAAATCCCAGTTTGCGCAGATTTTTTTTAGAAGGGAGAGGGCCGTATATGATGAGTCACGAGCATAATTGATAGCAGCCTCAGTCAGCTGTGAAATGAAGAGGTACGCGTGCCGGCATGGTACTTTAGCTTACTCAGTGCTCGTTCCTTTTTTACAGAATATCTATTTACCGCTACGGAATCTGGAAACCCGATTTGCACGATCCGACATTTATGGAGTAATGCGCATCCACCCTGATGGAGTTTCACTTTTATAGCAAGGAATCCATAGATGCAGTATGTGGTACACTGTTAAAACTTTGGGCAAGTATTCAACAGCCTCAAAAGTTTGGCAAAAATTGACGCACTAATGTCAATCTATTGGAATGATGAGCGACAGGCTTCACATGAGATTTGTCCATTGATTGGTTTTACCCAACTTCGAGGTTGCTGAATACTTGTTGAACCTTTCAATATTTGCCCAACCTTTTTTTAACAATGTTATGACTATGAGATAATGAGCTTCTCGGTTGGTTAACAACTGTATGATTATGATGAGGAGGGAAACGGCCACCAAATAGGAAATTAAACGCTTCAGGAGGAAGATATTTCACGAATTGATTTCACAGGGATACTGAATACTGCCGACACATCTGGAGGTGGTGACGAATATGGTGGAGGTGGTGTCAGTGTACGTTCGGGCCATCCTGCAATTTGGTACTATTTCAAGTCAAAGTGGTGATCGTTATTTTCTCCATTCTCGATAGGCCTATTACCGAATGCCTTTATATAACTTTTACAGCTTTCCGACGAGGTCGACAAATTATGAATCGAATTAACGAAGTTGCAACAATCGAAATATCTGATAGAAAAGAACACACTTCTTTTCCTTTTCTTCTGACTCTCTAATATACCATTTTGTCCCTCTGCACTCCCTGCTTTCCCTTTCATCTAACTTCCTCTCTCGTTCTATGCCCTCTCCAAACTTTTTTGCCGACAGAAGAACTTGCCGACGACAGACAAATTGTTAGACGTGTCAACTCCCCCCCCCCCCCCCCCCCCCCACACACACACACTTGTTATACGCTCATATACTACTGAGGTATTCGTTTCACTTTGATATAATTGCTAATAATTGTTGTTTATATGAGAGCGGTTGTGTTATTGTGCGTATAAGGGAAGGAGGAACGGAGGATGCTGCCATGCTCCGTCAGTTTCGTCAAAAGACACTAAATAACGATGGACATGTTATTGAAGTAAGTGGTCCTGGGGTGTTTTCTGGTGATGGTGTAAATTCTTCATCATCATCTTCAACTCTGACTCTTCAGTAAGCTTGTGCCTGTTGTGTGCTTTCCCCTATGCAGTGATAACTACTAGTTGGTGTTTTGCATATACCAGACAAGACAAGAGAGACGAAAAAAACAGACCGTGAATCGTCAATGCACTCTCTGATGTATACAATGATAACCAGCCTGCCAACGACTGGTCGGATTACATGGGGTACTTCGCTTGTGTTCAAAAACCTTCAAAGCGAACTCTATGGTTGTAGGTGACCCGATCAGAATGTTTGTGATTCGCATACCTGGGAAAGGATCCCGGAACCCCCGAACTCCAGCGGAAATGTTCAGTTATAACAACCAACCGTTGATTGATCCGAAAACATGTTGGGAAAACAGTAGGGAAGCTGGAACGAATAACAGTGATGATCGTGTCGGGGTAACGGCTTTAAATACTCCAATGTGAGCTAACATTTCTGCGTGACTTTTCACCTGCTGCCATGTATTGCGTATCACGGGGTAGCGAGCGTTCGGCAGATAATTACCTTTGACTGTATGCAGTAACCTCTTGACTTTAAATGAATACAAAACAAAAACAGACTTGTGTGGAGAACAGGCATACAAGTATCAAGTTATGGTATGTGTTGTCAATATAGAAATGATAAACCAATTGTTTTGGCATGTGTGGCTTCTATTTTGTTTGTCCTTCTCCCCACCGATTTGTAATAAATTAACGGCCAAACTTTGGTCCAAATTATTTTATTCCTGGGGTGAACCGAGTCGCACGAATACATTGAGCAGTTCATTGTGATTGATCGTAACCGGAATAGCTGGCCTATTATTTCGAGACAATAGAAGTATTCTATTTACAGGTGGAATAAGGGGTAAGGGTGGTTACTTGAAACACAAATTGACAAACACATTCCAGACATATTGGTGTTCCGGCCAGAATCGCCCTCCTACCCGTCTGTTGAAATAGGGCTAGCTGGAAGCTCGTTCAGCTGATTGTGCACGGGTCAAAACTGCACAATGTACCCCGTGACTGAAAAACACAGCAGGCATAAACATATACTTCAACTGTAAGACATGCTTAGTTGGGATCATGGTCAAGAAATAATCATTCGATAGTTCTTACCACCACAATTATTCCATAGCAACTGTTGCCCATTACAAACGCAGCAACAGAACATATAGGTGAAATATCAAACTGGCAACAAAATCCTCATTCGGCCACTTCGTGAACGATGCAATAATGAAAACGCTGATTAGCTCTATTGGGGACTTTTTTGGCTTCATCGTCTCATCTTTGGAAACATACCTTACCAATACGATCAGGGCGTGCAGTCCGGGAGGGCTGTGGGATGCGGCGTCCCAGTGGAAACCAAAGTTTTGTTTCTTTCTTACGTCGAGAAACAAAAATCCGGCCTCTGAAGGCCTCAGTCGGTTTCTATCTTCAGTAATAGAGTACGCTTTGGTTGGTAATAACCCCTTGAACAGTATGCCATTGTCATTCTACGATGTTCTGATCGTTATGGTAATATCAGCAATCTGGTAATATCGCAATAACCTACGGTCTATAGTGGGTGTATTAACAAGTACTATATCCTGTGGTCTGTGATCTAATGTAATACATATCCAACCTTCCCCAAGCGACACATAACGACTCTGAACATTCATCCTCCCGAGGGACCGGATATCCTGGCAATCTATACCCATTCCATTCTAGCTAACCAGGCAAAACAGCAATACTACCTATACGGTAGTGACCGGGTATGCGGATTCGCACAATCATCAGAAAGAGGCCGGAAAAGACTCAGATTCCTGTAGATACGACCGGCAGACCGGATCGGAAACTTCTGACTCATACTGGTTAATAGTCTAGGATACCATAGAATTCGATGCAGTGTGCCGCCATAGGAAACAAAATCCAGTTTTGGCGCAGATTTTTTTTATAAGGGAGAGGGCCGTATATGATGAGTCGGAGCAAATTGATAGCAGCTCAGCAGCTGTGAATGAAGAGGTACCGTGCCGGCATGGTACTGTACTTTAGCTTACTCAGTGCTCGTTCCATTTTTATACGATATATCTATTCCCGCTACGGAATCTGTAAACCCGAATGTTGCCTCAATCCGACATTTATGGAGTAATGCCGCTATCACACTGTGGAGTTTTTCACTTTTATAGCAAGGAATCCCATAGAGCGTATGTGTCACTGTTACAACTTGGCAAGTATTCAACACCTCAAATTTTTGCAAAAATTGACGCACTAATGTCAATCTATTGGAATGCTGAGCGACAGGCTTAACATGAATTTGTCCATTGATTGGTTTTTACTCCAACTTTGCGAGGTTGCTGAATACTTTGTTGAACCTTTCAATATTTGCCCAACCTTTTTTTAACAGTATGACTCTGAGAAATGCACTTCTCCGGTTGGTTAAACTGTATGATAGGAGGGAAACGGCCAAATCGAGAAAAATTAACCTGCTTCAGGAGGAATATATTTCACGAATTGGTTTTCACAGGGATACTGAATACTGCCGACACATCGTATGTGGTGACGCATATGGTGGAGGTGGTGTCCGTGTCCGTTCGGGCCTCTGCAATTTGGTACTATTTTCAGTCAAAGTTGGTGATCGTTATTTTCTCATTCTCGATAGGCCTATTACCGACTGGCCTTTTATATAACTTTTACGCTTTCCGACGAGGTCGACAAATTATGAAATCGTAATTACGAAGTTCAACAATCGAATATCGGATAGAAAAGAACACACTTCTTTTCCTTTTCTTCTGCTCCCTCTAATATACCTTTTTTCCCTCTGCAACTCCCTTCTGTCCTTTCACTAACTTCTCCTCTCCGTTTATTCTATGTCCCCTCTCCAAACTTTTTTGCCGAAAGAACTTGCCGAGACAGGACAATTTTGTTGACGTGTCAACTCCCCCCCCCCCCCCCCCCCACACCCACCACTTTTTATACCGCTCATATCTAACTGAGGTATTCGTTTCACTTTGATATAATTGCTAATATTGTTGTTTAGATGAGAGCGGTTGTGTTATTGTGCCTATACAGTGGAAAACGTAGATGCGTCCCAATCTACCTTCAGTTTCGTCAAAATACCCAAATAACATGGATTTTATTGAATAGTGTCCTGGGGTGTTTTCTGGTGATGGTGTAAATTCTTAGCATCATTCTTCAACTCTGACTCTTCAGTAAGCTTGTGCCTGTTTGTGCTTGCCTATGCATTGATAACTAAACTAGTTGGTGTTGCATATAACCAGAACAAGACAGACGGACGTAAAAAGACCGTTAAATCGTCAATGCACTCTATGATTTATACAATATAACCAGCCTGCCAACGACTGGTCGGATTCCAGGGGCTTCGCTTTTGTTCATAAACCATCAAAACGACTCTAGGGTTGTATGACCTCGATCAGAATGTATTGGTGCTTCGCTACCTGGGTCAAGGATCCCCGGGAACCCCCCCGATAATCAGCGGCATCGTTCAGTTATAATACAACCAACGCGATGATTGATCCGAACAGGTTGGGAAACAGTAGGGCATGCGGAACGAATACAGTGATATCGTGATCGGGTAACCTTTAAATTACTCAATGTGAGCTAACATTTTCTGCGTGACTTTTCAACCTGCCTGCATGTATTGCGTATCACGGGGTAGAAGAGGTTCGCAGATAATACCTTGACTGTAAATGTGCATTAACCATCTTTTGAACTTTAACACCTGATCAAAACGAAAAACAGAACTTTTTGTGGAGAACAGCATACCAAGTATCAAGTTATGGTATGTGTTGTCAATACAGAATGATAAACCCCATTGTTTTGGCATGTTTGTTGTTCTATTTTTTGTTGTCCTTCTCCCCAAGATGTGGTATTAACGGCCACACTTTGTCCAAATTATTTTATTCCTGGGGTGAACTAGTTCGCACGCAACATTGAGCTTCTGTGATGATCGTAACCGGAATAGCTGGCCATATTTCGAGACAATATAAGTCATTCTATACATGTGGACTAAGGGGGTAGGGGTGGTTACTTGACACCAAACTTGACAACACCATTCCAGACATCTTGGTTTCCGCCATAATCGCTCCTACCCGTGCTGTAATGAATAGGATCAGCTGAAGATCGTTTCAGCTGATTGTGGCACGGTTCAAAACTGCACCCGTACCCCGATGACTTTTTAACACAGCATGCCAATACATTATACTTCAACTTTAAACATGCTTATTTGGGAATACTTGTCAGAATATCATTCGATTGATTTCATTAGATAACATTCAACGAAACATTAATAGTTCCAATCAACCTGTATTTCATGTCTTCCTTTCCAGCCAGTAAGCTATCCATACTGTAGATCTAGATTGTATCGCTGATATAGAAACTACAATTGAACGAAAATCTGTTTAACCAAACGATAGTAATCAGGTCAAAATTCGGTAATTTCGTGGCGAAACATATACATTTTGCGGCAGGCGCTTGAAATGAGAAATGATTTTGACTGTTGTATTTTGCCTGAGTTCTTCTTGTAGATGAGGTCTCGAACGATGGCATTCATTTTCAATATCATTGACGCTCATTTTCATCGAATATTTCAAAGGCTGAATGGAACTTGAGACACATATATACATGTTATTCTAGTTTAGGCCTACAACGAAACGCCCATCTCATTCCGAATTGGTATGGAGTTACGGTGTTGACTATATTCCCATGCTCTTGCCCTGCTATGCCTCTGAATTTCTTGGCGCAACATATACATTTATGGTGGAGGTGGGTTGTCCCGTGTCCGTTCGGGCCTCCTTGCAATTTGGTACTATTTCAAGTCAAGTTGGTGATCGTTATTTTCTCCATTCTCGATAGGCCTATTACCGACTGGCCTTTTATATAACTTTTACAGCTTTCCGACGCGATTTTTTTGTTTCGAAATTAGAATCGAATTAACGAAGTTTGCACAATCGAAATATCGGATAGAACAGAACACACTTCTTTTCTCGTTTCCTCTGACTCCTCTAATATCCCATTTTTCCCTCTGCCCTCCGTCTGTCCCTTTCATCTAACTTCCTCTCTCGTTCTATGCCCTCTCCAACCTTTTTGCCGATCAGAACTTTCGACGACAGACAAATTGTTAGACGTGTCAATCCCCCCCCCCCCCCACACACACCCACACTTGTTATACGCTCAATAACTACTGGTATTCGTTTCATCATTTGATATATTCTAATAATTGTTTTTTCTGAGAGCGTTGTGTGATTGTCCGTCTACAGTGTAGGAACGGAGGATGCTTCCCAATGCTACCTTCAGCGTCGTCAAAAGACACTAAATAACGATGGACATTTTATTGAAAGTTAAGTGGTCCTGGGGTGCTTTTCTGGTGATGTTGTAAATTCTTCATCATCATCTCAACTCTGACTCTTCAGTAAGCTTGTGTCTGTTGTGTGCTTTCCCCCATGCATGATAACTACTAGTTGGTGTTTCATATACCAGACAGACAAGACGAGACGAAACAGACCGTGAATACGTCAATGCACTCTCTGATGTATACAATGATAACAGCCTGCCAACGACTGGTCGGATTACATGGGTAACTTCGCTTTTGTTCTAACCTATCAAAAGCGCTCTATGGTTGTAGTGACCTCGATTCATATGTTTGTGATTCGCATACCTGTGCAAGGATACCTGAAACCCCCGATAATCAAGCGAATCGTTCAGTTATAACAACCAACCGATTGATTTGATCCGAAACATGTTGGAAACAGTAGGGGCATGCTGGACGAATAACAGTGGATGATTCGTGTCGTAACGGCTTAATTATCCAATGTGAGCTAACATTTCTTCGGCGTGACTTTTCCCTGCCTCCTGTATTGCTTATCAACGGTAGACGAGGTTTCGCAGATAATACCTTGACTGTATGCATAACCTCTTTTGAACTTTAACCTGAATACAAACAAAAACAGGCAACTTTTTTGTGGAGAACAGGCATACCAGGTATCCGTTATGTATTGTGTTGTCAAATTAGAACTGATAAACCCCATTTGTTTGGCATGTTTGTTGTTCTATTCTTTGTTTGTCCTTCTCCCCAACGATGTGGTAATTACGGCAAACTTTGGATCCACATTATTTTATCCTGGGGTGACCTAGTTCGCAACGCAATACATTGAGGCATTTCCGTGTTGATCCGTACCGATAGCTGGCCTATATTTCGAGACAATAGAAGTATCTATACATGTGACTAAGGGGTAAGGGGTGGTTACTTGAACCAACGAACAACACATCCAGACATATTATGTGTTTTCCGGCCAGAATCGCCCTCCTACCCGTCGTATGAAATAGGATCACTGAGATCGTTCAGGCTGATTGTGCACTGTCAAAACTGCACACCGTACCCCGATGACCTTTAACACAGCATGCCATAACATTATACTTCAACTGTAAACTGGATTTTGGGATAATTGGTCAAGAAATAATCATTCGATTGATTTCATTAGAATAACTTCAACGAAACATTATCGTTCCAATCAACCTGTATTTCATGTCTTCCTTTCCAGCCAGTAAGCTATCCATACTTAGTAATCGATATTTGTATCGACTGATTAAACCCTACAATTGAAGAAAATTGTTTAAACGATAGTATCATGTCAAATTTCGTATTTCGTGGCGAACATCTACATTTGCGGAGGCCGGCTTAATGAAAATGGATGATGTTGTAATTTGACTGAAGTTCTTCTTTAGATGCGGTGTCGACGATGGCATTCATTTTCAATATCATGACGCTCATTTTCTCGACAAAAAAAAAAAAAAAATATTTCAAAGGCTGAAGGAACTTGAACACATATATACTTTTATATAGTGTTATGCCTACCGCGCCCCCATCCCTTCGAATTGGATGCGAGTTTACGGTGTTGACTATATTAACCATGCTTCTTGCCCTGGGGTTATGCCGCTGATTTCGTGGAACATATACATTTTTGCGGCGGCCGGCTTCTTTTTTTTTTTTAATTCGCGGCCTGATCACCATGTTTCTCCAAGAATAGAAATGATTTGAGTTGTTGTAATTTTGACTGAAGTTCTCTTGTAAATGAGGTATCGAACGATGGCATTCATTTTCAATATCAATGACGCTCATTTTCTCGAATATTTCAAGGCTCTGGAAACTTTGGACAACAATATATACATGTTATTATAGTTGTAAGGCCTACCGCGCCCATCTCCTACCGAATTGGTATGGAGTTACGGTGTTGACTATGTAACCTGCTCTTTGCCCTGTATGCCTCTATTTTTCCCTTTGGTTGCCCATATTACACCTGGTGAGACGAAAAAGCGAGAACCAGGCAGTGGCGTTTTGTGATTTATATGGCCGTCTTCGTTAGGGAGGCATTATGGCCTACGCAACTGGCTCGCAACACCGGCAAATAATGGATTAGTACCGTTTACGTTACATAACGACAACATTGTCCGCGTTTTCGGGACTGATTGTGCATGCGCATATCAATGTGACGGTATACCGTATCGATATCGAATTTTCACTGTGGAAATTTTCCATCGTGACGTCATGCAAACGTCGCGTCGCTTTCCGCCTATTGCTACTCGAACGGCTCGTATCGAGACTTTGTCTTGGGGGTTGAGGTCGCACCTAAGGGAAGTGGCGCCACATAAAGGCTCACCCTCCCTATTGGCAAATAATAAATTTCTCTGGGGCCCCTAAACTCATGCTGCTGCAATATTCGCTAAATAACGGCTGCACAACCTCGACTGAACTGCCAAGAATATTTTTTGTGTTCAAAATTTACTTACTCACTACTAGCCGACAATGCCTCTCCTTGCTTCATGATCCTAAGTGACCTTGACCTATAGCTGCATCAGAACCTGACGATACAGTATTAGTATAACAGACCTACCAAATATTCCGACGTAGAGTTCAACAACACCCACCTAACTATCCTAAGTTGGACCTAACCACTTGTTAGAAACAACATGAACAAGTCCGGTAACAAGAGTCAGTAATCCTATCATACAGGGTCTGACTCAAGCTATCGTCACAACTATTCATTACACCAGGTCGCTATACCGGAAGAACCGTTGTCCAGGTATACCTATATATATATATACGTTACCGGGGATTCCTAAACAGGATCTGTTTAATCGGTCTCGAAAGAAAAGTTCTGTCTGCAGGACCACGTGAGTGCCTGAAAGGGGGACCGACGCATGACCCGTGGGCAAGTGGTGGTGCAAGATTACCTTGACATTACCCGGTTTGTACCCCAACTATTACATGAAACTTTCGAAACGCCTAATCCCTAATCCGTTCTTACCTGTTCACAATATACGTCCACGCCATTAAGTAGGAATTTGGACACCCTCTTTTAGGGTTCAAAAGGTTTTTCAAATAGTGAAGGGGTCCTGACCCGATATTTCACCCATAGTGGTCACGCCCTTGCACAAAAGGAGTGAGGTGGTCGGCAACATTATTTAGTTTTGACTCGACCCGGATTCAAGCGATACTCCTGGTATAAAAGAATCTTTTGGTGTTTTCAATCTGAATCGCTTTTTTCGCTGAAAAAATAATCCCAAGCCCTAAACTCAAACCGCTTATCTGTATCTTACCTCGTGGACTGTATGAGACGTGGGACGTCGCTCAAACCATCTCCGTCAATCATAAGCATCTGACTATGGCTTATGTTATCTATTGGTTGACATTGCTTGTGGAAGAATTTACCGTCAAATGGATTGGGAGTTCGATGGGTCGCCGTTTAAATTCACAGTACATTGTAATTTTGTTTCCTTATAGTCCTGAGATAATCCGTTGGTAACCTCCCTCAAACTGAGACGTTGCAACGCCACGTCATTAACTGATACATTTAAAGATTTAAAGATTCAACATCATGAACTGGGTTTTATTCGTGATCATTTCTATCAGTGATTGTACAATTCACAACCGGTTTACATACTAGATTCGTAATCACATTTAATCTGAATCTTGAAATGCATATCCTTCCATATATCCATATCATAACCCGTCATGCTATTTTGGTCTGTCCCTTTTAGTGTAACCTCCATGACGGTTGTCATAGCAACGACAGTCCGGCCTCAGCATTAGATGACATTTCTTGAACTCTCCCTCCCTCTTCCATCTTATGAAACGACTATGTCGAATAACACTCAAATTGCGGAAAAAGAAAACCACATATGTAGGAACGGGAAACGGAACATGAATGGTTTTCATTATGCGTTATTTACACAGCCTCCCATTGAGGGGGCGCGAACATACACCATACATCCATTCCCCGGCAGGAAACACGGGTCCTTCTGGAAACGATCGATATGGACTGTGCGGCTGTGCGTTAGTTCTTCCGGGACGGACATATCACGAGTACAGAAGTACTATAAACAGGGGAGAGAAGACACATCTTGGTATAGAGAGTTTGAGACATCAATTTACAACAACCCCCGCTAATTTACACTGCCCTGTTTTCACATTGGACTGAAGGCACAGCCGCATTCACAAAGAAAAACAGTAATAGCTTAGATAGATCATATTAATAGATTAGATAAATCCGAGTTAGATCTAGATTAGATTATAATTAGACGAAAGGACAGACAGACGGACAGTGGATTTGAAAGGCCTCATCGTTGGTGTTATCGACAATCGGCATCGATCGGCTTCGCAGCAAATTGATTTCTATGGAATATCTTCATAAAAAATTTACCGTGGCGATCGATTTTCCTCTCGATTTACTATTCGAGAGTTCCTGTTACCCTTTACCTCCTCCTAAACCTCCCATAACGTTTACATAACTTTTTCCTCACAAAATCATTCCCCCCCTCGAAAAGTGCATATTCACATTCATCCGCATTCTAATCCGCGTCTCTTGAATCTAGCCGAAGTGGAAAACCGTATCTGGCTCAGCATAAACCTGATAAAAGATTTCTCCTCCCCGATCTGAGGGGGGTCATCCATAATTCGCGGCCGTCCTCTTGAGGGGTTGAGCGGAGCAGATGTCATCCTATACTCTCTGCGAACTTTTGAATGATTAACCACCTCAGATGCAATCTGGTACAAATAACAACATTTAGAGGTGAATTTCTTGTACAGCTTGTCATTCGTGCAGCGACAAAAATTCGATCGTACGCCCCTACTGGTCCGGCCCCGAGAAGGGCAACCTTTCAAGTTGTTGTATGGTTTACCAGTTCGGTTCGTCACGGGACCCATACTGCTTTGTCTCGCCTGAAAGAGAATTCAGGAAGAGACCTTAGTGGGCACTTTGGCGTGCGCAGCGCGGGCGTGTTTGTGTGGTTGTGTCGTTGTGTTTGTGTGCGTGGGTGCGTATGTATGTATGTGTGTATGCATGTGTGTGTGTGTGTTGTCACACTTTCTTGTTAGCAGATTATCTCAACAACCGTCAGGGCCGTTATGACGACTTTTGGTTTGGAGCACCGGGTTGGTGTACACGTCTGAATTAAAATTTGAGCAGTCATTATTTAAGTTGGGTATTTAGCTTATATTAGTATTCTATATTGTTTAAGCTGTTACAGATTACCCAAGACCGTATCTGCTAAAGTGATGTAGTTTTGGCATGTTGACCTGGATGACATGTCGATGAACTATTAGATTTTCAGCCTGAATATGCATAATTTTATGCTAATTTTTCAAGTGTGTCGGATTCACGAAACTTGTGGATGGGTCTACCATTATCCCGACGAAATTTTAAAAAGTGAGTCGGGGTCCTGGAGGTCATTCATTTGTCTAATTTTGCATAATTTAATTCATTTTGAGGAGTTTTGTTAAATTTCTACAAAACATGGTAGATGTGATCCACCTTTGATCCTGATCATTTTAAAGGTTACAGCTGGGGTCAGTCATAGGTCATTGTATGTCCTCTCATAACTTATTCCAATTCCCAACTTGGTAAGATTTTCGCCACACTCAGTAGTATGGTCCGTTAACATTTACTGGATCTGTTTTTTGTGTTCATGAATTTGATGAATTCTATATATAATAGCTTCTGTTAGAATAGTGCACTGAGGACCGAGTAAACCATAAGCTCCTGTGACAATTTCCTTCTTGTTTATAAGCTCCGATAAGCAAACCCTCTCTTAAGACCCAACCACTTGACCAGGCCTGGTACTTGTTAATGTCTGTGGCTGTGTTGGTATAACAAAACCAAAAAAAAAAAGAATAATAAAACAAAATTTCAATTATATGTCAAATAGGCCATTAAATACTTGTAAGGATAGACAATGGGAGGTTTCCTAAGATACTTTTTGGGACTCCTTGACTGCTGCATGGGGATAAGTTGCTGTTGTGTGTTGAGGGGGGAGTGTTTGCTGCCTGGCAGGGGGCTGAGCATGTACTGGCTGCTTTGAAAATAAGAGGAAAACAATTAGGACATTTTTGTTTCAAAAGCAAGAACCCAGCTGCTAAGGGGATTTAGTAAATTTCAAGTTGGATTTGGGTCCAAAAGAAGTGATTTTGACTGAGCGATAAACTTATTCAATTTGGGTATTATATGGATGAAGCGTGGGTGGTCCATGAAGAAGAAAAAATCATTAAGACTTTTTATTAAGAACTTTATTGGTCAGTTATTTTAGGAATTTTAGGATTTTTTATGTGTTATATGTATTTCGTTTGACTGACATGGTCTGCATGAAACTAGTTGTTGTTTGTGTAGTGAATAAATGAAACCACCGATCGCGCACAAGCGAGACACTTCTTGCGATCCGTCTACACTATCAAAATCATTTAAAAACTTTCAATTTCATAAATCGAGGGAGGAAATCGAGACTCACCACACACGAAAACACGGCTATTTCCGATTGCTATATGGGCCATGCACATACTTTAAAACACAAATCAGTGATTGCACTACATATTTTCGTGCTGGTGTCATGAATAAGGAAGCATTTCTTTTGGAGGCGTGAAGGGCAAGTAAACACTATGACAGTGGTTTGTTTTTTCCTGATAACACTGTCCTGATATTCGACCCATTGAGCCGAAGCAGTAGAGATATGACCCTAATTGTGCCTAAATACTTGTACACCCACTCGACTACATTCTCCAAATCGGAACGTTTGAAACAAACTACACATCGCCTTATTGACGTCAATAACAAAACACGATAGAGCAAAATTTTGCAACGCATCGCATAACTCGGTAAATGAAAATGCAAATCCATATCGTGGTGTATGCATTTTCATACAAGAGCGAATCAGGCCCTCTGTCAATTTAGCTTAGCTGTGCATCTAGCCAGATAAAGACTCTGTACTGTACTCGGCCTAACATCGAGATCGATGCGTAGTATATGCAATAGGACAATTGGGGTTGTCGCTGACCTACTTAAAGGTCCCCACCCACGAATAACGTTCAACTGGTTCATATCCCCTAAAACAAAAAGCATGGACTGTTTAGTAACATTTGGTGTAATGGAAAACTTAATTACATGTGTTGATCCAGTAACATACTGTAAAGTAGATATTGAAGAGACATTATCACTCACATCCCCCGCGAATATGGACTTACCCCGTTACACTGGGTATTTCAAACTCACACTCGGGATTACAACATTACATAGAAGAAAAAAAACTAAAACGTATAATCCCTAACCCCCTAATCTCAAACTCGAGATTTTTCAAAACTCGTCGATATATATCAGACGTATATTCTATCCCTATCATCACGTTCCAGCCTCCCCAACCACAACCCCCAACCCCTGCACGACCAGTGAAAGCATCTTGAATGAACAAATGACTGAACAACTATGAAAAAATACGTACTTAAACGACATACGACGTCGTAAAAAGGATCAGCAATTTACGATAGTATACGTCCTCGTGGTTTATTTACGACCGTTCGGGTGATCGGTTTTCATCGGGAATTGGAGTTCTCTCGCCTAAGTACTTGTGACACCTGGCCAGTGTCACCACCCTACGCTTGAACTAGAATAGTCCGGAACGAAGCGGCGCAGACAGGCGCAGTCGCGCAAAGATGTGAATGCCGATGAATGCCACGAGAGGTTGTAATTATTGTCGAACACAGGGAGTTATAATATTTATACCCGTGTGCAAGGCGTGGGTGGGAACTGACAAATGTGGTAGTTTGATAGATGGATTGTTATATGTTTTTTATACATTTTACATTTGATTTTCATATGGAACACGCTCTCAAAACACGTGTTTAGAATTGATCCCTTCCCTAACGCCCGATAATACTATTATTTTTATAATTATAGATCCATGTCTACACTATAGACATGTTTAGCAAATAAATATATCAACAATGCACACATGTACGTTTTAATAATTGAATCATTGACACAGTGTCTAGCATTCAAACGCGTTTCAAAGGTGATGGCGAAACAGTGTTATAAAAGGTGCCCAATTCCCAAACATTGTTTCCAGTGTGAACATTGTTCACCGCCCTTGTTTCGTTCTGTTTTTTTTGTTTTGTTTCTTTTTTTTTTTTTTTCTTTTTTTGAGAAATGAAATAATAATGTACTGCAAATTAGGTCAGCGCTTTTTTCTGTTGTCTTTGCTAACTTCCTGAAGAATACTGGATTTTTATCACCTCATACGACTTACTTCGCGATATACTTTCGCACATGAAATAGAAGTGCTGTATAGCCTATAGCCTAAATATAGTTGATACATACAGATGATGGTCCTCCGTGTTCACCTGACACCAACCGCATAATACCGAGTGTGTAACTTGACGCATATAGATATGACTGACACCGTTACTACGGTATTATATGTCACTGCCTGTATTATTCTCGGCTGTGTACTATACAGTGTTCTCCTAACAATATTTGGAAGTGTTTTGATGTTGAACACGTGGTTAAAACCCAGTAGTTTATTCGATCAACCGTTGTGGATATTTGCTGAAAGAAGATGCACGGAAAAACGTGTTTCAGAAGTGGGTTCAGAACAGTGTATGTATACTAGATTTGAAACGGTAACTAGTGGTTACTGACTCATTAACCTAATTCGAACTATTTCTGAAGGTCGAACTGCATCATTGCCAATGATCTTATTATATAGGTTCATATGATGTCATCGAATCACAATCTTCATTAGTACCCCACTAATAGGGATGCCAAACATCGAATTATCAAAACAACATCACCGGAAGTTAGTAAAGTTACCAATGCCGCAGCCACTGGCTGAGAGTCGGGGGTCAAGAGCTATTTTTTTTTTTTTTGGGGGGGGGGGGTGTCCGAGCGGGAAGGGAACCCATTTTGGTGTGTGAATAATTCAGTTATTATGGAGGCCCTTCCCAAAAGTTGGGGGTCTGACCCCCGGACCCCCCTAGTGGCTGCGCTCTTGCGGGAACTGTTACGACCCATTATGTACGTAGCACCTTTCTATCTCAAGTTATGGGCGTTACAAGTCCCGGGGTGGGCGTTACCTCATGGAATTTATACACTTCCTATTCATATCTTAATATTTGCGCACTGTGTTCGACCTTTGGGGAAACTTGTATTTCTGTCGGATTGTAGAAAAAAGATTCTCTTTAATGTGATACCCTTTAAAGGAGTATCGGGCGCTGGAAAAGTACATTTGGGCTTATGGTTTAGTTGGGGGACCCCCTCATATGTCGCGTTTTACCGTCGCCTTTTGCGCCATATGTATACAGCCCCGTGCATGCTATGGCTTTTTTTAATTATCACCATTAAATTTAGGGGGGCTGAAAGTACTACCCGACGTGTCACTTTCGTTAATTGACGACGTTTTTTTTTTTTTTAATGGTCGCCCTCTCCACCTTAGAGTTAATCGGGTGTTGTGGGGAAATCCGCTTTTCTGAACGATAATTAGGCTCAAATTTATATCAGTCTGGGGTGAAATTTCATGCTGATACGAATTTGAGACCCGCGTGTCATAAGTGTATTTTTGTTTATGAAAATGAGAAATTGGTGAGATTGCCTGGATCGATCCCCCGTACCAATTTACCTATCATATGTCTCTTTCATAAAAATAGTTGTATGTTTGCCCATTATCCGCCATTTTAGAGGGCGCCTTCTATTCGGCCGTAATTTTTTTACTAGGCCCGATTTTGCTGAAAATCGCATGTATTCGGCGCAGAATTTGACGCTGTTTCCATCGGTGCAACTCACATCTCCGTACCTGTCTATCGCCCTAATAGACGCTCTCGCCATAACTCAAGAACGCAACTGCTATGCGTTTCGGGGTTTCCAGCATATACTCGGGCATAACGGTCTAGAGTCGGACTATGTCAATTCTGCGGGAGCGTCAAATTTCCCTCACTCCATAATTGCGCCATTTCGTCATGCGTGGGTCTGAGAACATGCGGCGACGATTAGCCCCGATTCCGAGTAGCATCTCCACCAATTTGCACGCCCTTCCGACGCCCACAACCTCCTTTAGGGCGATTGGCGTAACGCACCCATAGCCGTGTCCGTGTTTTGAAAACATTCATCAGATTGTTACATTTTGGTCAAAAAGCTGTTACATTTTGGACCAACTTCGAGAGTTGTTACATTCTGGGCAGAAATTTGTTACATTTTGGACCCACCTTAATGGGTCGTAACAGGGACCTGTATTACAGGCTCATTATACGGATGAATTGTACACACACATTCGTGACAAAATCAGGTCACGCCTCTTCCCCGATACGTCAATTCTCAGCTATCTGTAGCTCAGTTTGACGCGGCCTATACGATAACCTAGAAGAATAGATCCTGACCTATTTTTTTCCTTCTTAATTCTAGCCATCTCTGGATACCGTGTTCCAACTGAAAAGTATTCTCAAAACAGGTTAGTGACCAAGCACACTTAGTCAAATAACCTGATGTGATTTATTTGCATTAAATTCCGAACATTCCCCGGATCATCTAATGGAATCAAGTCCATGTAGGCTAGGTGACGAAACCCGCGGTTCAGTAATAAATTCTGGGTAGCGCTGTGTCACCCAGCGAAAATGGTCTGAACGCCGAAAAGTGCATGTGACCTACACTGTAAATAACAAACTTTCATTTATAAACACTTATTTGAAACAGATTGGGAACACTTGACGCCTTATCATAAACACTTCACTGTTCAATGTGCGTTTACAACAGCCCAACTGAATTGTTTGAATCTATATATTTGTGCGGATATTTAACGTTCACGTATTTCGTTAGTTAACTAACATCACATTGCGATGCGTTGTCGGCGTAACGACAATTTTAAACACGTTTAATGTCATTAAACACATGGTACGTGTTTAGGTTTCACGTTAGTGTTTATTCAAACATTCCGATATTACCGTTGGTGTTTATTCAAGCGTTCCGATATTACCGTTGGTGTTTATTCAAGCGTTCAAGCTTTCAGTGTATACAATTGAAACACCTGTGTTTACTATTGACACACCAGTGTTTATCATATATAACCTCAATCCCCCACCACACCTTCAGCCATAGGAAGAGGTGGTTTACTTAGTGGAAGAACATGTCTCTGTACGGAAAAAGCACCCTGCTGCCTATATTGAATCACCATTTGGTGAATCAATTTACGTGAGGTTTTTCAAATTCATGGTATACTTGCCGAACAGAGGATTCGAACGTAACTCAGTAGTGGTTTCTGGCTCATTTACCTAATTCGAACTATTTCTGGAGGTCGAAAGAGTCTTGCCAATGATCTCTATTATTATAGAGGTTACCTAAGAGATCGAATCGACAATCTTCATAGCACTAATAGGGATGCCAATCATCGAAGTATCAAAACATGTGCCACCGAAGACCTGTATTACAGGCTATTATACGGATGAATTGTACACACACATTCTACAAAATAAGGTAACGCCTCTTCCCGGATACGTCATTCCCAGCTATCTGTAGCTCATTTTTTGAATTTTTGCGAAATTCATTATCCCGCAGATTTGACATTTTTTTTAAACTTTGCACACAAGATCGCGTAATGAAAATTTAAAACAGGTGAAACAGTAGACGTCGCACGCACCGCTTTGACGCGGCATTTTGAATTTGGGGGGGGAAAAAAAAATGTGTTTTTCGCTTATTCGCGCGTTTTGAAGCATGGCGATCATTTGAGACCAACTTTTTGCTCTACACCGTCTGTTACACCCGCCTCAGAGACGACGGCGATGAGTATATGGCATTCACATTTGTATATGGACGTACATGCAGTGTACCTGACGGCCGACCCTAAGCTGAGCAGACTCAAAACGGCAAGCTCTTGAACCATTGTCCTCACGTGCAATCTTCAGCCATATTGTTCAGAGTCCTGCCGACCGGGTCGTGCCGGCCTAACCCGCCGTATAATCCCATTCCTGAATAGGTTCAGAGAAAGCTAAAAACATGTCCCGTTTACTGAATGAATGTTTGGCCATTGAGCATACCCAGACGCTAAACCCGGATCAGAGTAATTATAGTCTTGTAAATATGGCGTAAAAACAAAAAAAAGGAATTCACTCCGTGCACTTCACTGGACAGGTAGCCTACCGATACCGAAACTGATATGGGTCGAATCGATTGAAATGGTTTTAACAACTAATGAAACATCTGCCAAGAGACACTCGGGACTTGAATTGGCCGTGTCCCGGGAACACAATTGTTGTGAATTTTTTTTTTATCTAGCTGGAGTGGACGATGGATAAGATAGATGTAATTAGTATTTGCAAGGTTTTCATTATGGTAGTCGCCCAGATGTTCCGTTACCCCAGAAGTAGTCCGAGACTACGTATTCGTTGATAATTCGGTTCTGATAGTATTTCCTGGTGATATGATTGCTAATTAACAAATTAGGATGCGCTGCCACAGAGGCGAAACCTGTGATAGTTTATTTCCACAATAGATTCGGGGTTAATAACAGATTCCGTGTTAAAGTCAATTGATCGGAAAAATGTGACTTTCATACACAATGACATGCATGATGAGGAAAAAATGTGGCCTTATCTCGAGTCCGTATGTCGGTTCAGGTGGAAAATTGATTCAGTTAGTGGGATTGAGAATAGTAGACGGACTACTTTCGAGCAGGCCCGGCATGGGTCACAGACTTGATACTCGAGTTATACAGTACGCTGTTTAATTTTACCGGTTGAAGAAATTATGGAAATTGTCGTCCTCTGGAATCTCAAAAACGATAGTGTAGAATTACGTAACATATCGCAATGAAAGTCGGATCGTCTTGGTAGCTGCAGGCGGCAGAATTCCTCTGGCGAATACACTACATGCTCTTCACTATTCCACATTTATTGTATGTTCACAATTAAACGACCTTTGCTAAATTGTCATAAGGGACGATCAGTGAACTAAGGATTCGACCACTTTCATGGAACCAGGAGGAGCGGAAGGTTCATGTCCAACGTGAGTGCTCACTGAAGCGATCGACTATAGCTTATTGCAAATATCTCGAAACAATCCACAGAAGCCCCATCCACAAAGCCACCGCATTACAGCGGAGCCAGAAGGGAAGTCCAAGACCTCGCCTTGGGGATACGACCGGAAACTTCTGAATTCGAACCAAGATTGTTTGCTTGCGAAACGTCAGTGATACCACTCTGCCATTCTTCGCCAAAATACCAATCCTTCATGATTTTCCCATTTCCTCCCGAAAATGACTCCCGGTCCACACAAACAATAGGGTTCTCCTCATAAGAAGTAGCAAACCGAATTTCTACTAGAGCAGACCAGGCATTCTGGACCTATCGTGTTAACAAGAATTCTTACTCTGACCTCTGTTGACCTTAGATGATCTTTGACCTAATCACGAAACAATAGGGATTATGTTCTTATTTTGAGGAACCCACATAATAAACATAGGCTCCATCCATCTGAAGTCATGCAGGTAACAAGCCAGCCGTCTCACCCACACATACACATATACAGTACACACACTGACATAACTGCGTGAATTCCTCCATCAGGAACAGATTGAAAAAGAGACTGTACTACCGGATTTATACAAAATCAACATTCTAAGTACACCCCAATAATCGTTTATCACCGAGAGAGAATACTATGTCGGATTCGTACATTATAGCATCGTCCGCAAGGAAAGTATGCATATTGTACATGATTCTTATTGTGAGTGGGGCCTACGGCAACCGCACACGCGCCGATGCATGCATGAATGTGCGTTCTCCTTACACGTCACCGTAACGATCGAGGGCATACGCACACACTTGCTCGCTTTCCCAGACTGCTGCTTGCAGTTTCGAGTCTCGTAGTCGATAAAAGAATAGAAAAACAGAATATGACATTTTTAAAAAAATTGAATGTTTAGATCTTGTTTCCAGGTCCATACATGATAGGCTAATATGACTCGAACTTTTTCCTCCAAAGAGCTACCCTATAAGTCGACTGAGATATTTTCCTATTCGTCACATCCCAAAATCAGAAGAATGTCTCACCTGACAGAGAGCTGACGCCGCCGCCGCAATAAGGAAGAGGCAGGATCACACCACGGCCCCGGCCATCTCCCTAGCAACCATCCCTGATACGACGTACATGCCCGTCCCCATACAGCTCCCCACCCCCAGAGATATCAAGTCAACGGTCGTCAGACATTTCGGGAGTCGCCCCGGTATCCCGCCTTCCGCTGAGAAATCCCCTGAGCCATCGACATCGATCTCCCTCACACGGACCAATCGATGACCGACGTTACGGAGGACTGAACCAATCCCCATCGTTGTTAAGGGATCTGTGAGAGAACAAGTCATAATTTAATCACCAAAGTCTCCGATTGGTTTGACATGCTATCATCTGCATGCTTATTATTGTCACATAGCTTGAGTGGATGATCTATTCCTCAACGATTTACGGTTACGATTTTTTCTTCATTTTCCTGCCGCCGCCACCGCAATAAGACTTCTGTGTTAGCCCAACAACTTTCCAGCGCGATGTTGTATTGCCCCGAAACTTGGCACACATGTCCGCCATCGTGGAATATCGAATGGGTTCGAAAGTGCACATCGCTACATGACTGGGGTCCGCTAATTGGCATAATATCCACGATTTTTGTACGAATCGACGTTTGTCGAATCATTTATTAGATGTATACTACATATGTCTCCCCGTCAGAAGTAGATAGATAGAACATTTATTGTCCCTCTATTTTACAAGCAACGGAAATTGATTTCCGTCGACAGTACAACATATGGTATAAAACATACAGTAAAGAATATGGAACAATATAAAAACACTGAAACCGTTAGAAGACATATGGGCATATATACCGATAAAAATAAGTGGCTAGCGTGTGGCAGTGGTGTTGAAGTGAGTATGATCTGGGAGAAAGGTTCGGCGGAATCTGGATGTATTTGTGACGGGGACTCTGGAGTCGGATGCCTGACCTGTTGTAATTTAGAAGGTCATGAAAAGCGTGTGTGGGATCACTCATAATTTTGGTGAGCTTCTTCTGTAGAATGTTGCCAGGTCAAAATCCCATTTCAATATTATGTTCCTATGTGGAGTTATTGTCCTTCAAAGTTTAATCCATTGGGCACAGGAACTGGGAGAATCCTAACTGCACAATAACGCATGACTTCAAACTTGACACGGGAAGTTATGTTAAGTATTTCATTGTTTCATTTTGTTGAATAAGTCAACATTTAGCAAGTATCAACACCTACCAACCCACTATAGCAATCCTCCCCCATAGACTAAATGCTTTTCGAAGTGAAAATAATGTGACTGTGAATTTCAATAGAAACAGAGATTGTTAGCAGAGTTGTGCAAGTGTGACATCATTTATCATTGCATGATGGGAGGCTTTTCGATCTTGCGCAATACACATGAACAAACTTCAACGGACTGTAACTGCGTAACGGAAATCGTATGAACTTTGGGTTTGGACACATTCGTTTCTCCCTAGCTAATACTTTAGCCTCTTATAATTCATCTTGGCAGTTGTCCTTCAAGCTGAGAAGAGCAAAGCGCGCTGCTTATCTCAGTAACGAGGGGCTGCTCTGACATTTACTATCCATTAATGCAGTTAAATCTGATTACGCCTGTTTGCAACCAATCAGTCAGTTTCTTACCTCGCGATTGGCGGCTACAAACTGACTTATGATAAAAGTAATGGATTTTTTAAAGCTTCAAAGTAAACCGTCAACATTTAATGACGTATGCTACTTGTCTTCGTCGTAGCTGATTGGTTACAGACGGTGTTTTATCAATGTTTTGATCATATGGCTCGATCAATAAGTAGATAATTTCGGAGTTTAAAAGGTGATTGTTTTATCACGTGTACCGCTTTGCTGTGTACATTCGAATCTTCTTCGTCTATAGTCATGCATACTGCCATTTCATTTCATTTGTTTCTTCACTTAATGACGAATAAAATACACAACACGAACAAGAAAATTCAATGAGTGAAAGGAAGTGATCTAGAAACCCTTGTTGGCTTATCTAAGTATGTCACTTCCAGCTGAAAATGAGTACGAAATTGAATAGTGTACACAGATAACAAATGTTGAAATATTAATGAAGTAGAACTAACCACTACCCCACTGAAACCCCGGTGGTGAACTTTTAACCTTACCATACAGCAACCACTAACGCTACCCACCCCACCCCACCCTTACTCTCATCATGTATATAGGATCATACCATTCACTACAAAGGCTATACTAAGATTGATATGACTTTTTTAGGCATTTGATAAGTAAACATGCTTTCGAAACAAAGTGATGGTTTTGCAGAACTTTATGTCATTAGGCAAATAATTTGATCCACACTCGAGATGACTTATGTCTGAGGCTGCTTCCATAATGTGAATAATGTTATATATCTGCAGTATGTCTGGTATTGTTCTGATGTTCAATATTATTATGCGTATAAAATGAATGAATTTAAATTTAAGAGCCTATTTTGACACCTGTAGATTAAAACAGAAAGTATTAAGGGATATCAAATCATGTTATCTTGTATCCTGAGGATATTAAGCTTAGAATATCGGCGACGATTCCCGGACAACCTCCACCCGGACAATTCCCACCCGGACAAACGTGACCCTAACTTTAGTCTCTAACTTAATTCTGATCACACAAAAAAACAATCCGTTGAGGGGGAATTGGCGGGTGGAATTGCCTGAGTGAGACATGCTGGTTTCTCCGGTCTGCCATAAGAATTGAACGAATGGCAAGATTTCGCACTAAAGAAAAGGGCCTATTGTTGATATGTTACTGAACGCGCAGGGCATATTCACAAATGACAAATATCACATTGTTTTCTCTGTCGACGTCAGCAAGTCGCAGTCTCTCGAAAGTAGTAGTATGGAATTTCTCCGGATGGAAATCAAAAATGCTGCAAGGGCGACGAAGTATATTCCCGTTTTCAATGTTGTGTAAATTTAGGGCTGCGGAGTTAACAAAAGAAGTATGTCAATAATGTGAGGGGTCAAATTCAAGAACAACGGGAACAGGAAAGCATAGCCCAGTGAGTGATCCTTCCGAGGTTCACTAATTCATTTTCGTAGGATGGCGTACTACGTGGAACGTGTGACGGCGGCACCATCAAATCCGTCGCCCCCCCCCCCCCCCCCTCGCCCCGCCACTGAGAATTTGAGTGTTCTTTTTTTCATGTGTGGGAAAAAATAAAGAATCCTCTCACATACGAGTTACTGTTGAGCCTAGTGACTCGAAGAGGGTAATATTTTGACACATGATTCATCAGTATTCTGAAAAAATATCGCACTACGCGCGGCTAAGTGTTTCGCGGCGTCCCCATGTTACAGCCATAAGCGGTTTACTAGGCACGCGAATGCTGCTTGGCGAACGGCGAATCGGCGGAACGACAGGCGATTCCCCAGGAAGGCAAATCGCGTTGTCGCGTGTTGCCCGGGTTTTACGGCACGTGAATCGCGACTCGCGAAATAAAATCGCTGGGGAACACCGAACTAGATGAGCGGCTATTTAGCGCTATCCAGCGCTGAAACAAACAAGAAAACATGGCGCTCGTAAGCAACATCAATAGGCAAGATGTCATTATTGCCACAGGATATACCTCCTCACTTGAAGAAGAGAAATACAGAGGAGACGCAGTTCACCCAATTGGCTACGACTCATAGGCTAGGGCCTATAGGGCTATGGGGCTGTATGTCCCTGGAGCAGTTCCCAAGAAATTAAAGTATGATTAATATATAATCAGTTTCTATCAAAACATTTTGCCTTATTCGCTTAAGGGGAAAATTATGCTACAATACACGATAGTAAGGGAGAATGCGCCTTAAACTGTCGGACGAACCATAAAACTGAATCAAGTGGCAAAACTAAAATAATAGGGATCAAACTACATGGAAAGAAACTGTTCAATCTACCGACGGAGTATACTGAAACCTTTTACCCGTTTCAAACTGTTCAAGGACTGCCCCTTGGTCATAATGGGCATACAAAAACTGTCTAACTCGGATTCTGACTGGCGGACGAGAACAGTGAGGTGCCTATTCAGTATGGAAAAAAAAAACACGTTGAAACCCAAGAACCGGCAACCCTTGAACCATAACAAAGAACACACAATCGACTCTGTTATCATACAAGCAGAAATTTGAAGTTTGTGCCACTCAACTGACGGACCCTGCCCTTTCAAATTTATTCTGAATTGATATATCCATATGCATGGTCCAAGGATAGATGGTCGATCCACCACGATGAACGGTATCATGTTCCCGGGGTCGAGACATCCGGTTGGCAGGTGGCTCCATAGCTCAATTGATAGGGCACTTGCACGTAAGGCAAGAGGTGCGTGGTTCCAATCCAGTGGGTCCATGAGCTTTTCATCACCAGGTTCCCGACCTTCCTGCCTGTCTATATTCACCAATTGCCACAACAGGTTCTCACTTATGCTTCTCCAATTTTATATACATATGTGAGTCATATGTAAATCATTTCATTCGCAAAACAAGAAGAATGAAACGAAAGAACGACTGACTAATCCGTCATCAACTTTAGGAAGCAGGATGGCAACTGAATGAAACGCAAACGCACACACCCGTGCACACTCGCACACACACAAACGGACACCTTTTCGAGTACACCTCGTTGCGGGACCACCTACACCCATGGTACCCCACTATAAAGGTACTCCTCAGTGAATAGTTCTCAGCCACCACAATATCCCCATCGAAACCGTTGTTATGGCAACAGCAGCAACAGAAATAAGGTGAAATGGCAAACTTGACTACAATATCTCTTTCGGCCCATCGGGACGGATGAGATAACAATGCAAATGTTTCCGTGTTTTCAATGGCCTAAATCAGAGCGTACTGTCTCGCGAATGTTTTCTAATCATGCGAATCCACACGATGTACGTAGCGCTCTCGATACAGCACAAAAAGGAAGCGCAGATCGATCCACGACCAGCCATAGAAATTGCGGTGCAATGTGGTATAGTTTTGGTGCATGGGATACTTCAGGGGGCAGTTTCGTGTTAGCATGTATTGGAAAACTTGTAAATTTCAATTATCTTCCTCATTCTCTGTGCATATTCTCTAAAAAATATAGTATGTTGACCCCGATAATTTTTTACATCTTTATCGTGACAAATCTGACGGAAATGTGTTATTTCTTGCCCGAAAAAATCAATTTCATCCGATGAAATTCCTATGAGTCGGCCTTCCACAGATTGCCTATTTTGTCCCCTGGGTTAGACCACAATGCATTGCTAGAGGCTGTTTGCGAAAAGGTCTATTACAACGTTGTAGGCCAACACGTAGTCAAGAAAGAACGGAACGATAATTGTGTCTGATCAGAAACAGGGATTTCCGCTCTGCCTGACTCCCGGAAATTGCGTACTAGTGTTCGACGCTCTCAAGTCTTATGTGCCCACCGGAAATCGATCTCGGCTGATTTGAATAATATCCCGGAGCAACTGGTAATTGAATCGGCCACAATTTGGAACAGTGGAACAAAACGGTGGAGCAAAAGAACAAACACCGTGCATGGAGACTCCGGCGATTCCGTCGGCGGCCGAGTAATTATGACTGAGCGAGAGAATGGAGATCTTTACATGCCTTACGACTATTTCTGAGCTTTCTGACATGGTGTATATTGAAACAAAGAGGTAGGAATGGTTTATCAAATAGTGGCGAGATATGAAAGAGAGGCTATTCGAGGATGTTGTCGTTTGTTATCACTGTGAGAGGAAGAATGGGTTCCCGCCCGGGCCCATTCATGGAGTGGGAACAGGCCCCTACCTCATGCTTCGAATAATTTCATTTTTAGTATTGAACGAATTAATCCATTTTGATGTCAAGCGTTCTAAACAATGCCCTTCAACATCACTATCGATCTAATATTTAGCTCTGGTCTGGTGAGCGCGTAGAAAGAAATGAGATTCGTTCTCAGAGACACGGGCATCATGTTCAAATGTTCTTATTACGGAGGTTATTTCTTTAATATAATATTTAAACCTGTGGAAATATTAAGAGGTTACCGAAATAAATATATACATGAGAGAAAATGTTGTAATCGAGCATTACAAAGATATTTTTTCTTAACAATAATTTGATAATTATACTACCCCGCTTATTAACATTGTTTGTTCTCGTTTGTTTCTGTGAAGCGCTTAGACCGTCTGTATATTAAACGCTCTTTAAATTTAAATGTGTGATATTATTATAAGAGTCATTATTAATTATGATTAGTCGTAGTAATTTATTAATACTGTCCCTTGTTTTCTTTCTTCGTATGTTCTGTACGTTTTCTACTCTGATGCGCCTCTCTGGATTTTTTACGACACCTCCTTCCACTTCACTGTACTATTCGCTTATGTTTATCATTAATGTTTACAATGTGTTTGTTATGTGCATTTGTGGGGAAAACAAAAGCAAATAAATGACATGGAAGGAGTGGGAAGGCTAATAAACCTGACAGGGCTCTGAATCGTTGATACAAAATGAAGAATTCCAGTAGCATGAAACGGAGGATGAGAAGTGTATGGTTGTGAGATTACGACAGTCAAACTCGTTCGAGCGGAGACCGGGCATACACATACCGATGAAGTATTCTGTATGTCACTGCATGTAACAAACGATTCATTACTGAGACCTGAATAAAGATATTTCGAAGATTTTGGCGAGTTTATGGCGGCTCTCGCTTCGTTCCGGCCGTGTTGCTCAAACAACGTGGAACTCTGTAATAGTGAATTGAAATAATTCATGCTTGAAAATCCCAATTCAGCCTTGATTGTGTCCTCTTACCAAGCACGAAGTACTCATATGTCGTCATATTATGGTATGATGATCACAAGAAGTATAATTTTAAAAAATCCGATGAAATGAAAGTATAGGTCTAATTCGTAATTTCGTGGGATAGGTCCCTGCGGCCGTTTTTTTTTTTTTTTAATCCGCGGACTGATCACAATTTTCTACGAGAATAGAATGATTCGAGTGCTGCCATTTTTTACGGAAGCTTTCCGTTATCGAACGATGACCTTCATTTTCAATATCATTGATGCTCATTTTCTCAAATATTCCAAAGGATGAATGGAACATTTAAGTGTCGGGTTCCGAAATCGTCTTGAAGCACCCGGCGAATAATGAAGGTCCCGTTTATCATGACGTCAAGCCAAAAATAGTCTCGTAAATATCGAAACTAATTTTACAACCGTCAGTGATAGCATTGTGGACCGGATTTTGTCATATCGTGAGATCATGCGAACGGGTCGCCGTCGCTTTGGGCTAGTTTGTTGCTACCAGACGACACTGCCTTGGCAAAGACTTTTGTGGCTTCGGTGTTTACACGTAGTGCAGTATACAAGAAATACCTAGACATCGCCTGGCGGGAAAACCGCCAACGTGTATATCCCCACTTTCGATCAATCAGAGGGTGACATTGTTTTATCAGAAGGGATTCATGACCCAGAGAAGTGGGAGGTTGGTACTTGGTTCCAATGCACCCACCTGCTCCGAAATAATCAAATCTGCAGCAAATCAGTTCTGTCAGAAATTCGAAATGGCAGTTGGTTGGCGTCCTATGGGAAAAATATGGTCTGAAAATCGTTTTGTTCCGAAACTTGCAAAATGGAGGAAATCATTACGGACAAGCTTTAAAAAGCCGCGGGTTGGGTCGTATGGGGCAGAAATCAAAGTTGGTCTCAAAACAATCGCCACCATTCGAAACACGCAAAATCATCTAAATTTGCGCAACAAAATTTCAAAATGGCCGTCAGGGTGTCGTTTGTTATGGGGCGAAAACAAAAGTTGGTCTCAAAATGATCGCCATGCTTCAAAATGCGCCCAACTCTCCTGCAGGATGACCGCCGTCAGGGGGGTCGGGCGACGCTCACGGTTTCACTCTTCAAACTTGGTCATTATATAAAATAAAAACCAATGTCGAATTGCGCTGAAAAGCTAATTTCGCAAAATTTCAAAATGGCCGCCGGGTGGGGTCGGATGGGGCGAAAACAAAAGTTGGTACGATCGCCACGCTTCCAAACGTGGAATCAGCGAAAAGTCAGTTCAGCAAAAGAAGAAAAAATCGGAATGGCCGCTGTCAGAGCTATCGGGTCGACGCCCACTTTTTGACCCATCAAGATTTTCATCAGACAATCACGTGTGCAAAGTTTCATATTGATCGACAAGGCACAGGGAGTTAGGGACGAAACACATACGAACACTATTCAATTCAGTTTGTTGACAACACAGTGGCCACCGCCGGGTGTGCACGGGACACCACATTCGAACTCAATCGAGATTACGTAGGATGAACATGTGTGCAAGGTTTCGTGTCAATCGGAAATTGCGTTAGAGAGTTAATTGCGTTAACACGAAATCTCCGGCGGCGCGGGCGCGAGACGGAGACCAAACCATAATAACCCCGAAATGGAATTAACTACATCGTGTTTGTAGTGATTGAAGGCAGTTCTGCTGACCCCGTAGATCCCATTTGGAAAACCTGGAAAAGTAACCCGCGTTGTTCCAATCATACCCAGTCGGTCAAACACTCCTTCAGCTACACGCCTCACCAATCAATATAGTTATTGCCTGTTCGCCTGCTTGCCATAATTATTTTCGAGTACCCCACTCTGCAAGCTCATGTGGACTCTATAAGAGAGGGGGCAATGATCGCGAGGAAAGGAAAGCGTCAAGCAAAAATCTAATCAAATTCGATTTATAATGATGAACGGCATCTCGGAGCAATAGTTTATATAACTGTATAAAATAAAATAAAAGTCACCGAATAGGTCACTGATTCCGCGACGTGCGGAAATTAGGGCGAAGGATGTTTGGAATAACGATGGTTTACCTTGAAGAGTCGTAAACAGAGAATACCAGCTTGTGTGACTGATCTGAAATATATTAGTTCGTTTCCATCGTATCAGCAACCTGGACGGATAGGCGTAATAGCCAAATTTGATTGAGGGCTGGAAGAGCTCCCGGAATATCTAATATGAAGTGTCTGGTGTTCACCTCGCGGACCATCTCTAGTTAAACGGGAAGGCAGGGCGGTGATGGGGAGGGGCATGGGGGTATAGTGTCCATTTTACGGGCACCAGGGTAGGCCCAGCCGACGTCATGGGCCACCATACCGTTTTCAATCAAGATCTTCCAATTGTTAGGATCCGTATTTTTCCAACCATTTTTACTAGAGGTGCTAGTTGCCCTGAATTCGTCCGGATACCCGGAAAAAAAAAATCGACAGAAATTTCGATCCGGGGGATATACCCCTTTTTCTCTCCCATTACGCCTATGGCTGGACTACCCAAGGCGGTTTTTAGGCTCGGCTAGTTTTCAGTGATGATAAAAGTGAAAATACGGTTTCACTGGGAATCCCAAATAAACAACAACCGTTATAGGCCAACCCGAGGCGGTTTTAAGATTGACCACTGTTCGGTGATATTGATTATTTGAAAAAAAAAAAACTGTTCTAATGAGAAATGCAGGGAAGTGGCAACAGCCCGTCATTCATCTTAAAAATGGTTTAAGCATCATTTTCTAGTTTCTAGTTCACTAGTCAGAGGTGCCAATTCCAGTTGGTGGGTAGTACTCGACTCTTAGATTCTGGCTCCGTCAACAAACATCGTGGTAATCAACAATTTGCAGGGACGGTGAGGGCACTATTCGGCAGTTCAAGAGTGATAATATAGCCACTGTATGTAGATTTCGCCGGTAAAAATAAAATGATAGCGTATAGACAGGGTACGATAGAGGACAATGATCGGTCATCGAGTTATGACCAATGAAATCAGATCTATATACATACAGACAGAGAGAAAAAAGAAATCCTGGATTCAAGATACAAAATGAGATGCACATACAATTAAACAAAAATAGTATGGCGCGTCAGTACCAGGGGTTATCATTTAAATAGTGTATTGGGCAATCATGAGAGCTTTCAATTCAAGTTTGAATGTAGCAAGAGCCAGTGACATCTTGATCCATTAGGAAGATCTCTCCACGTTTTGAAACCGTAGATGTCAAGTGGCAACAAAAGGTAGAATAGAAGGTTCCTCCGATGTCCTTTTGGAATAGGAGCCGAAAAAACATACCACACGGATCGAATTTACCGGTATATTACAGTTTGGCATGCATCCATAATTTATGTCTCAAACTCCATTCGATTATTAGGTGGATGAAAACGAGCCGTTCAGCAGCGACCAGAGTTACATTCAATTAAAATCGATTCATAATGATAAGCCTCCTGCATCCCCGAAAAATGTTGATATAACTGTATAACATTACATAAGTGTAGGCCCAGATTACGCCACGCGGAAGAAAACGAAATAAGATGTATTATGAATATGATGCTTTGCCTTGGATCGATTCATTAATAGAAAGTGAAATGGTTAAAGAAAAAAACAAATACATTGTAGGTCACAGATGACGCCACGCGGGGAAAAATCTAATAAGATGTATTATTATGATTATGATGCTTTCCTTTGATAATTGCAAAAACCGGGAAGCAGATGCGAATTATAGACATGTCTTGGGATCGTTTTCGGTTATGTCAGCTGAAGATTGCGTAACCTCGCCTAACGATTTTTCATCAGACTGATACACGCCGTGGCGTACCCCGGAGGGGGGTCAAACCCCCACACGGACCAAGTGAATCATTTGAATTTGTAACGCAAAAACTTTTTTTTTGCAGTTCAGTAGAGGTTTCGCAGCTGTTTTTAAGCAAAAATTGCCAGCAGAGGTGGTCTAGGGGCTCATGAAGTGTAATTAATATAAGAATAGTAATATTTATATGGCGCTCTACAATGAACACCGCGCCTTACAATACACAGATAGATAACCAAGAAAGAGAAAACGAAAAAAGGGAATTACAAGGATAAACCAAACAGGTAGGTCTTAAGAGAACGCTTAAAGGCTGTGATAGTCGCAGCATCACGAATATAACGAGGAAGAGTGTTCCAAATGCGGGACCAGCGATGAAGAAACGCATCATCACCAGCCTTTATGTGGGGATCGAGGAACAAAAAGTCTGGCGGTCAGCAGAGGAACGCAAGCTGTAACGGCTTGGGGCTGTAAGCCAAGCAAACAGAAAGGTACACAGGGGCAGTATTCGTCTGGATGAACTTATACACAAAGAAAAGGATTTTGAACATATTCTGTTTTACCAGAGAGGCCCGTGGAGGTGAAGGAAAGAATTCCTAGAGGGGCGGTCCAGCCAATAGGGAGGGTGTTGAGAAATCATGAGCGCGCAATTCCCTTGAGTTCCGCCCCCCCCCCCCCCCCCCTCCACAAGAAAAAATCTTTCGGTACGCGCCTGGCTATACGATTCTCTAAAATTCAGGACGAACAAGGGAGAAGGGGTCCATATGGTAATAAATGGTCATAAATACTAAGTATGCCTGCACTGCTATACCTTCCGAACCGAGTTACAATACTGAGTGATATCACATAGAAAAACAACAAAAATCGTTCAGCTCAACGCTAAATAGAATTTGAGTGAATATCAAAACTTAGGGAAAGACAATGCCGCATCGGATGGCTCGGTATCTCGCGTATCAGGGCATTCATCAATGGGACAGGGTATTTCAGCCGTATTGATGGAGTGTCTTTTTTTCAGTCCTAAATGCCCAACCGGATCGTTGTAGTGTGGCCGGCCCTTGAGACATGTATTGATTAATTGGCTGTCACGTGTACTTCGTCGACAACAGGTTATCATGTAGGCTTGTAAAGCATCTATCAGATACATGTCGAATTTGTTTTCTTTTACAAATTTTGTGTAATTTCTCACACAATTCGGGATAGTGTGCTAAGCTACACGTGTTGTGTGGAATATTACACTACATACATATCAAGGAGTTGGGCATTCGCCATTCCTAATGTCTGCATATAAGCATTCATGCATGCAGTCATAGTTGCATGCGCACGGGCTCATAACCCAAGTCCGGGCTCGCGATACGGGGGCACGGACACACATAAGAAAATCTCGACACTGCTCGACGGCATCTTGAATCGCCTTGAATGCAAACCAAATTCGCCAATGTTAGTGATGATGCGTTGGGGAAGTTTCGAAAGATTATTCTGCTGATGGCCTAAGACAGCGTTGTGCAAACGTCAAGCAGCCAAATGTGCCCGACGGAACTCTGACACCATATCGATAACATATCATAACGCTGCAACTGTTGACAGTTGCACCAACGATAGGTTCTGATTGAAAAAGTCTGATCGCGTCGTCAAAGTTCCATTCAGCCTTTATTTCATGTCATCTTCTCCAGGCAAGAAAGCTACACCTTACGGTGGTAATCCCTTTATTGACTTGGGATACCAAGAAACTCTACAATTGAAATAAATTCAGTCGAAACGATAGTGGAGGTAAGAAAGAATTCGCAATCCGTTTGGCGTAGGTATAGGCCTACTTGTGTCGAAACATATACATTTGTTGCGGCCGGCCTTTTTTCTTTCAATTCGCAGACTACACACCATTCTCTCCGAGAATAGAAATGATTTTGAGTTTTTAATTTTGGACTGAATTTCTTCTTGTTTTCATGATGTATCACGGTGGCATTCATGTCAATATCATTGATGCTTTGGTCCGAATATTTCGAAAGGCTGAATAGAAATTTAAAATAGAAGTCGAGATAGGCCTATTACCTACAACCGCCTAATAAATTCATTACGCGCGTTTCGATCCGTCTAGCATCAAGTCTCAATTCACTCCTGAACGGCTGAAACAGTTCCCACGCATTTCCTGCACTTACCGCCACGCATTTGTCTGTACTCGGCCGCGTAAATTCTAATTAGCGAAACTTTTTTCACTTTCCCTAATGGAATTGCTAGTTCATGAACCGTATAGTTTTGATTTTTTGTTGAATGGCTAAGCATGTTTGGATTACACAATTATCAAGTGATGACCCAAATGTGGTGTTCAACCTCTGAACGATGTTTTTATTGTTGTTTTAGACTTGGTGGACTCGAAACCCCAGGGCCCTGAAGTGTGAAATGTATCATGTTTTCATTGGGTTTTGGGAACCACCAGTGGCTTCGTAGGCCAGTTGATAGTTGGTTCATAACTCAATAAATAGTGCCCATGCACGCGACGCCTGGAGTCCTCGGTTCGAATCCCCCGTTGAGCCAAGAGCTTTTTTCATCGCTCCAAGATTTCCGACCTTCCTGTTTAGAGGTCTGTACAACGCATATCGCTGACGTGTTTGAACCTGAGCGTACTGCAATCTGCAACAGTAAAATAATATTATTCAACTGTTTTAATATTTCAAGCACAAGACAGGATTGACCTATTTGAGGGCCTATGTCCCACCCAGTTATCATCCAACAAACATAGCCTTCTAGCCTAGGGAGGGTTTTCAATTTATAACGCTTGTATTCTTTCCGTCGTGTAACCTATACCTGATATGTCTCAGTTGTTTTTACTCGGGTAAGCAGCTCTACATTTCATCATGTCTCTCCTCCTCCGTTCCGTTCGTTCGTTTCGTTCTTGTTCGTTCGTTCGTTCGTTCGTTCCCTTGTTCGTTCTTCGACGTTCTGTTCTCAACGTCATTCGTACTTCGAACCGTACATTCATCTGGTTGAAACTTGGTGGGTGGATAGTTTGCCACTGGCAGCTGAATTACATTTTTGCATAATGTGATCAATTTTAATTACAACCAATCCAATTATTAATTACCACCCAAGTTGTCTGCCCCACCTTCCATTGAACTCTACGTGAAAAAGTGGTTTGTTTACATTACTCTCTGGAGCTACAAACGGCCTAGCATGGAATTGGGGGGACTTTAATTTGTCTGTCACCTGAGGTGGCTGGAAACAAGACCTATCAGTGTGGGGATCCAAGTGGTGTTTCCACTGTTCGCCTCCTGCTACAGGACAAGGAAGTTGTGCTTGGATACACATATAAAGTTTTGTTTGGGTATATATACTATTTACAAGACCTAGGATGAGTTGGTTGGTTTACTACTTGTTCTGGGCACTGATATAAAATCTTAGGCTATGTGGTAGATATGTTCCAGCAATTCCAATGTTATGACAGATTCATACAGGTCATTAAATGTGAACAAATAGTTTAATTGAATGGTGAAGAACATGCAGGGTATTCTCCCAGGATTTGCCATCAAGCAGCTATCAAGACGTTTCGACTTGCGCTTGTTAACAGACATACCCTAACTATGGTTTTATCATTGTGATATGATGACGTCACTATGTCCATGGAATTGGGCGTTTTTATTAGAGCAGGAGGTTTCTTCTTTTCTATTTTTAACGCATCAGAATATTCCTAATTTATTCTCATCGAAGTACGGTACATCTTGGTCAACCTGACCCCCCCCCCCCCCCCCCCCCACCTCCTCCACTCATCCACTGAGAATTCACTCGTGGTGTGTTTGAGAGTCCGATTCACTTCAGGCGGGTACTTACACTTCCCCAGGCTCTATACCGTTCTATTCCGTGATGTAATATGCGATGAACATGTCCAAGGGTACACTTCCCCAGGCTCTATACCGTTCTATCCGTGATGTGATATGCGATGAACAGTCCAAGGCTGTGAGTGTGCAGGTCCATCACGACAGTCAAGAGAAATGTCTCAGACAGATTTCCCCCACAGCGACTCATCCGGCTTATCGATTCCTTTCGTTGAGCGGAAAGGAATAATGCTGCCCGCACATAATTTTTGGGCTCTGTGTATGTTAGCGCTTGGAGCGCACGATAACCGAGGAACGCAAACTCTCACGTAGGTTAAGTTATAAGAAGAAAGAACTCTAAGGTTTTGAGGTCCAGGTCTGAGTCATCTAAGGTGAGAGAGGTCAAACTGTAAGAAGCGTAAAGTACAATGGACATGCCAACGACCATTTCCAAACGCACAGATTGAAGAGGGACATGTCAAAACCACCCAATCAAAATGTTAGCGATTCTGAATAGGTTCCTCTTTGTCGAGTTATTTATTTCACCTAAATGCATTTCATCCTAACTGATAGGAGTAACGATTCAAAGGTAGCCAATTTACTTTACACAGTAAAGTAATTCGGTATTTTGCCACCATTATATCAGAGCAAATCTTAGTTAATAGTCACAAATGAAATTGTTTAAAAATTATTTGTTCATATCGGTGAACAGATATGTAACTTTTCAATCAGATTCCTATGTTCGTTTATTCTGTTACTAGTTTGGGGGTAAGATTCATGTTTTTGGATTGACTCGTATTACCGGGTTCCCCCTTACCCTCCTTTACGTCACGAGGTCAATTTGCTCAGTAGCCCGAATTGCTACTTTTCACACTCCATACACTCGATCGGCTGATTCCTTTTTCTGAGGTTTGGGGTTTCCTAAATATACTAGATATAGGACACCAAATGCGAAGTATTTTACACTGACCATTGTACGTTAATTGTAATCACGATAACTGCGCAACTACAACGATAGAGAGCTCAACTTGACATGACAGCGTGCTGAGGTGGGGTAATGATTCCCCATTGTTGGGGTCAGGTTCGAAGTCACCGAACTGTTCGGTAATCGTCCATGCATTTCCGTGGAACCGTGGAACGCGATCTCTCTTGAGATACCAAGCCCGTCCTACTCTCCCCTCTTCCAAACGTGTGGGCCGACATTCCTTTATAAAGGGGGCTTGATAAATAAAAAAAATTGCCCATTCCCGCTCGTCTCGCCAATTCATCTTGTCTTTATAAGTCGCTGTGTATTTTTTCCTGTATTTATTTGTTTATACTTTAATCGCATCGTAAAGCGTCGTAGAGTATCCTTTTAGTCATGGCCCTCTATATATCCATTGAAATGGGAATGAATAAATGGGGGGGGGGGTGTAGTTGGTTTGTGCGTATGGATGTGTACCTTTCACAGAGGAGTTTCGAAAGGTCTTTCTGCCCACTGTTCAGTGCCGACCATGCTGAACTACACTCCCAGTAATATGACCTCCCACCGCATGACATTATCATCTTTACTAGACTGTAAACGTGAACCCGGCTGATCCTCCAGCTCAGTGGCCTACCGGTAACATTAATTTATGCACGACAGATAGCGACTGACATCAGCCTGTTGTTTGGACGTTCTTTTTGTACTCTTGTCTATTTGGGCCCGACCCCGTGTAATGCTGTAACGAAGCGCCTTGCAGAAGAGAAGTCAATGTGGACCCTAAACGCCCTCTCTAACAGTAGCGTTCGACGGTAATTGTGTAAATTGGGCGACACGTATTCGCATTTGTCAGAAAATCAGAATAAATTCATTTGACAAGCTCCCTCTAGTTCGAACTTCACATTACTTACTCTGGTACGCATCCGTGATGTTATAGCTCCACGGCTAGATAGTCGTTTCTTGCCAACGCATCGATTTGTATTCCGAGTTGAATTATGCTGTTTCTGTCCAATTCTGGTGGTTCCTATATGACAATCAATCAGCTGCTTTTCTAGTGAGTATGTTATCAAGTGTATTCTGAAGCAGGGTAACCATTCACTTCAGATGTCCCGAAAATCGTGCACTGGCACAATGTAAACGCCTAGGAGGACACGAGGGCTTCTCCGCGTCGCGGCATATCCCTGACATTTTTGTCAGATGTAGAGTGAACAACTGAATGTGGTCCCGTAATAACGCACAATAGCCCGCAACTCACTTTGAATACGGCTCTCTGGCGGGCACTCTTTCAAACCAGGGCCCCCAATACGCATCGTATGCCTTTTCCATTAATATAATCGCTCCATGTTTTGGGCCCCACAGCGTTGTGAAAGTTTGTTAATTTAATCACTTGAGCAACTTATAAAGATATATTTCTCATGCCCTGAATTTACTGGATTCATTTGTATGAATTGATCTAATAATAATTGTTTTTATCAACTCTCAGAGCCACCTACAACTCGGATAAAATACCGAAGGTTTGAATTGTTCAAGAACGTTGAGCTGACTGCATAGAATTATCAGCGCTGCGACAGGCTTGAGTTAACAACCGCACCACTTCACGTTTCGAGCAAAAAAAATGGCCTGGTGACATTGAATAAGGTACAAAGAAAAAATCTGTTTCAATTTGCTAATATTTGGCTCGAAGTTCACCAATTAGCTTTAGAACATCTCTGTGAATTTTATTCTAGTAGGCGTGGATTAGCCTTAATTCCAGAAAGGAGAACCGTCGTGCTCAATATTGTATAACGTTCCGTATTGGAGAATGAATCTAACCGTCGTGGTATCAAGTAAATTCTCCATTTCAGTGTGGTCGTCTAGGGTGATCCCTTAATAGACTGGGGCTTACATGGGTCAACTAAAGTCCACGTTATCGGGATTTGCTTTACTTTACGATATTACAGATATTATCCATGACCCCATTTAAATAAACGATGCCGGTAGACAACATCCGTTCCATGTGAACTTGCTCCAAAAGGCCAGGCGAAGAAGATTCCAAAACCTCCCAACTGTGAGCGTTACCCAGATTTCTCACAAGTCAATAATAGGTATTTATCCCGTGGGTAGTGGTGCCGGTTAGTACAGAATGGATACAAAGTTCCCCAATGATTTCGACCATTTGGGTTAGAAAGTTAAGAAGAAAGTGATGATGACATACTAAATTGGTGAGCTATGCCTCGATCTCATAAGGAATGGTGACACTGCTAATACAGTTCTTCGGTGTATCATAGTAGTTTTTGTACTGCCGTCACCATAATGCCCCTGCCGAACGTATGGCGTATCCCGATATATACCTCGAATCATTGTCGAAGATTTTTGCGTCGCTTATGACTTACAATTCCTTCAAAATTACCATCATGAGTATGAGCTTTCTACATATTCATTCTACTGGCTCAATCCGAGTGAAATGACCCACCACGGCAGGTCACTTTTGCGATTGCCGGACTGACCATTCAAGGGAACCGACCACAATGGTATGGTCACTTCCAGCACTCGACACTGACCCCACATGTACTGACCCATGTCCGGGTTATTTGAGGGTACGCCAAAGATAAGTGATTCTGCTCTACTCTAACTCTTATATCATACGCATCATGGAGGAGTATATAGTACAGACTGATGAAAACGACAGTTTTATCGATCGCTGGAGCCAGCAACGGTGGGTGTTGTCCCTGGTGATGTTAGTAATGAGTCACATTTCACATCATCGTAGGCAATATTTGTGGCATCGAGCCGGTATATATAGGTTTCCCTATACTGAAAACAAAGAGACTATAGGAGGTCGGAGTGGGCATCCGCTCCGGATTTCTTTGTTTCAGGGCTCGATCTAATGAACCCGTCATTTCCTCCATCGAAAGAAAAATCGAGGACTGGCTGACGCCGAGCGCCTCTAGTTTCTAGCCCGGATCGCATGAATGCCTATTGAAGAACGAGAAGAGAAGCGGAACTTTGCAGGTGAAGCTTGGATGTTCTGGTCGGACCAGTGCATTCCACAGTTATAAGAGTGTGCCGAGACGTTCGTCCCCCCTCTTTAAATTAAAGATGAATCGAGTCAATTCAAAAAAAAACTCCATTCGCTAGCTCCTTTCTGATTTGCCAAGCGTGAACTTCGGATCTTTCTTATCGTGGAGAATGCGGAGTGGCCCTTGACAACACAATCAAAAAACAAATATAGGTTGAGCTTCACTCTACTCCAGGTTCTTGCGCTCACTTTCTTTTTGTTGCGGGGGGCGGGAAGCGGTGGGCTTGATTTGGCATCGGGGTCGTTCAAGAGGATATTACGATACCATTACGATATTTCGGTGTATTCTCAAGCCCGCGTGCGTTTTGTGGGTGTTTTATGTTGTATGTGTGTTGGTGTGTTTGCGTGGGTGCCGCGCGTCGAGGTATGTCACCGATTTTAACGAATGCAAGCATTACCCAGTTAAAATCTGTTTGTGGGTCAGGACATATGCTGAGGAAGAACCCTATGGTTCATGGCGTCATTCAAGGTGAGTTCAAGGCCGTGAGAGGTTAAACTCCACACAGTCTTGTCGACACGATATCTAAAGAACGTAACATGTACTAAGTTCATATTTGGCCTGTGAGTTGCAGCCTATTCTGAGTAAAACCCTATTGTAAATACGTGACCCTCAAGTCCGTTGAAAGGGGAAAACCTCAAAACGTTTGGGAACACGGTTTATCTACTTACCGCAAACATATATTCAGTTCTATTACGTTCAATTACGCATGTGATAGCACATAGTTGAAGGCGAACCTTTCGTTTTGTTACAAAATAGTTCAAGTGCAGTCGATCGTGAGAGGGGAAAACCTCAAAACGCTTCCCAATACAACTCAAATTATAATTATATCAAATACCAGTTCGGATTAAGTATATGACGTGCTAATATTTTGAGGCTGAACCCTTTTGGCTTCCACATTAGTCAAGGTCGTGATAGGGTAACTGCCTCCGAATGCTCACAGCGCGATGTCAATGATGGCCAGCATGTCAATCAATCAAATCCTTTCAATTAATATTATCGATAATTCAAGCTGTATGTTTTGCGATGAGTCTCTCGACACTTAAGATCACCTTTTTTAGCGTTGCCCAAAATTGGGCCATTCCTTGATCGCGGTATATTTGGACTTGTTTGATTCAAACCAAAGTTAAGATTAAATACAGAACGTTTGCTTTGGATATTATGAGAACAGGTAAATGATCTCATTTTCACGAATTTTTCCATCAATTATTTATTTTCTGTTTGCAAATGTAACCAAAACGGTTCCAGTTATGCTGCTTTTAAAATAGAATACCGCCACCCTGTGAACGTTGAAGCGTATTACTTAATTGCACAATAGAGAATGAACCTCGACTGTTCTTATGCGTTATGACTCACGGTAAGAGATGGTCAAAGTCCGAAGCGTGTCAGCACGATACCTGAATAATACAAGCTGGCAGTCCAAAACTAGTTAAGCATAGGTTGGTTTCATGCATATATGAAGAGGACGAACCCTATTGTGTGGGCATCAGCATGAAGGATCGTCAACTTTTCAGGAGAGGTAAAGTTCACACAGTTTGAAGAGCTCAGATGCAAAGGGCTTCACGTGCTGTCGAACAAAAAGAACAAAAATTGTTGTAGGACTTGGAACTATGAGTTTTAATGTGGGAGATACTGTTTCAATGTGGGGTTTACGGTAATAATATATCTGATCTTTAATATCCATTATTGTACATTGGACTTGATAGTTCCAGCCTACACAGTTTTTTTTTTTTTTCGTTTTTTTTCTTTCTCGACCGCCCTTCACGTAAGCCCTTTTGCATTTGAGCTCTTCATACTCTACACCATAAAGCCAAAGTACTATCTGGTCCAAGTGTTTTTTTTTTTTTTTTGTTGTGGGTGATTAAGATTAAAGGTTCATAAACATCGGGCAAATCCACATAGGTATGTTTGACCCGTTGGCAGATAGGAATATTAGTTTGCCCTGGTGCGCCTTCCCCCCCCCCCTCCCTCCCTTGGAGACCTTTCATCTCTCGCCAGATTCATACCCACGGGTGACTATTGGTAGACTATTGCCGCTGAAATCGTACTCATTTTTTTGGGTTGCAAGGGACAAATCGCTATTGTAGCCTCATCGGGCTATAAAAAAAAAACGAGAATCTCGCTAGAGATATCATATCTCAGTACGTATCCTCAAACACCCAGTGAGCTGCAGGCAACTTTTACGTTCACGTCACTTTAATCACTCACTCCCCAGTTTTTATCATATTTCTTCACGGAAAATCAAAACTATTCATTATTGAGTACTCTGACAAGCTGTCGATTATTGCGAAGTAACGGATGGCTAGAGCTGGACAGTTGACCAATCCAGTATTGTCAATATTGGATAGCAGGAGTGAACATTTATGTTGAAAGTTTCCTTTCACTCTCAAATGTTGGGTATGAGCCGAAGACACGCGGAGCGGTCATCACTCGCATATTTGCGTTCTGTTTGTGACAGACACCTGACGCGTCCAAACAGTAAACAACCAAGCCAGTTCACGTCTTTGGTTACTTTCGTGAAAGACATGGAGCTATTACATTAACTGCAGGAGCCTGATTCCGCCACTTGGTCTCGTGTGCGACTGTTAACAATTCGAACGCGTTCGGTGCCTGATTAGGTTATTCTGACAGTCTGACCGTGTACGGAAAGTGGCCACCAGATTTAGCTGATAGCTGCTGGTTTCCTCGCAATCGACGGGTGGTCAGCCCTAATCCATGTACGTCGGCTCTACCATGCGCACAGCCGACCTAGAAAAACACCCGTGTTTTTGTTCGCTCCTATATTTACCACAATCCCGATTATTATGCCTGCAAGGCTCAATACCAGTGTTTTAGAGGAACACAATGAAACAACATTTTTCTTTTTAATACGTGTTACCTATACCGCACTGAACTGCCCCAAAACAGCATGTACATTAAATAGGATCGGTCACTATATAGGCCCGCCGAGTATTTGGGGAAGATAGGGTGTCCTAATTTTCATCACCTTTCCCGAATTATATTAAAGACTGGCTTAACGGTGGCAGTGGCGTACCGCGGCGGGGTTGGGTTGAAGGTGGACCCTCCCCGCCCCCGGACACAAGTGATCAACGAATTTCTGCACAAATCTGAGTCTGGAGTTTGCAGTAGAAGTTTATGCACTGTTAGCAAATTGCAGGTGCAGCATATGGGGCCCCATAAATTGGTACGCATTTGCCAATAGTGAGATAGCCACTATAAAGATTTCTACTGAACTGCAAAAAAAAATGATCACTTGGTTAAAGGGAGGTTCTCAACCCCCCCCCCCCCGTGGGTACGCCACCGGATGGGGGTATAGGTATAGTGGCAGCTGCGCCGTTGCATTATCTTTCTTCCAAGAAGAGAAGAAGCCGGTATAAAATGAATAACGACAATTCGTCGTTTCCCTGAAGGACAAATTAACCTGGAAACTTTATCCTTTTCACTCGCCTCGGAGTTAGCTCAATCAATGTTTCCTAGCATATGTTCTGTAGCAAGCCTCCAACTCGTAGGTTGTTGATGGGCTACCTTCCGGTGGGATTTTCTATTAAATCACCTTACCTTTTACTTAATTACTTTTAAATAATTGGTCCATGCAACAGTAGTGCTATAGGGGGTGTTACGTGTTGATGGTTACTTTGTGAGACACTAACTTCTGCAGATGTTGAGTTAATTTAACACAATAAAACCATGGGATACGTAACATAATTATCTGAGTTGCTTAATTTTGACCCGTCATTGGTTATTGCGCAACGGTATTCCTACCTTTTCTCTGCATAGTGGACCAAAATTTGGGTCAATAACTTATAGGAACATCGTACTATGGAAATGTGGACTGGTTTGAATTATAGACATAGTTTTCCAGTACCATTATATAACCTCCGATTAAATATCCACGCCCACAGTCGTCCCTTGATTGGCTCATTAATAATCACGCTAACCAGTCGTCCCTAATTGGATTTAACATGTTCGAAAGCTACTGAGGCCGTTCAGGGGAAGAAAGAATAAACTGATATCAACTTGTCATCCGTGGGGCAATTAGATGTCTGTCACTATTGATACATTGCCAAATACAGTGTAATTAATAGCCGTAGTGGCTACAACATTTTCGAATCAGCTTCAAGTTTTTTCGGCTTTATTTTAGTTTACACTTGGTTCTACAATTTATAGCTTCATTTCTTGACACGAGGCGGAGGAAGATTCTGGTTTGCAGTCTGGCTCGTACCCAACACCTCCTTAAAATGTGATGTAGCATTTACACAACAGTGTAACCTAGCACATCTATCCCGGGAATTAGTATTATATTACACAACAGTTGCGTAAATGCTGTGTGAAAATTTTCAAAACATGTGCATATGCTACACAATGATTGGGCAATGGTTACACAACACCATAAAAAGTGTTGTGTTAGTTACACAACGTTTTTAAGGGAGCAGACTTCACACACCTCTTATACTCATCCCCGTTATTTCTAATGCCAAGAAATGAACCTGCTTTTGCTAGTATACTATCACATGTAAAAAGTCGTTGCATTCACCCCCCATTAAACAATGTATGAGCCGAGTCAATCTTATCAATCGAAGATAATTATACATATTTGACGAGAGAAGGGGAGATAATTGTATTAATACCGATATTACCAAAAACAAAACACCACCCACCTCAGACGGAAAACTACATGACCCCCCCCCCCCCAAAAAAAAAATGTCTAAGACTAGACTCTATGAAGCTAATAGTAGCGTAGCATCAGTGGAAGCTATGTGATGTATATCCGAAGATTCGGAATGATGTGCTCATTATCACGGAGTGCACAACCGCGCGTATAGTGACGGCGAATCAGCGATGGAATGATGCGTCAGGTACAAGTGTCGCTCTTCAACTAGCCAATTCAGACTGATCGAAGACCACAAGACAAGAAAAAAAATAATGAATGTTGAAAGCTATTTTCCATACCTGAGGACTGGTTTAAAACCAGGAGTAACACGAGCAACTGATACTGCGTATGTCCCTCCACTTTCCAGAAGAAAGGATAATCCCCCGAAATCGGTGTAATTTCCCTCCGTGTTGCCAACAACAAGAATATGGAGGACTTTTATAAAGAAATTTAAAATCGTATTACGATATCTCACCCACGCTGCGACGCCCGTTTTATTACGTAGCCTACGTATGACGAGGGCAGACGACAACGCATGCTAGTTTATGATAATTGCCTTCCTTGCAGTTTCGCGCATACACGGAGGAGCGTTCTCCCGAGATGACTCGCTTCTCTAACATCCGAGCTCGTTACGGCAAAATCAATTGAATAGGTACAGAGGCCAATTGTAGTAAACACGGCGTCCACGTAACAATAATGTTTTCTTCAATTCGACGGGGGTAAGATGGAATCGGGGGAAATTTATCGGGTCTGTCTATTACGTCGAGTAACCGTGCACGATGCGACGACCCATTGTGATTGGGCCGACCACGGGAGAGTGAATTAGTATTAGACTCGGAATCTTGGAATGACAATTCATGAGAGGGGAAAACGCAGGACAGCGCATTTAAAAACGTGTCTGTGTTAGGGACTCGTGGTGTGGGTGACAAGACAATTGTGCCCGTGACTGTTTTGTACACGCGGGGAGTGGGTGAATGAAGAAGTGTATGAATTTGCAGAGACCGCGAAACACGAAAAAAATCAATGAGAGCTATTTTATGACGTACCTATGTGGTTAAGCATGAGGAGATTGTAGATTGGTCTAGTCGAATCGATGCGTGATGTAATTTAGAGCTATGACAACAAGGGCGTGATCTACGTGAAACATAATTAACCAGGTCAGTTCAAGATCTTCAGAGTCTTCCGCCGTGAAATGAATTGACGCGCTAATTATATATACCCGTGACCGAGAGGTTGGAAGCACGTATCATCATTGGTTAGGCGGCACTATGAGAAGACTGCGAGGTGAATTTATTTCAAACCTCCACCGAATTTCGTCGTAACGCTACGAAATTGTAGGCTCCACTCTAAAACTAAGAATTGTGTTGGTGGTGTCATACAGGCGATTCATGGTGTTTTTTTTTGTTTTTTCTTAAACTGAACATTTTTATGTCCCCTCTCTCTGGGCCTGACATTTCCTTCGTTTTAGCTGACTGTGTATTCAGTCCAAAAAAACGTTAAACCCCGTGAGTAACGAAAGTATAAACATGATCACCGGAATCGTCATTTCCAATTATTACCGAATTCCTTCCATAACAAATGCAATGAATATATATATCTATTAATATATATATATATATTATATATATATATATCTAGATATATATCTATATATATATAGATATATATAATATTATATATAATATATATATATATATATATATCTCTAGCAGGACCACTATAGAAAAACGGACGATTGTTTCCTTATCGGCTACAGTTGGCGATCCCCAAAAACAGAAATATACATTGAAAACAACAGAATCAAGGGAATTACGGGGTCGAGGATACAAAAACAAAGTTACACATAAAAATTAACAAAAAATTGTATACAGTCCAGTTTTACGCCCACGGACACGAAACAGTGTTCAGGCAGTATAGGACTTTCAATTTAGGGTAATAACAAGATTTGAGTGGTAAGCAAGAGTCGGTTGCATGCTTTCATTAGGAACCAACTCTCCCAATTGAAACAGTAGATGGTTGAGAGTGTGGTTAGTATGGAAGTCAACGCCAATTTTCACCAGCGAAAGGAAATAAAACCGGCAAAATACTGATGAGTTTTTTTTTTCTATCCAAATAATGTGTTCTGGTCCACGCTGTGGGGATATAATGTATTCAGGTAGGTATGACCAATCTTTCACGTTATACGGAAGCTCCAAATGATACGGCAGGTGGCGCCTAGACATTTCCAATCAATCAGTGATTGATGATGAGTTTGAGTTGGCCGTTGGGCAGACCTGAAACGCCCGACTCCCATTCAACAAAAGACTGCGAGTTGGGATTTAGGATTCTTGCTTTCTTGTTTTCTTTTTACGGGTCAGGAAGCCAATTAGTAAGATTAATCCAGGAAACCTAGCCGTATCGTGGTTGAGCACAGTCGATGACTCGCCTTCTTTCCTCGGACTATAGTGTTCAGATAATATCGATTTCTGTCGAAGAGATCACTCAATCAAAGTGTCTCTAATGTTTATGACAACTTTTTATTTTTTATAAAGAATCCACTCCAAAAACCGAGGCAATACGTTGTCACTGGAATGTGTCATTGAATTCAGATTTTGAAGGGAACCAGTTTGAGTGTGGACCTGCAGGCGGGAGGGCTATGACCAGTCGGCATCAAACGGTGATAAGGATGACCCACCTCGCCGATTGTTCTCCAGACAGATTCACTTTTCTGACAGACCCAGGCCATATTTCTTCTATTACTTTAGACGAATCGATAGTTTGTTTCCATAGTACTATGAGACGTCGCACGAACTGAATTATTAGTCAGATACATTCGGACGATTTCAGAGTTGGAGGGAAAATTATAGAGATGAATGGAATTCGTAGTATGTTATTAAGCAATCCTCTATATTTTCAATCATCAATATCAAAATGACACGGGTGGAGGTTAGCTCAGGCGGTTAGGGTAGAGGCTCCGGACTCTTAAGCTCCAATGGATTACGAGTTCGAATCCCATGGAAAGCCTGAAGGCTTATCCGCAGTTGATGCCTTGGTTGTTTGTGCTGCGGTTTTGCTGGCTGTTGGCTGTAAGACAGTGCATGTCTCCTCGAATGACACGCTACCCACGTGTGGAAGTTGGTACCTGCAAGGTAACGAAAGTAGGCGCCCTATTGCGTGGCTGGCAGGGGTGTAGGTGTTGGTTAGTGAGGGAAGTCAGTGATCTGATTGGTTACCAATGGTAGAGGAATAAGCCGCTAGTCCGTGTAAGGAGGCGCTGCTTGATACAGCCTCTAAACCGATCTTCAACCACTAAGGTTTGGAATACATAAATGAGGCGATTCGGAGGGGGGGGTGTGGAGTAATGCAGTCAGCGACATCCTTGTGAACCGGACTGGGCGATGTGGGCCATGGCCCTTCGGTTTGGGACGCAGTTCCGTCATGACCTCATCCTGAATCCACCCAATTCGTGTCATTGGTAAGTGTTATCTTGTTCACGAGGTACGTACAAACGGGTCATTTGGCTGGTGGAAATTACAATTTGTGGTTCGTGCAGGTGTATATCTAACACCATGGAGGCTCGGGTTAACGATTGCCTGTATCCGTATACATACCATCCATAACTCCTGCACAGCCACCTGTACTAGACCGTGCTCATGCCACACGTGATTAACCCCCTCGAGCAGGAAGGGCTTTAACACGCGCGACAAGTGGACTCTCTGTGTTCTAAAAAAATAACTCGGCCCACTCACGACTCAAAGGGTAATCAAATGGCATTGTGCGCACAGTCGCGCAGCGGTGAGTCGCCACGTCAGGTTCCACCGAGCCTCATTCAGTGTGGTTCGAATACGGATAACCAACTGCCTATGACGAGAACTGCGTGACCGAGGGAAAGAAGGGACGTGTGCTGATATATCTATGAATCATAAGAATCATGTGGTCAACCCTGAGCCGAGTGCGCATTCTGCTGGGAGGCGCTTATTCTGAGTACGGAGGTGGCCATTGATTCGAAATCTCTAAGTTAAGCAAATACGATCACGTGAACTTCGGTTGACCCCCATTGGAGGCTCTCAATTCCTACAGAAGTCACACTAGCGTCACCCGCTATTATACTACGAGCTACAAGGTTCCGATTTCCTTGCCAATATGGAGGTTCTTGGTGCGCAATCAACCATTTATTCTCTTCCGATACTCAGCAAAATGCTATATCCACCATCGAATTATTCGATCAAATATAGTCTAGAACGTTCTAATAATTACGCATAATTGACCTGAATGAATAATTCTCCTTTGCATTGTTGAATTAGGAACCGGTGGTTCGAACGTGGTTGGGTTAATTACCAACTAGGCCGTGCATGAACAAATCGCTATCCGCAATAAGTGTTCACATAAGCACAAACCAAGTGGGAGACTGTACCAGACGACGCTTCGATGGTGACTCTTGGGAAACCTTCAAGCTTTTTGGGCACAAACAGTATTAGCTATCATGCAACGAGATTTGCCTCAATATTCATTGGTTATTGCTACTTCACTGTGGTAGAATTCCACTGTATCCAGACACAAACCCATAGCCGTACCCGTAATCAAGCCTTGGTTACCCGTACTCGTCCCCTATCCGTATTCGCACGACCCTATCCCGTACTCTACTACAACCCTGGCTTAGTGGTTGGAACACTTCTGTAGCTAATTATATCCCCGCGAACTAACGTCGGGATATTATGGTTTTTGGGGGTGTAGCGCGCCGTCACAGCTCCGCCGCCTCCAGGAAACTGTAGGCGTTGGCGCAAATAACTTTTTACGCTTCATCCGATGATCTGAAACTTGGTACCCATGTCTGCCCTAGTGAAATCTTCGGGATGAGTTAGAGTTCAAAGTGGCATTCACTGCACTGCTGGGGGCTGCTAATTTGCATGAACGATACTTGGTGTGTGTTAGGGCTGTGTAGTTGATCTGGAGGGGCCTTTCAAGGTCATAGGAGGTCAGATTTTGCATAATTTATTGCGATTTTCCAAACTTTTCAGGTTTGAACGAAACTTGGTGCGTGGGGGCTAAGTGTTCGGACCAAAGGTGGCGTCCTTTTCAAGGTATAGGAGGTAATTTTGATAATGTATGCGATAATTTTCCAAACTTTGTCAGCTTGAACGACCTTTGGTGGATGGAGGAATACATTTGTTCCTGACAACTTTAAAGGTAATTTCAAGGCATCGTGAGTCAATTTATGGGGCTTTTGTCTGTAACTTCATGGATTACAACAAAAACCTGGTAGTAGATGAAGGCTATTCTTGGTTTCTGACCAGAATGGAGGTCTTTCAATGGGTGTTTGTAGCTACTTTTTTCTAATGATTGCTCAATAGCGGGATATACACGTGGGCGGTTCACCTGCCTACACATCATGTCTAGGTTTCAGAGGAATAATTGTATGGCACATGGTCAGTGATATTGGATCATTGCAGTACGTGTGGAGTGTCAGGAAATTTTGGGATCAAGAAGTAGATAGCGATCAGTTTAGCTATTTAGTAACGTATCGCCAAAATGCATATTGCCCCCCAGATTATTAGGTTATATTATTATAATTATTATTTAATTGTAATGCGATCCAAACTAAAATCTGACTCCCTTCATCTTCCAAATGTATATTTTCTGTAAGCGCGGATTCTGCTAATCTCTCGATTGATATTTTTGATCACACGACTACTCTCTGATATAGAATGACAGAACTGGTTCAATTACACTGGCCTGCCTGACCGACTTATATATATTTCAAATCAGTATATCTCCTGGAAGCTATTGAATTATTGTTAATAATTTCTCAGCACTATGCGTAGACCTATCAACGTAAGTTCGAGAACAGCCGACAAACATGATATTTTCGGAGGATAATATGCGAATGAACGTAATTTGCCACTGAAAATCTGATCAGTCCATCCACCTTATATTATGTGCCAGATGACATCACCATAATGTAGGGCTCGATATGTTGATTAATATTCATGTAATTCTTGCGAACCGATCTCAAGCAATACATAAAATAGGCCTAGCCCCTACTTAATTGATGACTATCGTGTCTAAAATCTGGTCGCATCGTTAAGACCGACAACGATACCATTACAAAAATTCTACCATCTTACGGTTTCGGAGAAATCCTGCCACCGGGACAAGTGTGACAAGCCACCGGATATATAAGTCGACCCCCCGACTACGAAAACATTCAGTAAACAGCAACATTGATGGGAATTTCTACAAATGAAATTTCTTCAACGAATACACAATGTAAATGGAAAACGTGTAGGATCGAATATAACGAAAGTGGTATTGTGAGGAAGGGAGAACTATACCTAGAGTTTGGTTCACTCTGAGGGAAATAGGGGGAAAAACCCATTGCGTATAGTCTCTGCGAATAATGTATTCTACTACCTGACTCACACACACACCCCGTTTCCACTATGACCTGATGAAGGTGGCACAGAATGAACAGTCATAAAAAAGGGTGGCGCTATTACTTATCTAGACTGGTATAAATTACGGTGGTGATCAATAACAGTTCGCACACGCCCGGCTGTTCAAAAAGAAAAGAACGGCATGTGTAGGAAGAGCGATGCATATGTTCATACATTTTCCACAGTATACTGTTCGTGGGCTGCCCATCGTTCACATACGTCCAGTATACTTTTCGTGGAACATTTGGCGTACAAAAATGTGAATCGTTAATGCGATGTGGTGAAAAAGGTATCAGGTTACATCTCTCACTTTTCTGAGTATATATTTTTTATATAATTATATTATTTTACATCAGCGTTCCTTGGATGTACACCGCCGGCAAATCGCTTTTCTCGGCCTTGGGTTAGTGACTGAGAACGAGTCACTGTGGTAGAACTAATCGTCCGTTTGTTAACATTGACTAATATTATGTGTACCTCTGAATGGCGCTCCGACCCATATACCCATAGGCCTGTATAGTAAGTAATCTAAACAAATTTGGGATGAGACGCACCCACTGGTCCAAATTTTGGAATGGACCGAAGTTGGAGTTCGACGCACCTCTTACTTGTCCGACTTTGGTCCCATTCCCCAAAATTTTGGACCCATGGGTGCGTCACATCCCAAATTCGTTCAGCTTACTTACTATGGCTACGTTTCAGCCGACTGTTAGTGTTTGATAATTACGTCTTTAGCCATTAATTTAGGGGCCTGATTGGCTGACGAGTCATGGTGACACCCTTACATCATCTATCAAAGCTAACAGCCCCAGATACTGATATAGGCTACGCCCACTGCTAGCCCTGATTCTGTTTATGAAATTACTTCTCGCCTTGCAACACAGCTGAGCCTGATCACGTGACCCTCTTGCGTTCGAGTCGTCGTGCGAAACTATCTATCACTAACAGTCGACAAAAAACGCACCCAATACACTGTAAAAAATCTGTAAACGTTCTCTCTCACTCCGTGTTTACTTATGGTATGTTAGTTTTCATGACGAATAATCCTTTAATGAAGCCAACCTACCGTTTGAACGTACTTGAATGAATCCAGGTGTTTTGGTTAGTTTCGCCGTAATAGACCATTTATTTTACATCATCGAATGAGGCCATTTTGATAGTAACTTGCAATCCCGGATTAATTGAACTCCAGTTGACATTTGAAAATACCAATATGTCTGGTTTCCTCTCATTTATTAGCTCAGTCGGGTAACGATTACGCGCGGCAACTGAAGATAATCCGTTCATCCACGACACAGCCACTTCACTCCGAAAATGGTAGTAACAAAATCCGTAAATTAGGCTATGATAGCGGGTATATACGCACGTGCGTACGGCAGTGTCGGTCGCGTCAACCGAAACCTGATCAATTGGGTGAAGTTTATAGTATTGCTCCCGTTCCATTTACTACTGAAGAACTTTCAATACGTATCGGGTAACACTTCAGAACTGGAATGAATTTTTGTTGTAGTGCATATGCGACTTCTCTGAGATTTTCTTCGAGTCGAGCTGCCACGCAGTGCAAATCGTTGACCATGCATTGATCAATGCGATTATGCTATAGGCCCATAGGTTCAGGCTGTGTTGTAACGCTAGGCTAAAATGAGTGTTGGATAGCCCCCGGCTATATTTTCATTCATTTCATTCATTTTAGTTTCGTCTATACTTCGCTACTACAAACATAACATAATAAGTATGAACCCGGACACTAGATTAAACCTATATGTTTATCCAAACTATTGACCTAACATATTATACAGAACAAACCACATAAGATTTCTTCCGCGTACTTAGCGATTAGATGGATTCAACTTAACCTTAAAGACGAATATGATTTGCAAGAGGTAATATCTTGGAGTTGATTCCAGATTTTGTAGCAACTATTCATGAGGAGTTTGCCGTGTTTGTTATTGTTCTAGTGATCATCTTGAATAGTGACTACTTTTTGTATTGTTTTGATGGAATGATTTATCCGGATTAACAATATCACTAAAAACACTTGGAACAGAATTATTAACATACATATACAATGAAATACAAATCTTGGTATATATGGAATCACAAATCTTGAGAATTCCCAATTCAGAATGGAGAGCATTAGAAGAATGTCGACGGTCATGCAAGTTAATAATCTTGCGGATGGCGATTCTGAATAACTTTGAATACGTTTTAGATCGGTGGCAGGAGCCACGCCATACCCGCGATGCCACAGATCGAGAGTATATAGAGAAAATACAGTTGCATTAACACTGTCCGTGGAAGTGATGTCCGGAGACGATAAAAATACCAGTTACAAATGAGGTTTGTTGCAGAGACTGCTATGTTATCCGTGAAAAGATCCTACTTCAATAAAAAAGACCTAAGTACTTGGTACTGGTTTCTGCTCAATTTTGAAATTGTTTAGCATGAAATAACTTGGACAGGCATGTACAGTACGATCGTTGGGATGAAAAAAAAAAATTTGTTTTACCCGATATGAACGTGAGCTTGTTAGCATCGAACCGAACTTTCAGCTGATTCAGACACGTTTGCCGTTGGTTGATGAATGGGTACAGTCAGCATCATAGAAAAGACCTGAGTGTCGTCACAAAAGCCTATGGGGATTTTAGGACACATTGTCTAATGTCGGTACATCGTATATCATATTTTTACCCACACTCACACTTACTCGGTCAAACCCACGTATGCAGCTTCGCTTCATTTGAATTTGGCCCTTGATTCCGACTAGACCGTGCATGGTGGCGATACGATGCGATACACAATAGTGTCCTTCAAAACTGGGGAGGGCCAAATGGGGAAAGGCGTCAAAGCCCATGCCCCCCCCCTCTCCTCGTAGTGTCCACCCTGTCTAGTTTGAATCACATTGGTTCTTTCCCCCACGTTCGCTTTGTACCCTTCAGCCTCCCCAAACCTAGAGGGGAACATAATGGGGCGGGCAAACTATCCCCTCCTCCCCCATAGCGCCACTGTCTAGTCTGAATCCAATGGACCTTCCCCACTCCCACCCCCAAGAAAAAAATGATTTTTTTTTTTTTGTACATTGGAAAACATTCCGCTCACGAAAAAAAAAGAGTTGAAAGTTGTTGCTACAAATATTTCGTTGTGTTTCAATGTGATCTTGTATATATTGTAGCTATCCAATAAAACGGTACTCGGGCCTTTGTTTCGAATTAAAACCGGTTGTTTGACTCCATAATAGGTGCGCCTTCGGGGAGGAAAAACAGGAGAAGAGGGAACAAAGAGAGAAGGACGAAAGAGGGGGCCAAAAGAAGAAAAAAAAAAATCGAGGAGAAAACCCAAACCTGAAAAAGGGACGTAGGCTATCGTGAGTCATCATAGGCAAAAAACCGTGATGATGTTCCCACGATTTTAGCAATAGCCCACCCCCCACCGCGTTGGTTCAATCATGAGTTTACATCGCAGCTTCCGTATCTCGGATGAAAAGTATGGATCAGATGACGGGGAAGCTCCACCCCCCCTCCACCCACTACAGGCAATCAGGGGGAAAAGCCAGGGCGGGATTAATGATGATGTCATACCCGCTGGAGGAGTGAAACTCAATTTTCGATATAAATTTATGTTGACACCTTTGCCGGAAAAGAGGACCTAATCCGCTCTCATGAAAGCCGCCGCACAGACCACGACAGCTGAAATAGTTCAACGGTACAACGGTTCACACCCGTTTAACCCAACTCGAAGCCATTTATCAGGCTGGCGGACGCCGCGGTGGTTTTCACTATAAGCCCAGCCCTAATAGTAATAAAATCGTTGATACGATCCGCATCAGGCCGACGATGGTGCTCTGCTTAGATGGCCAGTCTGTGGAAAAGTCAGGGAAGATTTTTTTTTTTGGGAAGTTGCCTTCTTGAACATTAGGAGCCTAATCCAAAATTTCCGTGTACAATACTCACAAACCAATGCTGTCTCTCCGCTCGTATAACGACCATATGAAAACTCTAGCTCGTGACCCCCCCCCCCAAAAAAAAATTGTCTATGGACCCCCTCCTGGCTCAATACATATCGGTGATGGAGAATGTACAACAACATTCTCATTGAATTCGGAAACTACAATTCAACATCTTTTTGGATTACTAATAAACCCCTAAATGCAGTAGCCTAGGCTATTCAGACTGCTTGAATTTTCAACGCTGTGTTCTCTCCAGCGAAACTCGGCGTTTCCTGCTGGGATTCTGATTTTTCTAAGATATTCTCTGGAAATCCCCGTTGGGAGGAAAATTGCGCGCTTCGCACTATTGGCTCGTAGTATGGCGCAGCAAGTGTTGAACATTCTGGCTTAGCAAAGTTAAAGGTCGGGGGGACAACGATAGGACCGAGGTCCGACAAAAATGTCCAAATTTACTGCGATTACAAAAGGTAGTGATCATAAATGCCCATGTGAAGTGGCACGTGGCAGCAATCAAACGACCGGAAAGATTCGGGCTTGTATGGTCAGACAATCCCGGGTGTGATCCGCGCCAACTGATGGATGGCGCTCTGCTCGGTTAGTATTCTTGTTCCTTCTGAAAATGGTGTTACCTCCCCTCCAAGGTGAGAAGTCTGGTGATATCTTTGCTCGAGTTCCCCCCTCCAGCGCCCCAACTGAAAAATCCTACTGCGCCACTGGAAAGTCAATACCGGGGAGGTCCATTTCCTCAATCGAGTGACATTCGATCGCCGCCAAGGGAAACCCAATCCTCACATTTAGATTCGATATATTCAGTGAGCAGAGGCAAAGATCATTTTGTTTTCAGGATAATTCCACCACGAGGAGGAGGAAAAACTTTGTGTTAACCGATCTAAAACGGGTATAAACGGTCCCTTTTAGCCCCCGGGGGCCTAGGAGATGCTAAACCTCAAAATTTTCTGGGACCGCTCCGGGACCAACCGATAGTGGCGCTCCGCTTAGATAGTGACGCGCCCACAGGGGTGAGAAATTCTGCATACGCTCTGCAATGCACATGAGACGAATGGCCTACAATTACCAATCCGATATAACATTTATTCCCACATTTTGAACAACGATTTTTTTTTTTCAAATAAAGCCTGAAAACGTTTTCCGTCATTACCTTTTTTACACCACGAACAGACAAATTCCTTCTTATTAAGGCTTTGTTCACCACTTTGGCGTACGATACGATCTTACGATTACGATTACCGTTAATTATCGGACGTCGACGTTAAAAAGTGTTATTTCAATAGGGGTGTTACCCACCTGTGCGAGACGATACATACGATCGATTACGAGTAAATTTTAGAGGACGTCGAGGTCTGTCGAGTTGAAAATATTTTTTAACTTTTAAGCGCTGTTCACACTTGATGCGATACGATACGATACGATCGATACGATACGATAAATTTATTAGGATGGAGTGTTCACATTCTTGTGCGATGATAAAAAAATGTCGTACGATAAATTTATCGGACGGTCTCGGCGCCTAACATAACCGGAGAAAGTAGTGGGATTTTAGCTGAGAAAGGCACAAGTTTCCCCTTTATGTCGCTTCAGTCGGTGGAATGGGATAGCCTGGTCGGCAAGAGTTTTTGAGTACCCAGACTTGTAATTTCAAAGAAAATTCGAAGTTGTGTCTTCCTCAGTACGTGTAGGAGGCGTGAAAGCGCAATTGATACGGCACTAATCAGACGGGGACCTCACCATCCCGCCTACCCGTTTTTCTAGACAGCCGTCTATAGCATCGGTATCCAATAATACGGCGAAGTGAGGGTGCCAAAAAGAATCGGCAGTCAATTGGTCAATTCAGCCAATTGAGCTGAAAAATGGAGCTTGGTTACTCTGTCAGAACATGCATTGTAGCAATAATGCTACGGCTCCACCTGTTGTACCTTTTACTACTCCGCACGACTACAAAAATAATTAACTTGGAGTTAAATCGACATTATAACCCCACCTCCACCCCGACCCCCACCCCCACCCAACTCCCTATAGATTCTTTCCGGTGCCTCGTAGGGTAAGGGTGAAGTTCCGTCAATACGTCAGGCTGGGATCGAGACCATCGGAAAACCCCCCTTCCTACCCTGCCGTCCTCTCAAACTGCGCCACAACACCCCCTCCCCCGGCCACTGCACACCAACCGCCACTCCTGACTTGAGTTCACATTTATACTTAATTATTAATCTCACTGGTCACGTACTATCGCAGATGGGGGGGCTTCCAGGGATGCGAAGGAAATAATGGTGTCGTAGGCCCGTGCATGGCGGCAAATAGGGCCGAGAAGCTCATTCAGAGGCCTATGTCTTCCCCGGATTACGTCACTAACCATCGACCCCTGATTTTATACTAAAACCCACTTTTCCCGCTAAACTTCCCCCAATAGCCTATTTGGCGTTCAATCCTTCTTTGCGAATTGCGCAAGTTATCACTGCATTTGGCAATTATCGCATCCGATAAATTTATCGTACGATAAAAGTTGAAATATTTCACTCGACCCGTCCGATAAAAATTTATCGTATCGTAATCGTTCGTATAGTATCGTTCGTATCGTATCGCAAAGTGTGGCCACTCCTATTGAAAATAACACGTTTTAACTCGCCTCCGATAAATTGGATCGTATCGACGATATCGTACGGTATCGTATCGCACAAGTAAGTGAACAGCCCTTCCATAGTTACGATAAATTTATCGGATGCGATAAAATTGCGCAATGCAGTGATAAACTTGGCAATTCTGCAAAGAGTATGGAAACGCAAACTGGATATGGGGGAAGTTTAAGTATGAGGAAGGGGTTCAGTGATAAAATCAGGGGTTTACGATGAATGTTGTGGGTTTTTTAGCGACGTATCCAGGGAGGACATTGGCCTCTGAATGAGCTTACGGCTCGATTGCCGCCATGCACGGGACCTACAAAACATTATTTCAGTTCGAATCCAGGGAAGCACGCACCATAGTACGATAGTAGCGGTGACAGTGAGGTAATGGGGACGTTGCCGGCGCCCACGGAGCATCATGTGACATGCAAAGGCAGGAGATAGGGCGGTTGGTAGTGAGTCGCCGGTGTGGCTGCTTGAGAGGAGCAGGGTAGGAGGGGTTTTTTCAGAGGGTATCGATCCAGAGCCTGACGTCTTGACGGAACTTCACCCTTCCCCTCATGTGAAGAAAGAGGCGGGAATAGAAGAAACGGACAGAGGCAACGGAAAATAAGACTATTGGGTGGGGGGGGGGCGGGGAGGCAAGGGGGGGAGGTATTAATGTCGATTTAACGCCACGTTAATCATGTCTTGTAGATCAGTGAGGAAGTAGTAAGGTACACAGGTTGAGCCGTAGGCATTATTTTTACAGGATGTTCTGAGCAGGACTAACCAAGTCAATGTGGCTGATGAATTGACTCAATTTGACTGAATGCTTTCTTGGCTACCTCAACTTCGCCGTATGAGTGCGATACCAATGTAATTAACAACTGGGTGTCTGTAACGAAAGGGTATGCGGGGATGGTGAGATCAGCTATCTGATTCGAGATCGTTCAATTGCCGGCTTATCCACGCCTCCTACAAGTCCTGGGGAAAGGACACAAGTTTCGAAGTGCTTTGAAATTACAATTCTTGGTCTTCAAAACTCTGCCAACCAGGCTATTCCACCGCCTGAAGCAACAAAAGGAAAACGTGTGCTTCTCTCAACTAAAAATCCCACTACTTTCCCCGTTTTGTTAGGCGCCGAGACGGTCCGTTAAAATTATCGTGCGACATTTTTCGCACAAGTGTGAACTCCATCCGATAAAATTTATCGTAATCGTATCGTATCGGATCGCCTATCGCACAAGGGTGAAACAGCGCTTTACGTTACACTTTATCTAAGCTGTTAGAAATTCCAAGTTATGAGCAATCGCTTGGTCCTCATTTAGAAATTATCATCCTCTATCTGGACATTTGATAGACTGAAATCACCCATGCTGCCATCTGTGATATGGAAAAATTGTCGACATTCATTGGTATATGCCAGCCAATTCTGTAAGATTGAAATGCATGTTTCCACCCTTATCTGATACCAGACATTTGACGGACTCGTCAGGTGACGTAACCCTGTAAGTTGAATATACAATACAGTTTAGTTAACGTGTATGGCAAGTATTTTCATCTGATAGAAAGATCACTATAAAAATCTATGCCCAGGGGCGTAAATACGAGGGGTTGGGGGGTTTGTGACACCCCCCCCCTCCCGTTGGAAAATCAGAAGTCGTCTCTGGGCGAAAAAAAGTAGTTCTCCGCTCGAGTTAGGTGTAAAATTGATGAATTATACCATGACATACTCTATAATAAAAAAAATCGTCACAAATGTGATTAGGAATAAGTATTCGACGACCAGTTTGGAGTAGATCTGGGCAAAACACAACAAAAAAATCTCACAAGAAAAGGCAGTAATTGTGCAAATTTCGGCCGCGGAATGCGATAAAAAAGTGGAAAAAATTCGCGCTTCGCGCGTTGTATATGGTGGATTTGGTTCCGTTCGCCTTTCCCGTCATCTCCCGCACACTGCTATGGGAATTTCTACCTATTCGGCCCCCTCTAACTCATACATATCTGAGAGGTTAAATACTGGAATTATACAACAAACATTCTCATTGACATTGAAAACTACAGTCACCTCTTTTTGATTTTAATAAACCCTTTAGCCTCGGTCCGTTTTCTCCACTGACCATGCGCGATTTTGGAACGGCAGTAGATAGGCTACCAGACTGCTTCAATTTTCCACGCATGTTTTCTCCAGGTGGTAAACTGCTATGACGTCCATATCATGGTTGGGGGACAGTAGAGCTGAATAGCTGAATGTCTCAATTATTTTCTGGTGAGATCCTGTTTCTCCCAGAGGGTGCCGCGGAAAACCCAGGAAAATACGCGCTTCAGCGCACCATGTGGGTGAACAGTTATGTGGAGCGCACGCCCAAATTATTGAACATTTCTGGCCAAAAGTCGGCCGGGCGGCATTCAATAAGCCGATCTGTCTGACAAAATATTAAAAAAATTCACGATTATCGAATTTTGTGAGCACCAAAAAATGCCCAGATTTTGAAGCTTGGTACATGCAGCCTTCAAACGCTCGGGAGAGGTCCATTCCGGCCCATCTGGGGGCTTGCGCAACCAAAAATTCTTTGTACGCTACGCGCCAACCTATGGTGGCGCTCGACCAGATAGTATTCTCGTGCCCCGACCCCAAAAATCCTGTGCCCCCCCCCCTTGTGCCTCCCTAGTTTTAAAAGTCTGGTTGACGCCCCTGGTGTGGGAAAATTGATTTATTTAACTATGATGTACATGTGTGCCAAGTTACAGCCCCATCGGACAATTATTAAATAGCGGTATCAGCTCTGAGGGGCTATGCAAGACCATGATGTGAATGCTAATTCTCCACAGTCTTACATGTAACAGTACGCATTAGGTCTAGTGAATTTAGGTCCAGGCACTTCGAAAAGTCACGTGTCATAATCATATCCAGGGTACAGCAATTCTAGGAATATTAATATGAAAACCAAATAAGAGTGCACAGGTTATTCATGTCGCAAGGTTATAAAGACCTGTTGACCACACATTTATCTTTAACACACAGTTACGTAGGCGGGAAAAAATCTGTTGCAACAATGAAATAGTTTAATAGGTTAATCATGATCCGATATAGTACTAGGATCGCACATTGTGCGTCTGAGGGGTTTCAGGTTTCAAAAATTTCCAAAGGGGAGGGGGGAAACGATTGGCACAGTCGGAACCAGAGGACCCTCCACGACCGGACGGGCACCGCCTCTGGTACAATAACCGATGAATAAGGAATCAGTCTAACGAATCTTGTCGGTCTCAAAAAAGATTCACCCCCTCCCCCTGGAATTTTATGTAGATACGCCCCTGTCTATCCTAAGATCATATTACACCTTACAGTAGAACTAGAGGGTATGCCAGCCGAATGGTCCCTGTGGAAATGCATATTGTCAAGCGGCACAATTTGAAATGGCGTTAACAGTAAAGACACCTTCAGTTTGAGAATGCCTCATTAGCAGGTATACGAACGTTTACAAGCCTACCGTTACCAAATCTAACGCTGACTTCCTGTAACGAATAAGTATGTATGCAATTACATGATAAATCACATATATTCAAATCACTTCGGAATCACATCAAAGGATAATGAACATTATAACACACACCCTCCGCCAAGACGCTTTCAAACAGAAAGCCTACTTAGGGAATCTCTGAAGAGAAATTATTTTTACGGTTTTCGTGACTCATCACACGTTAGGCGTCTCACATTGAACCTAAAATGTGTTAGTAAATAGCAATTGCGATGATATTAAAAAACTAGAACACCACTGGTGCTCTGGAGATCGAACCGCTGGGAAATACCAGAAGAATGGAATTTGTGGATAAAAACGTTCAAGATCATGAGGCAAAGAAGGCGTTTCAACAATGGCTTTTTATCTGTGCCCAGTAACGACTTGCGACCTTGATCTTATATGACAAAAGATGTCCTAGCAATCAATAACCATCTCACATGATGGACCCAGGGCCCACACTGGGCCTTGGTTACTTAAAGCTATGAGCACGTTGAGGGTAGGGCTTTAGACCATCATTATGGCCGAATGTCAGCACGGTGCAAGGAATGGTAAGAAATTTGCTTGAATTTCATATATTGGCCTAAACTGGCCCATGGGCCCAAAACTCTCGAACACCCCAATGGCCCTCTATTACCCAAGAATGTTACATGTACTTTGACCGATAACAATTGAAGCTTGTGGGAGGAGAATCATTCCAAGTACACTCGGTGAAAATTTCATAAATGAGGCTTATCGGGCCCGAGTGGAATCTTGGAGCGAAAATTCATGATCACCCCAAGGTACGGATGTTAGACCTTCATTATGAACCAATGACTGCCCGTCGCACCAAAAATTTATTAAGGGAAGAAAGAAGAGGACGAAACTTTGGGGCTAAAATCTGGGGGCTCCCTGAAGGTACGGACACCTCAAAATGGCTCTTCTACCCAAGGGCAATGAGTGTAACTTTGAAGATATTGAATTGGAGCTTGTGGGAGGAGATGCATTTCAAGTACATTATGTGAAATCTAATGAAATGGGCCCTTGGGCACAATTGGGACCTTGGACCAAAAATTCCCGAGCGCCTTAAAGATATGACCATCAGTTATGATCGAAAGTCAGCACACTGTGGACTAAACTTTGTAGGAGGAGAAATATTCTGCGTGATTCACATGAGGGCCCTAGGGCTGAACCGGGCTCCCCTCCGGGAAATCCCGGGACACCCCCAATGGCCCTCTACCAAAGGGACTATTACATGGAACTTGGAGGAAAATCAATTAAAGCTTGTGGGAGAAATGCATTCAAGTGCGTTTGTGTGAAATTTCTTAAATGGGCCTCAGGCCCAAATGGAACCTTGAACCAAAGTTCCCGAAACCCCCGAAAGTACCAATACCAAAGTATGACACTGAGGGCGGGAAGCATCGTGGACGCGAGACCGAGACACATTTTTAAATTGTACACCTAAGGGCTACATTCATCGCAGATTGTGACCCATTTGGATGCAGAAGGGGCATTTTTGTGAATAGGATAGATAGATGATAGATAGATAGATGATAGATAGATAGATAGATAGATAGATAGATAGATAGATAGATAGATAGATGATAGATAGATAGATAGATAGAAGGGCGACGATCATGGAGCGAAAATGCCTGAAATTTACTCTGGGTTTTTCTTAATTAACCAATGAAAATAAAGGGTTCGTCCTTCGCTCCATATCGTTTGCAAATATTGGCTTTAACCAGCTTGGTGTGTTGTTGCTTCCTCCTTCATTGAAACGTTGTCAATTTCCCTTCTAGGGCCGGGTCCGGTTAGTTAAATGAACAAACAAACATACAAATCGCTATTTTGAGGTGAAGGGGGTTGAGGCGACGAGGGTTGGTCTACCACCTGGCGGGATGCTGTATTCTGTAAATTCTAGTTATGGGTGCGAACACTTGTTAGGAGTTGGGTGCATGCACCGTGCAAATACCAAGCCACTAAAATAGCCATCGAATATTGACATGATTCGAAATTCAGGTGAGGATATGTTTATATTCAAAGATTGACTGACTTCGATTGGATGTCCAAAAGTGAAAAACATTCGCGAGCGCTTCGCGCGCAGTTGCGGTTTCAATCGTTGTTATACTCATTTGGCCACCTGTCCTTTCCCTGGTTGGGAGTGTCTCTCTCATGCGCTTGGGGTCCGCACCCAACGCAGCACCTTGAAGTTGATCCTAGGAGAATTTACGTTTGGGAGAACCTTTCCCAGAATAAATTTGAATTCAATTTTAGGATGCTGCTTACTGTCCCATAAGGCACAGGTAATGCCGTTTCCTGCAATCTAGGGGGTCTGTCAATTTTTATTGAAATTGGCAGAATAGAGCAAATTATACACAGTGAATAACCCCCAGTGAATTGAGTCATTAAAAAAAAAATGGAAGGGGGGAAATAAAGGTAGACATACCAATCAAGCTCCATGAAAATCTGAAAATGAAAATTTGGAATATGCTGAATAGACAATTGAATGACCTCAGTGACCTCCACCAGTCTATGGTTAAGAATGTTGGACGAGTAAACGGTAAGCCCGACCCACACCAAGTTTCATTGTAAATCCGGCAAACTTAAACTTACGCATAAAATTTGAGACACGTTGACTGACCTCCAGGGACCCTGAAATCCATGGTGATAGAACATTCGGAACTAAAGGTAAACCATTAGCACAAGCTTGTGAAAATCCGCCAAAACTTTGAAATTCACATAAAAATTGCAGATTAGACAGTTCAATGAACCTCCATTGACACCGCATCTTTGTTAAAAAGTTTTGGGGCTGAAGTTAGACCATAGTCAACAAGACTGATTACCATATTTTACGAGTGAAATCTAATTAGTCATTTACCTTATATCCGCACCTATGGTGCCGAAGTAAGTCACGTAGCACCTACGGTGCATCCGTTAGCCTGAACAATAAATTACATAAAATAGGCTAATTATCCATCTTAATCAGAAACTTTTGGGGCCCCCCCAAACCAAAGTCTAATCAGATCGGGTTCTCCCCCACTCGTATACATACAAAATTTAATCATAATTTGTCTCACGTTCAGATAAATCCTGCTAACGAGAAGAACGTGGGACACACAAACACAAACACACACACACACACACACAACACACACACACGCACGCACACACACACACACACACACACAATATATATATTTATATAGTCATATGCAAATGAACATGCCACACACACACACATACATACATACATACATTACATACATTACATACATTACATAAATACATACATACATACATAACATACATGGCATATAAACCATACATCACATAAATACGTACATACTACTAATACTACATACATACATACATACTACCATAAAGTACATACATACCTACATACAGGCAAAGTGATACTAAGTCTCTCTTCGAACTTTGTTCAGGCGAGACAGAAAAGCGTCGAATCAGGTTCTGTAGGCACCGCCACCACTACGCTCGATGTCTGTCTTCGGCGGTTGCGCCTCAATGGTGTCCGAGTACGGGGTTGAACCGCCATGCCATCGAGCGTACACTTTCGATTCTACGCAAGGACTTGGGTCATGGTCGGGTGAGGTTGTTCCCCCTTCAGGATGGTACTGGTCGAATCTTTGGAGATTAACGCTGATAAGATGCAGCCTCCGCCACGATTACGGGATCTTCGCTCTTCATACGTTTTTGTCCTTCGGCCGTAGTTTAAACCAAACGAAAGTTTCGCTTAAATTACCGGCTTCATCTCGATTCCGGTAGAGCTGCAGCCGAGGAGAACTGTTTAGCACGGCTATCTCCTGACTTGGGTGTGCCATCAGTGAAATCAAGGAAGTAAGGCACACTACTGGTTATACCGTATTTTCTTTCGTATGCTGGAATAGAGTAACGCGAAATGGTGTGCGGGTTCACGAGCTGAGCTTCAACCGAGGGTTTGGTTTTCTCTGAACCTGCAGCCCAGAATGACAGTGTTGAGGCATCTTCAGGACGAGCAAAATGGTTGTCTGTTCTTCGTAAGAGTCGTCACTAGATCACTCCACGGAAATCGTCCATCGCCCCTTAGCCCAACAGACTCCATGTGCTTGTAGGATTATCCATTTGTTTCGGAAAAACTCCAGCTCCTCTTGGGAAATATTGTAGACTATTCAGATCGTTCTCACGATTTCGATGGAATGCCAACCCCAATGGCGAAGTGCTTTTGTTCCGGAGTGAACATGGAGAAGTTGAATGTACTTGATTTAATTCTCCGTATGTACTCAACCACTTCTTTAGTCATCGTCCCCCAGAAGAGGCGACATATACCACACAAATCTGAATTTCTGGAAGTCAGTGATGTTGGTCTCCTTTTGTTGTAGTATCTCCAGCACCATATCTTCGGTAACATTTTAGTGCCTTCTCCATCGCCTACCTCTATTTTCTTGAATTTTTCCTCGAACCCCGCACCCTTGGCTTTCACGTAACCAGACAAACTGAGACGGGGTTTGGCCAGGCGGTTCATGGTTCTCCGGAATTGGACAGGAATCCCTTCTCCGGATTTGCCCGCGTCGATAACTCGAGAGAACAACTGTCGAGTTCCACGCATTCCTCAACAACTGACACCTTCTGGTAGCACATCTGTTGAAATATTCGTCGATTCTGCCAATCATCATTTGACTTTGGTTCTGTGTGCAACACACTCGATCATTTCCTCTACGGATACGGGTCCTTGGCGCTCCCTTGGCTCTCCTTCGTACCCTGGGTAGCTGTACGGCGGTCTCGCCTCTGGGATCAGATCCTCGTCCCACGTAACGAATCACTTATCTCCGTCTAAGTCTGAACCTGCGATTTCGTGAGAGTGCGGTCTCTTCCGTGACTCGGGAACACGATACAATCGACCAAGTGATGGAGCTGAGACAACCCAGTCTTGTCTGTCTCATCCAGAGCAGTAAGTACCCTCAAATCACCGAGGAGATAGCAAGGGTTCTTGCTGACAACTACCTGTCCCTTCACTGTTTTGGGCTTGCCTGAATCAGTTATTCTCAGGAAACATTGTCCATATTCAAGAGTGCCTGTTGGATCGCAGATTCCAAAAATATTCCGTGTATTGGGAAGAAGATACTCACTGCCCCAGCTCTTATTCTCCAGTAAATCACTTTTGATTTTCGTCAGACTTTCCATGACAGTAGACAACTGCGTCTCCTTCAACCGTTCGATACCCCCCGCGCTCGCAATCATATGAGCAATATGAAATTGATTATCCCACTGCAGAAGTTTTATTTTATTGCTGCTTCTGAGTTTGTGAACATCGTCCGGAGTAGTTCGAAGTAAGCAATTTGTTCCCCAGAAGACTTCATCGCTGACCCCTAGACCGGAGAGTAACATGATGAACTGCTTGTTGAGATGACCAAAAGTGTACGGCTTGGAATAGTCGCACACCACCGAGTGTGGGTATCTGTCGGTCTTGAATTTCTCCATTGACGGTCTAATCAGTATCTTGGTTGGATTGATCGTTTTGTCGACTGCCAGCACTCCTTTGTATCCTTGATCCTGACTTGGTACAACCGATTGTTCGGTAGTCTTTGTCGACATCTCGATCTCTGATTTCCGAGAAAATAAGTTCGGCCACTTTCTCCTCTTTTCTTCTCCCCCGATCCCCCAGCACGTCGAAGAAATTCATCCGCGTTCTCCTCGAAATCCGGAGAACGGATAATATCATCCGCCGAGACTTTTACAGTCGTCAGATTGTACTTTCGAAAGATGAGACCAAACCGGCTAGTAGCTTTGAAACTATTTTGATAGAGCTGAAGTCTCCGTCTTGGTTGACTATTTCACGGACTGTCTACCTGGTGTACCCTTCCACATATCACACTTTCTCTGCTTTATCCCACCAGAGCTGCCCCCGATGAAGGAATAAGCAGCACCGTTTATGGTGAGCCATTGAGCAGTGTTCTCCGAGCAATGTCAGGCTCGAACTTCCGTGCGAATGACAGGAGGGCCAGGTTTTCATGACCGTGCCTGAATATGACCGATTGGGCCTTTCAAGTTCCTCATATTTGATCTCTGGTTCCCCTTTCGTGATCACGATTGATGGAATTGGATGGCTGTTTTTGCTCGAGATGTCTGGGACGGGGGGTTCTGGAATCTGAAATTCAGTACGAAGAACCGTCGGCCCCGGTCTTCTTTGTCCTCTTCTTCTCACCCATTTTGACCGACGCTCATCAGTCGGGAATAAAGATCTGGCAGGTGAGAATCAAGAAGGCATGGTTAATCTATGCGACAAAACTTGTGAACGTTTACTCGTATTTCTCCCCTGTCCTATAGTTCATCTTGTGTTATACGGGGATATTTCTCGACGTTCCTAGTCAGCTATCAATAAAACAAATATTGGTGTCTACATCAGCTGTCAGCGGTGTCCACTATGACCTGGATGTGCGGTCATAGCAGTGAAATAAGAAAACGACGGTTTGAGAGAAGGCTGGAGTGAGAAAAATATAGCTGTCCTAAACACAAGACATGCTGCCTCTGCTGATTTCGGGGAGTCGGGGCGGGAAGGAAAAAAAAGAAAGGGGGTAGGGTAAGTCCTGCGGAGAGAGGGTCGTGTTCTTTCAAACGTAATGGGTTCATTATTATCAACAGTTTTGGATTATTATGATTCGCTCTTTGTAATCGATCGATCGATCAATCAACGCGATGTCGAGTATTAATCATGGTTCATGTTAAATCGAGAATATATCCACTCATATCATAGGTAGAGTCAAATTATACATCTGACTAACCCCCAGATTCATCACTGTTGAAATTCCTGATGACTAATGGTTATCATACCCATAAACTTTCATAGCAATATGCAACAGCAATAGAGCAATGTCGCCCTGCTTCTATTGCCTTGTATCTGTGTTTGGTGTTAGACACTTGTGTTAGTCAAGGAGCTTTTATCAATGTACAATCTGTGGAAAAAATTTCCCCCCCTATGTACACAACCAATCACAATATGGCTCCCCTATTGCGACCTTTCGATTCGACCCCCTTTCCCCCCTAATCCACCCCCTCCCCTCTTGCTGAAAATCCCAAGTCCTGGAGCTGCATGACCATGGGGTGAATGGTTCAATATGTGGGCCACTCATAGGCTCCTTAGCCTCTTCAGGAGGGGGCTCCTTTATTCACAGTGCCCCATAACATTTCATTGTTCCAGCAAAACCATAAGCCAAGATCTTAGTGTTCTTGACTGTCCTTCATGATCTTTCCTTAAGGTTTGTTACCTTCGCGATCACCTGTGACCCTTTGACCTGACTCCCCCAATTGTGGATTACAGACTGATAATATCTGTGGGATCACGTATTGTATGACGTTCAATTCAAGCAATAATAGAACAGCATCAGACTCCCTGAATTAGCAGATGACCGCTGACCGAACCCCAAAATAATAGGAATCTTGTACTCTTTAGATGAACTCACATACCAAGCATGGGTTTATGTTTTTTGTTACCAGCCGAAAGTGGGTACCGTGAGACAAAAACTAAATTTTCACAATTTCCTATCTCTCCCCAACTACTTCCCGTCCACCCCAGCGATTAAAATTAAGGGGGGTTTTATTGTACTCCCCAGAGAGAGCGGATACCAAAATTATCAACTAATTCGACCAGGCATCGGGACCAAGAGACCTTGACCTGACGTCTAGTTGTTGACCATGTCTACCAAAGGAATACTGATCCCTGTTTAAATCTGGCTAAATATTGCCTACGTAATTATATTAGTCACATTATCAACTTCCATGAATTTGAATACCTCGGGACCAACGATGAACCGCATCAAGCCGCAAGGCCCACAGTGAGACTGGGTCTTGGGTCCTACTGTAAATCCCTGTTCATCCGAAGGAACAAGCTATAGGTCATCATTATGACTTAACATCAGCAACGGGCAACAAAATTTGTTGGAGATACAAGATTTTGCAGTATTTATATATTTAAGAAGCCTAGAGCCCAAACTGGACCCCAGATTCCCAAACAACAACCGAGGCCCTCTATCCCAGGACCATTACATGTTAACTGTTGAAGACAATCAATTGAATCTTGTGGGAGGAGATGCATTTCCATTCAAGTAACATTGTGTGTAATTTCATAAAATGGTCCGACCGGGCCCAAGTGGGACCTGGACCAAAATTCCTGACACCCCACATGTTCGGCGGTTAACATCATTATGACCGAACATCAGCATCAGCACTGTGCACGAAATTTGGTAGAGGAGATACATTTTTAAATTTGACACAATCTGGCCAATACTGCCCGCCTTCACCTTGACCTTCAAAGTAAACAGTCCCATGGGTCAATAGATAGATGATGAATTAGAATAGAATAGATAGATAGATAGATAGATAATATCGAAATAGATAGAATAAGATAATAGTTGACCTTGCAGATTCCAATATCCTTAACCAGCATAGCTAGTTTTGAGCTAAAAACAAGCAAGAATGACCTGACGGTAGAATGACCCCCACAGTGCCATTTTTGGGAACATGCTCAGTTGGTAGCCTACAACATAACATGCAGGAACGCACACAGGCACACACACAAGAAAATGACCATAAAGGCATCTTCTGAAACTCTTCTTCAACAAAATCACAGATTGAACCCCCTTGCACACAGACAAAAGTAGGCTCACCACAAACTTACCAACATATGTTTGCTTAACATAATACCATCCAGACTCACATTAAATCTTAGTGTGTATTCACCCTTTCCCACTTCATTGATGATCTCTCTATAGTACGATATGAATGCAAGTATGGTATGCAAGACAAATACACATATACAACTGTGATTGCAAAAATCTTTCATTCCCCTCTCACACAGAAAAAAATAAGGAAGTGCAGTCCTTGCCTCACCATAAGGCAATTCTAATCCCTGTGTTAGGCCACCACAGATAATAAATATCCGGACAATCTGCAAAGCTATCAAAACTATCCCCCTGTAATATGACTCCTATGTACATAAAACCTGTGAACGAGGCAAGTGCAGCAGAACCCTAACAAGATAGTAAGGTGATACTTGAACTACTCTGCACCATACCCCATGTTATGGGCCGTGGATTTAATAAACAAGGTCAAGTCGCCATTGCTGATTGGATTTCTCTAATCATTTTAACTCTGCAAATGAAACTTGGACTGCGTGATGTCTGTCTAGCTGAATAATCTCTTCAACGATCTGTTCACAGGGTTTCATGAGCTGAAGTCACTGACTCACTGTAACACAATTGGGTGGTTCTGTTAAAGTGGAAGTATATGACATAATCAGAGACAGCAATTGTTGACACACTGGATAGACAAAGTTGGATAGTATATTCCCCTTCTCCCAAAAGGTCTCAGTCCCACAATTCCTATGAACCCTGAAAGTACGGCTATTAGACTGCATTAGGACCGAACACCAGCACTGACCTGTGCATCAAAATTTGTAGGATAAGCATCTGCATGATTTCACATGAAGGGTCCCAAGGCCAATATCGGGCTCGCCAGAAGTTCCAACACCCCATGGACCACGACCAAGTAACACACATTAACTTTAAAAGGTAATCACTTGAAACTTTGGTCCGAGGAGATGCTTTCAGTACCGTTGTTGAGTTTCATTTGAAAGGGCCCTCAATCCCAAATAGGAACTTGGAAAAACAATCCTGAACACTCCGAGGGCATGTTGACCATCATTATGACCGAATGCCAGCACTGTGCACAAAATGCCACACTGTGCCAAAAATTGTCGGAAGAGAAGCACTTTGCCTAATTCCACATGATGGGCCCCAGAGCCCACACCGGGCCTGTGTCCTAATCCTGGGCACCTGAAGGTACGGCTATTATGTATTTCATATAATGGGCCCGAACTGGGCCCTGGGCCCAAAATTGTTAAAGCCCTCCAATGGCCGTCCACCCAAAGACCATCATATGTAACTTGAAAATCAATTGACAGCCTGAAGAATTTTTTGCGTATATCACTGAGGCCTGGTCCCAAATACCTCAGCACCCTGAAGGAGCGGCTAATAGACCATCAATATGACCTAACATCAGCAATATGCAACAAGATTTCGTAGGAGATACGAGATTTTGTGTATTTCATATACCAACAATCCTGACACAATCCCGAGGAACGGCTGTCAGATCATCATTTTTGTAGGAGGAGATCTATTTTGAAATGTTACACATATGGTCCATATTGCCCCATATTATTCAATGGTTTTTGACCTTGACCTTCAAAAGGTCAACATGTCCCAGATAGATAGATAGATAGATAGATAGATAGATAGATAGATAGATATAGTGCTGCAGATTCCAGTAGCTCAACCAGCATAGCTGGATTGAGCTAAAAATCACCTTGTTTCGTGGGGATCCCAAACTTTTGCTTTCTGCAATAATGTAAAGTAGACACTTTAATTAGCATATTTGACTCTGAGAATGTATCATTTAATTTATTTTATAACCTGTACCTATGTGTCAAATGAAATCACCATAGCACCGATTGTTCGTCCGTATCTTGCAACTGAGCCTACCGTCACAGTAAATTGCATAAAATAGGCTAATTACCAATACTTAATCAAATCTAATGTTCGGTTCACCCAACGCCGAATACTACATACAATTTTCATCAAAATGGTTAAATCCTGCTAACGAGAAAGTGTGACACACACACACACGCGCGTACACAAACACAGGACGATGTGATCGCTAACTTATAGCAAATTGGGAGCCTCTAACCCTGGGGGACACTGAAATTTACGTAACCATATTTTATTTTATTTTTATCTGAGTTGAATCCCTACAGCCTTGGGCACTTTCACGTAGTCAATGCTGCATCGAAACAACCGCGAAAATTCGAATGACCTCTCTCTCCAATCACAAATCGGCATTCCCCCTTTTGAATTCATCACTGTTCAGAAACATATCAGAGTTCTTCTGAACACGCAACGCCCGCCTGTATGACTCGATCCGATTCACAATACGAATCGATTAAAAAACAAATCGAACATGGTTCTCGAGTCGCTAGTCTCGTCTATTTCCCGATCAGAGATTTTTACTTTGTTACAGTATTTACTGAGTTTGGATCACTTTGATACTGTTTGTGTGTGTACTGGGATTTGTTGTTGAAATGAACTGAGTCATGGTTTGGGCCAGCATTTCGTGACCAAACAGCTGAATGGGCCTTCAAAACTGTGCGGAGGTAAAGAAACTATATAAAAAAATCCACCGATTGACATTGACAGTATGCCGAAACATCAATGCAGCATTTTGGGGGGGAACCATTAGGCATTGAGTTATGCGAAAAATCTCACAAATTCTAACTTCCATAAACAATCTAACGAACTTGAACTTTAGTACAAGTTATGAAAATCACAGGATACACATACACTAAATGACCTCCGGTAACCCCATTCACTTTTAAACTTATTCGAGCCATTATATAGGACATACTCCCAAGTTTCTCGTGACAATTTTGCCCTCCGACTAACTGTTGAAAAATCCATATAGAATAATAATATAATAATAATAATAATAATAATAATCAGAACAATATAAGTGCAAAATCTGCGATACCTAAGGCTCTTCACAATATGACAATTGAAACAAACAATACTTAGCCCTGACTACAAAAACCTTATAACCTCGCACAAGCAGCACTAACAAATGTGTCTGACCTTCCCTTTTCCTCACACAATCTTCTAGCTTTCTTCCACCAAAGGTAACAAACGCTGACCTAAGATTATCAAAAAAAGGAGAAGTTCACCGTCACGGGTCTCCGATGTATAAGTTCCGTCAGTTAACAGGCAGTACGCCATATGATGCACTTGAACAGATGAAGTAGCATGTACATTCTATACGCGTCTGTCGGGCAACCAATAGAAGTCAATGAGGACCAGTTGATATATTCATATTTAGGAGTCAAAGAATATCAGCCGTGCTGCGGATCTTTGAACAGACAACAGTTTGTTGAGAAGTGTGTCAGGTAGGCCCCCACAGAAAGACTTACATAATCAATTACAAGTCGTGATCATTGATGCACCATAATTTCCTGCGGCAAAAATTACATAATTATGCAAATTGGATACGCATCACGACCTCCACTGATCGACTCTATTTTTAATAAATAAAACTTTCTCTGCAACCAAAAGCGAAACTCTCCACCAAGTTTCGACGAACGTCCGACATTTAATGCATCTCATCTATCTGTCGAACTGCTCTTTTATAACCAAAACACATCAATCGAGGATAATATATATCACGTTTTCACGAAATCCTGCTGACGAGCTTAAACAATAAGATCATAAAATGGACTCATTACCCATCTAAATTAGTTCCAACTTTTGGGAAGTCCTCCTTTCCGAAAGATTCCCTTTAAGTGTCCGTTGGGAGAGTCCCTCCTCTCCCCCCACCTTCTGGGAAGTCCTCCCCCAAACACAATTTATGTCACAACGCACAAGGTTTCCTCTCGACTGCCTTGGACACCCCGTCCCCCAACTTTCATTCAGCCAGTGGTTGCGACGTTGCCTATTTCCCCATGCATCTATGAGGCTATATATGGGTTACCTTCCGAACCACCTGCTCGCTTAGACACCGCCCAGCTAATCTGAAGTTCTCGTTCATATAGAGTAGGTACAGTAATTTGGGAATTGGTCAAGCCGCGTATTCCCACACATCACCGCACCCGTCATCTGTTAGCGGAAAATGCTACAGTTGGGGTTACCGCTGTGAGTTGAAGGTCCCAAGGACTGGGGGCCTCGAGCGCGACTACTCGGACTTCGAAGTAAGGACTCGGATACGGATACTTATTACTCACGACTAGACTGAGAGACGCGACGCGACTCCTGCACTGAAAACTCCCCCCAATATTTATTACGCCGTCACCCCCCTCCCCGCAATATTCATTACGCCTTCATACCTCTCCCCTCCCCCCTCAATATTTATCACGCCTTCAGTCCCCTCTGACTACAGGGTGTTGCTTTATACCTGTATGTGTTAGTTTCGAGAGCCCATGTTCAATTAGATAAGTCAACTATCATAACCATTGCGATCAACTCTATAATTCCGAATTCCGTGGTTCAGTGATCGTAATTTGATGAGGTCAGTTGTAACGTAATTCCTAGCTGTCTAGTAGTAATGCTGTTGAACAGGCGCCCCAGGTTCGGTCAATCCCCCCAAGCATGTCTTTCTTGGGCACCTACCTTAATAGGTCATTGCACACTTGCTGATTGCACGATCCTCTATCCAATGCCGAATGGACGCTTTGGAGTTGTACCCTGACTCCTCACCTCGGACAAGGTGCGTCATTATTGGATGATCCTCGTCCACGAGCAAAGTGATTCACGTATTGGTCATCGTACCAATTTTGGTACGGGTACTTATTGCGGAGGCCGTTTCAATTTGGCATAGCCTATTGGCATGGTATAGTTTACACGTTGGTAGCTCTCCTGAAGGTGCCGTGCCCAATTTTCAGGCACAGTTTAGTTATTAGGATCGTTTATGATGATTCCAGGTGGACTCCTCATACTGAAAACAACATTCCATAGGATCATTAATCGTAATGTTCCTTTTGTAACAATACTCGTGACAAACACAGCAAAATAAGCAAGTGAATTAGGCTACGTGGCTAATCTAAGCATAGGCCTACAGAAGTATAACTACAATTATGCATCATCGGATAATCCTAGATCGACTTTACCCTTAAACAGCTAAATAACATGCATTTATTGCTTGCAGCATTGCAGTCATAATTGAATCCCCCCCCCTCCCTCTGACCCTATGTTTTTTAATACCTCAATGAGGTCAGCCATTTGGTTTGAGAGTAAAGGGGTAGTGCCCTCGCTTTATATGCTGTGTTGGAGTGTTTGATGATAAGTTGCTCTAACTGCTCTAGAGACTGCCACAAAGGCGGAGTAAAGTCTCAAATGGTAGCCTACAGAATTTCACACCAGTTTTCGTCTTGTTTTACTGATACGGTAAGGAAAATTACTACTTTGCTTAGATGATCAGTCGAATACGGCACCAACGTGAAGAGTAACGATCACGAACAAATAGCTAACCTGCGCGCTTCATCTTCCCTTAACGAATCTGCTATCTAGTTTGCTGTTTTTAGGACTCCTCAGAGTTTAGACATTTCTCCTGTCCGACTAGTACTAGAAGTACTTGGTATCGTTTGAATTAAATCGGGATAGGGTCAAGACTGGTCTGGGCATAGTGGCAACAAACCGCGCAATCACAACATCTTTCTAGATGTATTTTCCAACAACGGGGTTCCCATTGGCTAGGGAAGCTTATAAGCGACATTGATATTATCGGACATAACGTGATCGTAAATTGACGCGGGAGCCGCAGGACTGGATGATCCATATTTAGAGAAATTTCAGAGAAAAGGTCACAACACACAACTCTTCCGTGGCGTTTAGGCGAAATACAACCGTGGATATTCAGGCATTTCCATTTTTTTTTCTTAGGAAATCTTATAATATCTTGAAGATCTGTCCAAACATTTTTTTCAAGAATCATTCACAGCCGCGTTGAAAAAAATTGTAACAAGTGAAAAGTACTTAAAAAAACAGATTCGTACTCAAGTCTGGTGAACTTTTCCCCCCAGAATTATGTTTTTTTTAGGGGAAACAGACAAATTACTGAGCCACAGGTAACAAATCATTTCCCAAGGATGCCTAATTTTTCCAAGCAAGACAATTTTGATACAACCTAGTAGTGGTGTAGCGAAAGAGTTGTCGAGGGTGGTGGAGGGGCGAAGCCATGCAGAGGCGCGAGGAAGGGGAGGCGTTAAGCGGGATATCGTGACTAATGGGAAGGGCGGCCTCACCGGTCCTATTGACGAATGAGTGCAATTTACGGCTCTCTAAAATAAAAAATGTTGCAATCGTGGGTCAATACAATAACATCTACCAAACAACAATCCGTGGTGGTAATCCTTCCGGGAAAATGCTATCTCTCCCCCTGAATCCATCTGGAACTTTTTCCGCCCGCACTTCATCTCGCAAGGAATATGTTATGGTCGCTGGGTGTTCCATTCTGTATATGTATTGAATATGTCTTTTGTTTATTTTCTACTACTCTCCGTACTGCCGTATGATTATCCAACTGTAATGTGTACAGTCCTATTTGATTCTTTGTCAGAGGCAGACTGAATTGGCAGTCACGCGTGTACTGCGTGGTGTGGGCGTCTCTAGTTACGGTCCTTATGAGCACGACATCTAACGGACGAAAGTTAGTTCAAATTGAACATGTAGGGTCAGTTATTAGACCCCATTGGTTTTGGGTTAGGTCTGCGGTCACTTAGAATCACCAGCGGTCTCAAAGTCTAGATGTAGCACATGATACCTTTGCAACAGAATTATGCAGAGAGGTCATTTATACTTGGCATGAAGCATTTGGAGTAAATGAAGCATTAACAATGCTTTTGAGTACTATACTGTTGCAACGAGGGAAGTAGAGAGAGTTCATACTGGCACGAATGGGGGTTTGCCATATAGAGTGGATGAATTCCCGACGCTTGGAATCAGGTCAAAGGTTTTTCACTGATGGTCCTCAGATGATCAAATTCGATTTAGCATGAAAAAACATGGGCACCCAACTATGTAGAGAGCTCATACTCAGAAAGATGGGTTTCCATCATGTGATGCAGATGATCAACCATTGGTCATCTCCCGATGAGTTCCAAAGTCACAACCGCCGAAGGTCACTGGAGGTCCAAGTCTGAAACGTTTGGCAGCATGGTAACTGTGCAACGAATTGAAGTAGAACTCATACTTTGCAGGGACGTTTCCATTTGAGTAGATGGTCCTTTTGGGTCCGATCGAATTCCATTGGTCATATATCCGTCGATTTCAGGGTTTAAAAACACGTAATGCCACGATACTCTTAACCAATAATACGAGAAGAAGTTCCGTCCACATTACCCTTCCTCCTTTTACTTGATCATAGCTCTTCGTATGGCATTTGTTATCATTTGACGGGGAATAAAAGGAATATGTTTGGGAATCGCTATTGTTCTCCACTGAGCTAGTGAGGGTCACATGACGTCACGTAATTTATTATCCAAACGTAGGCAATCCCCCCCTTTATTATTTAATTCAATGATTCTGCTCTAAACCGCCACCAATTTGTACATTGGTATCCGTAGGTGCCACCGATTTCCTATATTGTGCAACTAGTGCAATAGACGCCTCGAAATCACAGGAAATGCCGGAAATTATCTCTGCAACAATACGTGTATAACAGTAGCTTTCGCCGAGGCGACGATGCCGACTCCGAACGGCCACAAACTTCACCGAAAGTGTTTGGCGCAAGCGATATGAGTGAGAATGTCCAATGTGTAGGAATCGAATAACCCCCCCCCCCACCCACATGTCTCCCCCAGTGGGGCGTGCGAGGAGGAGAGCTGGCGGGATAAGAAGGGCTGGCGGGGAGAGCATCCATCCACACCACACACCCCCCATGCCAAACTACGTTGGGCAGTGTGGGGTGTCCTTTAGAGAGATTCCAGCGCGAGGGCGGAACCACCCGTAAAGGTTGGAGAAGCAGAAGGTGGGGGGGATGCAAGGCAAGTTTAACATTGTGTGCGAGAAACGATATCATCTATCAGGTTGGAGGTCACCGACCCACCTATCGACCCATCTCCATAGTTGTGCCCTGGATTAGTGGATTTTACGGGACGGACGCACCAGTAGGTTGGCAAGTCTCTATGTCTCGAGAAAAAGAGGATTCGATTTCCACAACTGGCTGTCGCAAAGGTGCTGATCATGCATGTACAGTACAGACCTACAGTCTTGGTTAGAAAAAGTCGGCTCTGCCGGAGTGCCGCTGCCTCTCATCTCTGATTGGCAGATTCCATGAATAAGAGTACCAATTTATGACGGCATTTTTTTGCCTGAAATAAAAGAATCTGGCTTCATTTTTTGTCAAATTTTTATTTTCTCAATTCCTATTAGGTTTCTTAAAACTGGGCTTACCATGTGTGTTAGAAAATGAATTGCTTACATACCTCCTCAGAATGACCCACAATTGATAACTAACTAATGAGAAGTAATGGAGAAGTAAACGGGACACCGGGGTGTCCCATTTACACGGAAACACACATTTTTACTGTATTTCTCTGTGGATGTGTATAACTAGTTATGGATATTATCCAGTCAATCTGGGCACTCTGGAAATAAAAATCGTGGGATTGCCCAATAATACAGTTTTTGGCTATTTTGAGATGGAATAATAAAGTTGACAAAACTTCACGTGTATGGGACACCAAAGTATTTCACAGCATCTTTTGAATTTCAAAAGAACAATTAATATTTTCTGTAACGTTGTGTTGCATTCATGCCAAATTGGGTCTCTCCAACTCAGAATGTAGAAAATATTTTTTAAAGAAATCGTTCTATCTTAACAGCAAATTCCCCAATGTAAATTTGTCATGGAACAACCAAGGCCTAGGTCACATCCCAAATGGCCATATTTTTGTTGTTGGAAGGAATTTCGTGTTGTGACCATGTACTGCTTTAATCAACTGATAAGCAATGATAATACTGTATATCTGTTGGCCCATCACCCTCATTATTGAAAATATTCTAGGGAGAAGAGTAAAATGTTTCACGTGTAAACGGGACACAAAAATTTACACGTGAAACCCCTCTACTGTTTAGCGCCTCATAAGTAAAACGTGGTAACTTTACTTATTAACATCCTTTATGGCAATGATTAGCATGTTTCTCACCTTTTTGGAAAGAAATGAAGGGCTTGAATCTGAAAAATAGAATAATAGGTAACATTTCAAAATTCTTGGAAAAATGTCATAAGTTTTGGTTTTAAAGAAGGGCATATTTGGGTGTTTCTTTTAAAAAAAAAAAATCTAATCTAATAAATGCCAGAAGTTAACAATATATGTAGGCTAAAATAGCATAATTTGTGAACCAACGCACATATGTTCATTGACCAGGGGAATTAAACCAACACTGAGTTTTCTTCAGGGGTGTCATATGCCACTGGTACCCAATAAATAAAAACAGCCATATACATGTTATCAATTGTAATAATCCAGACTAGACTTCAACTTATGTTCCCCACCCTGACTTAACCCAGAAGGGGAGGTGCTTGAGCCCCCCTAGTTGACCCCCTCCCCCCCCCCCCTCACTCCTCCTGAACACAATCAACTAACTGAGAGAGGCGTGCAGCCCTATACAACATTAGCTGACTACTCCAACCTCGGTACATCCCCTCCCTTATTGAAAATTATGGCTCTAAAATATAAACCTGGGTTGCAAAGCAGAATGACTGCGAAGACAACCTGGGCCTGAGGATTCGGACAACAACTACAAAACTATATATTAGTTCACGCCCATAAGCCTCAGTTTTCCAACAGAACCCTGATTTTCATAAAAGTACATCACTAGGGCCAGTGTCCGAACCTTGCGTAAATTCCCCAGACACCAGTAACTAATCATGAAGTTGCACAGCCACTTGTCTTATGTTAGGTAATGCTCCCTACATTGCAATACAAACAGCATTTTGCATGGCCCAATAATACCTCATATTGATATAACGAAGCGATTTTTTTTCAGGCTAGTCATATCTTTTATCTCTCATTTCTTTCATCAGTACAACTTTCACCTACAGTAATTATACACCGCGTTGCTCTGTTTTGGTAAAGTTGGGCAGTATTGCTCAATCCTCATATGGAGGTTTTTTTTCGCACAGGGCATATGCAGATTACTTATTGATTCCCATTGGTACGTGTGTGTGTGTGTGCGTGTGTGTGTGTGGGTGTGTTTGCGTGGGCTGTGCGTGTGTGCGCGCGGCGCGTGTGTGTGTGTGGTGGTCGTGTGTTATTGTAGTCATATTATTAAGGCACACAGAGCAACGACAGTACAGATTCGCTCACCCAATCGACCCAGAATTGTAACGGTTTTTTTTTCTGGCCACTTACGGCGTAACATATTTTTTCGAAGGGGAACGTAGAACAACACTGCGGAAAAGTTCCTGGGCTTCTAATGGGATTGGAAGTCTCGATTTTTTTTTTTTTTTTTACTGTGCTGCTGAAACTACCAATCCAAAAAAGCGACTTCGAATCAGGGGCCCTCGCGGTCGTCGTGAATCAATTTCACGCCAGATCTGGAGAGGCGTGATATTTTTTATGTTATCCTTGCCGAGCAGAGATACCAATTGTCAAAAAAGCCCGGCGCCATCCTTACCAGGTACACGGAATAGGCCCTGCCTCTTGCGGTACCTTAACTATGAGATGTGCTCTCCTATTTTTGCTTAGTCAACAATTTGTTGTGTCTTGTGTTTGTTGTTTTCTTCACTCGTATACAAGAAATCTACCTCTCAATGTCAATGTTTGCCAAATATTGCACAGGTCGTACAGACGAGTATTTATTTTTCTGAAATTTCGGCACATTCCTTTCCCTTGACCCCGATGCACGATACAATTCTCCTCCCCAAACCTTTTGTCCAATGCCATGGATCCGCCGCTGAATAAATCGTTATACCAATTGATCAGGTTCCCCGCCGATACACTGAAATCTTCCCCACCCATGTCCCAGTGATGCATTTCCATACCACACTCACCCATCTACTAGGATCGCTCGCGGCTCCAAAGTCGCGAAGTCCCAAACCCACGAAGGAGTCTTGTGAATAATCACATGTAAATCATCCACTGTCCACTATTCTGTCTTTGTTATGCTCAATAGTGGGGAGAATTTGATAGTAGGTGGATTTAAAAAGAAACATGGCTAACTTCAGCGGCCAGTTTTCAGTGCCTCCAATCGTCCCCCCAAGACCTGTTCAAACTCCCCTTTCATGTTCCAGTGATAAATTTTATTCATAATTCTTTGCATATTTAATGTAAGATTGTTAACGCTTGAAGACGTCATGACTTTTCCCTCTTGCTTGTTCTTCTCCCGAAACACTATTCCAGTACGTCGCTCATCGTTGTCTCGGGCGTCTTCCAAGCCAATGGGGCCCGAACTCGCAATCAATGGTTTGCAGTCTGGAGCTCTACCGACTGAGCTAATCCGCTCCCTGTTTGTCAACCATACTTCGCTAAAAGTTAAATAACTGGAGAGTATCGGAACGGCGGAATAATACAACAATTCAGGATGTTCTCATTTTCGATCGCGCGGGACCTTCGGTCTTCGCGGAGCTTCACGACTTTCGGTTCTAGTGCCTGGACCTTCTACATACGGGTCTCGCGGACCCTTTCTCAATTTCGTTCTCGCGGACCCTTTCTCACTTCCGGTCTCGCGGACCCTTCTCACTTTCGGTCTCGCGGACCCTTTCTCACTTTCGGTCTCACGGACCCTTTTGACACTTTCGGTCTCTGTATACACTATTAAGTTTCGGTTCGGGGACACCGTTCGCCAACTTTAGGTATGGGGACCCTTCCGCAACTTTTAGTCTCGTGGACACTTTCCCACTTTCTGTCTCGCGGACCTTTTTGACACTCCGATCGTCGGTCTCGCGGGACCTTCGGTCTCGTTGGCCGTCGGTCTCGTGGGCCGTCGGGCTCGTTGACCCTTCGGTCTAGGGGGTGCCCTATGAGTGCCCCACAACAAATAGGTGGTTTCTTCTTAAACTTCAATGGAATTTAGGCCAAATATGACATTACCGAGCCCAGAGTGGCGTCCCCAAGGGGGGTGGGGACACGGTCACCCTCGGAAACATGGGCCCCTCCACTGACCCCTTCGAATAAGATTCGTGATTTTCGAGCGAAAAATCTGTAGTCAGTATTCGACGACAGTTGTTTACTATAGACCCGGCTAATTGGATTTTTGTTTTTCATGACCAAGAAAGGCAGTTATTTGTGCCAAATTTGCCGCAATTGCACTAAAAAGTTAGTGCTTCGCGGTGGTGGAATTGTCCCGTTGCTCTGCCGTCTCCCGACATCTTCTACGACATTTGCTTCATTGGACCCCCTAGCTTACAAGTATCTGTGAGGTGAAAAATACAACAACATTCTCCTTGAACTTGGAAACTAAATCCAACCTCTTTTGGATTATAACCCATAGCCTCTTGTCCGTTCTTCCTCTCTCAACACGCGCAATTGAACTGCGGTACAGCCTACAATCTTGGACAAAATAGTTGGACACCCCCCCCCCCCACTTAGCCCCAATATCCTGCAAAAAAAACGAGGTGGATGTTCATTGAAAGCGTCCCAGGTTCACAGGACTCCTGATCAATTTCACCAGTTCCGAGACTCCGCCCCCCCACCTTCCCCCCAGCAATGTTGTTTTCCTGATATTGCTATGACACATACACCAACATTGAACGGGGGAAACGGGGGGGTCCCAAAGTTTGTGTCCAAGACAGTCTGAGGAATTTCTAACGGCAAAAAAGGGCGTCCGGGCAGAATATTTATGGTGTCTTCGCTCGCACAATGGTCATGGATAGCAGCCGTGTCGGTGTTGGTGGGGTTAGGGGGAGGGTAGGGGGAATATGAGGCGAGCAAATATTATTGATGTTCTCGTGGGATAACACTAGGCCAACAGGACCATGCAAAAGAAAACGTTGTATTATTGTGTGAGTGTTCGCGCATGCCAATACCGTCTATATTGAGAGAAAATTTGCTAAATAAAAAAAATTACGACCATATGGATGATCAGGGAGTCGTGGCTACATATTGAATGAAATTAGCAGAGAAACCTGATTCTGTTCATATTCAAGAATACAAAATTATTGGTTCATAGCTTTTAGTGAAAGTGTTTTGGTTCGAAGTCGCGTGACGAGCTGCGGTGTGACAATTGGCTAAGAATCTAGGGCCAAACTGTGTTTTAATCTCTGTGCAGTTTACTCCGCTTCATTATTTTGTTTATAGTTGATGTGCTGGTTAATTAATTAAGCACAGATAGTGTTGAAACAGCATGACTGAAATAAGAATGAAATGGCAATGGACGGGAGTAGTAGTCATTTGTCACATTGCAACTTGAAAAAAACCGAGGAGGTTAACCGTTCAACCAAAATGAGTGTTCGAAGGGCCGCCCGTATAGAAGAATTGCAGGAGAGCAATTGGGTGTAGCCCAACTTTGTGTGTGAAAAGTAATACACCCAACGGTCTCCCACTGAATAGATATTAAAGTGTTTAAACTAACGTATCCTTTTTATTGAACTAAATGGTAGACCGTTGTAAATTTCATCTACATCACTCAAACGACCCTAATCGTATTTTAATTTTTAAAAGGAAACATAAGATAGTCCTTTGCGAAGTCTATGACTTACCATTTATCGATAACGGTGTTCTTGTACGGTCCGCCGGCAAAGATGCAGATAGACGATAATGTAAACCACAGAATGTCCGCAACCGTCGCACCCAAAAGATTTCAATAACATATATTTCGCAATTTGCTTACCATATGAGACCCTGCCATAAAATACCAAATTCACAACATCCAAACTAACTTTACTATCCCATCACAGGCGTTTATATGAATCACGGCTCTGACAATATAAATCTTTGTGTGTGCGATGGGGGTGGGGTTAGGTTTATTTGTAAAGTTGCGCCCGACGGTCTGATACATATCTTAGTATTATTTACCCAAAAGCACTCATTACAGTACCTTCAATCCAAAACAGCTTATCTAACTGTCCCCAATCCTGTATAGCTAATTTGCACTTACCAATTATCCCACAGTCCCCACCCCCAATAATCACACCTTATGCTAATTGTGTTGGCGTATTTAGCTAATTGGTAATACTCCCCTTGGAGCACTCATGTGATGCCAAAACTACGCTGATTTAACGTCCGACAGCTCATAGCACCGATTAGGGTAAAAATAAATCCGCAACTTCAGGGTAATTCTGAAAATTTGCATATTCTTCTCAGCATCTTGGACAAAGTATTTATATTTGGGACACTTAGCCCAATATCTGCAAAAACGATGTGGATGTTCACGGAAGCGTCCCAGGATCACAGTACTCCTGATCAATATCACAAGTTCCGGAACTCCGCCCCCCCCCCCTTCCTCGATGCAATGTTATTTTCCTGATATTCCTATACCATACACCAACATTGAACGTGGAACCGGGGGTCCCAAATTATTTGTCCAGATTGTAGGTATCGACTGCTTGGTTCTCAACGCGTGTTTTTTCTCCAGGAACTACTACTCGTAAGTTCCCTGCTTTCTCTGGCATAAGCGTTTATATCATGATTGGGACAGTATAGGTAAAAGCTGGCTAAATGTCCGGATTTCGTGCTGGTCCTGATTTTTCTCAATGTGCGCTCTGGAAATTTGAGAGAAAATGCGCGCTCCGCGCGCACATAGTGGAATTAGATGGCCGCAGCAGTTGTTAACATTCTGGGCTAGAACGTTAAGTCGGGCAACGATAGGACCGATTGTCCACAGAATGTCCAAATTTTCCACCGATTAGAAAATTGTGATCATAAAATATGGTGAAGCTGGTACTTGCAGCAGCTAAAACAACCCGGTAAATGCCACTTCCGTCATCTGGGGCTCGCACATAAACAATGACGTTCACGCTCCGCGACCGATAATGCCGCTCCGCTCAGATGGTATTCTTGTGCCCCCCCCCGAAATTGTCTTTGCCCCCTGTGTGTCCCCCCAAGACGAAAAGTCCGGCGACGCAACTGCTCCAGCCCCCCCCCCCTCCCTCGTCCAGTAGAATATATTTCCTGCGATCTGTGATGTGAACCTATTCCCCCAAGCGTTCTCAACGATTCGTGCAAGCAATGTTTGAGCTCCGTTTTATATACCCGGCAAATCATCTCCCAAATTCCCACAACGGGTGTGTTACACATTAATTCATAGTCCCTTGCTAGATTCAGATATTATTGTTAAAATGAGGGGGTTGGCGAGGGCGGCGATTTAGTGTTGTCGATTGGGTCGGCTGGGCGGGTACGCACGATGAATACTATCTAGCGGAGGGTCGCCACCACGAGTTGCTCGTAGGCGTACAAGACATATTTCCGTCTGGCAGACCCCCCAGATTGCAGGAATAAGCACTTCCCGTGCTTTATGTGAGTAGCTTTCCTCGATTGATTTAAAGAACAAAGTTATTTTAGGGAAGGTTCTCCGAAACTTATCGCCTCAGGGATCAATTTCTGTGTTGAGTTGGGTGGGGGGGGGCCGCTGTGACATTCTAAAAACCATGCAAGTGCGTTACAGTCATGAAAGGCAAGCAATGGAAATGGACAATGGCAACAACCAGTACGTTCGCCCACGCAGCGCGATATTTTGCAGAATCCAATTTGACCACCGATAGCACTACCCTCTTTGACCTTTCACTTAGATAGGCCTGAGTTTTTCAATTCAAGCTTACGGCCCACATTTCTATCCTATTTGCGGACCACCAGGGCGAATGGGAAGGTACACTCCCATTAGGGACAGACAGGTGGCCACCTGAGTATAACACGTATAAAACCAGCAACTGACCGCGAAGCCGCTCACGATTTTTTTTCATTTTTTTTTTTTTTTTTGACATCCACACGATAATTCTGGGGGCTGTGTGCTTTGGCAATCTTTGGTATAAATAACCACTCACCTGAATTTCGCAAATCTGCCTTTCAACATACGTTTGTGTCGTTTGCCTGGCCGCAATTTCGAGGCTATTTTATTGCTTAGTAATTGCACCGTGCATGCACCCAACTTTCAACCAAGTGCCCCCCAAAATTGATTGACTGAATACTCCTATTTCAAAGCTGTTACAACACGATCTAGGCGAGCGCCACCATAGGTTGGCGCGGAGCGCACTGAGAAAATTCTTTGCGAAGACCGCCTGCAGATGGCCGAAATGACCCTCTACCCGGGCGTTTAGGGCTGCATATTCCACGCTTCAAATCTGGCATATTTGTGGATCCAAATTCTGTACATCGGTGGGAAATTTAGAACATTTTGTCAGACACGATCTCACTCAATCGCTGCCACGACTGTAACTCATTTGGCCAGAACAATATCAACTATTATGTTCTCCATATAGGAAACACGAATCTCAACCAACATTTGGGAAATTTGGAGCATTTAGCTAGCTTTAGCTTCCTGCCTCCCAACCAATGCAATGACCGCCATGACCCGGATGAACAGGGAACTTCCCGAGTAGCAAGATTATCTGGAGAAAACATGCGCTGAAAAATTCCAAGCAGTCTGATAACCTAGCGAACACCGCAGTTTCAAATCGCGCGTGGTCTAGGGGGAGTGAACCGGACGCGGAACTAATGGTTTGTTACTAAAAGAAGAAGGTTGGTTGACAAGTTTCAAGGAGTCAATTAATGAGAACTGTGTTCTATGATTTCAACCCCACAAATAGTATAAGTTAGGGGCCAATGATGCGGAAATTTCCATATAGGGTGCGAAGATGACTGAAAACAACGGACGAACCACCACTATTAACGGCGGAGGCAGAAACAAATTTTATTCACATCATATAGGCATTCGAGGCGAAACGCGACTCTTTTTTTTCGTCACTTTTGGGCATTCCATGGAAAATTCAGGCAATATTTTGACTTGGCCTTTTCTCCACTTTTGAACATTCCCTTGTTGACAACGCATTCTATGGTCGTTCCCTGGCTGCATTTTCGAATGGCCCCACCGTGTGCCATCACACAAATATAGGCATGTGACCGTGCCCCAACTTTCATGGGTTGCATCCATAATAACTTTAAAAAAAAAAAACAAACAGATCCCGCCAAATCTATATGACACACGATACGGATTGAGGCGACCCACCTTTTTTCAGTATATTCAGAACAACGTGGCCGAAATTTCCGGCATCTTGTTAAGGACTTGTATGTCGGCACAAGGCACATCATAAATCTGAACACTAGCGGTACATAAAAACCCCGCGCGTAGCGCCAAAAAAATCGGAAGTGGAGCAGCAGAATTCACTCACTTGATCATTCAGGTCATTATGCCTTTGGTTTAAACACGGTTTCTGGATACAGTGGCCAGCGAAAATAAGTAGTCGGGCCTCAAAATTGGGGGACAAATGCTGCGTCCCCCTCAACCAAATATGGGGGAACAAACCGCGTCCCCCCGCCCCCCCCCCTCCACTCCCCCCCCCCCCCTCCCCCCCCCCCCCACCCCCTCCTCCATGTCCCGCCCTTGGGAGATGGGTTCAATCCGGCTCCACCTGTTTACGTGAATTGAAACTGGCACGTAGGTTCTTGGCATTTAGTTTGAAATCACTGCTGACAATATTCTATCATAACATATGAGAGGCCGTAGATGTTGTGTTGCCATATTAATTTGCCTAATGCCTATGTTTCTGCAGAGTGACAACTCTTCAACCTTCTTTTCTTACGGAACAATCGCACTCCATATTTTTGCATTGGGCCCCCAGCCAGTGCTATTTCCGGCGATCCAGGAGTATAGAAAAGCCAACGCTCAGTAGTAAATTGCAGTTGCCACTTATCGGTCCCCCCACTTTTCGAAAGGGTGGCGGATTGACGCTTCTGATCGTGCATCCAGATGCCTGGGAGGAAAGACGTCAGCGAGAATGGGCTAACCACCTGCAACGCCTAAGCAAGCTGCCAAGTTGGGACCCTCATATATCACTGCATGGAGGTGGGGCGTTTGCGAACGGTGCCACTGCTCCTGGCATGGAAATCATGCCATAATGTCTCCAGGCGAGGGTTGTGTTCCCTTCATCATTGATAGGGCAGTTCGCCTCTCAGCTAAATCGCCAAAGCCCGACTGGCAGTTTTCCGTCTTCCGTCACTGAAGAGATAAGGCCGTATGTGAATGTGCCATCAATGATCTCAGGCTGATATGGAGTGTACGTTTCTGAAGGGACAGAATGCACAGGTCCATAAATTAACACATCAGTTATTCAAACATAAACCGATTGTCCTATTCATTTTTTTTTCTCATTAAATTCTGATCGCAACAGAGACATTACTCGAATTGGCGGAATAGTGTTCAAAAATATCCAAATTAGTTTACCTGTTCCGATTCTTCCAAATCCTCCAAAATGATTTTCTTAACTTAATACTATTTTGTATAATTTCATTTTTGGAACAATAATCCCTGATAGGTAAAAGCGTCAGACATGATAAATCCTATCCGGTCTTGGTGGTTTGAAGGTTATGCATAATGATACTTTTTTGATATGCTTGTTTATATGATTACCTGGATTAATAGATTCAGTGGGAATAATACGTTTGGAAACCCTTATGGAATTTTACCGGTACCATAAAGGCTATGTGGTAAGCACTTTTTACTTTAAGTGTAATTATAGGCTACTCTTACTGACACTCCGAGTTCAGGCATGGATTTATTACGGATCTCTGTAAGCATGATCAAGATTTACGCATCGTGAACCAATAGGCGATTTTGGAAATGAAATTGTTTTTGGAATTCGCACATCAAAATTTACGGAAACCTTGTCTTTTATAATATGTTTCTACTGTTCGAAGGATATCAACTACGTGTATAATTCCTTTAATACGGATTGTACGACGCGATTTTATGCTGATTTTTTTTTTTTTTTTCTTTTTATCAGCATACATTTTACATTCACATATTTAAATGGGCTAATCGCAGCAATTCCTGTTGTGTGAAGGCAAAAAATCCCCAGAGTATTGCTCAGGAAAGTAACTTGAGGAAAATTTAATTGATAAACTGGACCAACAGGCTAATTACCTCTCATGGATCTACGGATATATGATATATTTGGCAAGAGTGCCTACATCACTAAGAAAAGGCTTGCCTTTTGATAAGAACAAATGGGCAAATATTTTGGGGGTGGGGGGGTCCAATGTTTGGTATTCGTAAGGGACAAACTCATTAACTTCACTTCTGTCTCTCTCACATATAATTCCAGGCCACAAAATAGAGCTTATATATTAGAATATCGCTGATCCCTTTTTTTGCTCTTTTCGTAAAATCAAGTAGAAAACGATGAAACTTTTATGTTGAGGACTGTCAGTATGTGTCATCTTTTTGTTAGATGCTGAAACAAAGTACATTGGGGAATGTTTTGTGTTCATAGAGAAGGCCATCTTCTCCGGTTCAAACCAGTTGAGAAACATTTATACAACATTTAATTTACATGTGAAATTTTATATTTTTCATTGCAAAGCAGGAATATTAAATTTCCAAATTATTATTGATTTTGATCATAAATTCTGGTTGTCACCAGAAGTCGAGAAATGTATATCTAAGAAAGTAAAAAATGGCGGTTACTTTGCCTATAACCACCGTTGCAAATACTTTAAAAATTTGCAAATGGCCAATTTGGAAAATTGCTGTCGCAAAACAGGGGTTTCTTAATTGCCATCTTGCCATTTGATCACTATATTTCCATATTTAAGTTCTACTGCGCTCACTAAAATTGACAGATTGGATTTTATTCATTGCATTTGTATATGAGCAGTATTGATAATTACTGTATATTACTGGCAGATTACGTTGTATTTTATTTAGGTTGAATTTCTAATATTGCCAACTTCGGATATTCCATCGTAACTTTGGGTTTATCCCTTACTCGTATACCTTCCTCTTATCGTTTCGGCATTTCGCATGCAACTTTTGTGCATCAAGTAGCTATTGTGGGGGCCTCTTTGAGGCACACGGGACTTTCTCAGATAAAAATTTCATAATGTTCCGTCAGCAGGTCAGCATAATTTGGAAGCTTGTGCTTACGACGGCGGCGAGGTGGTGGCGTTTCAAAGAGTCTATGAATGGTTCCTGCGAAGCTTTCATATTGTTTATTTTTTCGCGATAACCCAGCCAACTACGTCGAACAGGACACTCCAAATTAGTCTATAATGCTTTCCCCATGGAGCGGTCATAGTTTCAACGCGATCAACAGCCACAATACACTCGGACCTGACACTCAAATGAAGTCCTATGAATGCTTTGCTTGTGAAAGCGGTCATAGTTCATCGCTCTCGATAACCCATCTGACTATAGTCCGGACAGTTCACGAGTGAGTAATGGATCCTTTCCTTGAACGCGGGTCATAGTTAGTTTTTCTCTCGATGACCCAGCCAATACAGTCGGACGTAGCACTTCAAAGTGAGGTGGGAGTCTAGAATGTTTTTTCTGTAAAAGCTGTCATAGTTCTTTTCTCGCGATTACCCGTCAACTAGTGGGACAGTGACACGAAGAGTGAGTCTAAGAATGCTTCCCGTGAACGCGGTTCATAGTTTTCTCCTCTCGCGATTACCCAACCAACTAGTCAGACAATGGTCAAAGAGTGAGTCGAATAGTGAGTTCTAAATCTGAATGCTTTTCTCCTGTGGAAGCGGCATAGTTCTCTCTCGCGGTTACCAGACTCGGAACCACAGTCGAAGTCGTGGTCATTGAGGTTGACGGTGCGGGCCATATTCTACTCGGCTTTTCACCGGAAAGTCTGCATGGCGCACTATTACCATGCAGTTGTCGAATTTGTACCAGATTAGCCGTTCTCGACAGACGCTTCCATTTTCCATAAAAACAAATCCTAACATCGATTTCAGAGAAGGTCCAGTATTTATATTGCTAGCAGTTATGACCTTAGAGATTTTTTACAGTTGCCGCATACATTGTCTTACACTGACGTCACAGCTGGTGAAAAATTGTGGCCATTGTGGGTATTATTCTTGCGCTACCTACGTACACACTGTCCGTTGGTTTCCTTGTTGTCATTGTGTTAGGGCTTCTTATCTGAAGAAAAACTACATGATACTTCTGCAAGCGAATGAATAATCCGTCTGATCTCCTATAGGTCTACAGCCCGAGTGTTATGAGGCCAATCTACTACCGCAGACATGGACCGTAGACCACTGTTTTTTTCACGAATAGATATCCCAAGAGAAGATGCGCGGAGAAAAATATATTCAGCAACCAGACCTTCCTAAGAAATACTTCTGTACACCTGCGGCCAACTCTACTATATTGTTCCAATGTCTGGTGCATCTATCACACGTTCAAGGCCTGTGATTAGTAAGAATTCGTGGAATATTCGCACTCGACGTCAGTCATCGCCGGCGGCGCATGCAGTGACATAATTGACGAAAGAATTGAGCTAACTTCGAAGAACGCACCGACATTTATTCAAATCGTACGACCACTAGACTAAAGTCCATACAACTACCCTCTCAAAAGAATTACGGGAACCGTTTAAACACTGTCGTGTACCGAGATCAAGCCGGTCCGCAAGGGCCTCGGGTGAGATTAGGCGCACCGCTACCGAGTTCTTAACCCTTTAGTGTTTTAATAAAATAAAATAAATTTCCGATCGCTCACTCAGGAAATCAGTCGTGGGCTATGAACGCTTCACAAGAAATCCTTCATCGTACCTACCTCCTTGGACTCCTGTAAATTGCTATTGAAGCATTCACAGGAATCACTTCATGGGCGAGCGGGGAACTTCCACGACGCTCACTCGGAAATCACCTGTGGGCTATGAATTCTTCAAGAAGCCTTCATAAGCTTCAAGTTTTCTAGAAGTGCTTGGAAAGCTTTCATAGTGAAGCTTTCATAGGAAGTAGATGGGCTTAATAGACCCAATTGTTTTGCGATGTGGCACATATGATATGGAGAAACTGTCCAGGTCTCTAAGTCCGAGTGTGGACCACATACCACCGACCTGTGCTTATATGAGGCTCTCATATGAAATTCGTTCATAGGTCCCGGTGCATAAATAACTGACGCATTGCCCCATTCCGTGTTTTAACAGGAATCATGCCATTCAGTTGCCACCATTCGTTCTAAATTAGGGGATCACGGTATAAATCACGAAGTTGGCGGCAATAATCACTGTACGCCCATTCTAGAAATAATTAAGATCATCCACAAAGACAATAATAAGATTTGAGGTTTAAATATGTAGCTTATGCATAGTGAGGTTGGGCGCTGCCATCTCTTGCCAAAAAGGTCAATGTAACAATTAGACGATGAAAATTAATTATGAGGGTCCCGGTACTGTTCTTTGGATCAAAATCAATTTTCACATTGTGAGAATGTCAGGTTCACATATTAGTCGGGATGGACCGGATAGTATTTTCCAAAGGAAGATCACAAAATTACACCCAACTGACCCGTTTTCCACATTTTTGTTGAGTTTGAATAAGTTTTCGACTCCACAGGACGCCATTGTCTGTTCACTCTAGGTTTTTGGTTAATTTGTACGTATCGGAACTGCTTTTCAACTTTCTTCCACGAAAAACCCGAAACTGCTTTTTTCATTTTTGAAAGTATTTGCAACGGGTTCTATTCTAAGCTGTATGATACATTTATTGCACACGATGTTCCATCTTTAAAGACAACTGCAGGATGATTTTACAGTGGCTTCATATAATCGCCGGATGAAAACGAAGCGTCAGTCCAACCCGAAGGGACTTCCGTTATGGAGTTCTAAGTCATTTGAGTTTATGTATTGTGAAGCATGAGTATTACGCAAGATCAAAATGCATAATAATATTACCTACTTGCACAACTCTGCAAACAATCTTGTTTCTATTGAAATTCAAACTTAATTTCACATTGTAAAGCATTTTATCTATAAAGGATTGCTGTAGTGGTTGTAGGTGTTGGTGGGTTACTTTAGTGGCAGAAAGACAACAGAACTTCTGCTAAATGTTGTGACCTATTCAACAAAATGAACAATCAAATACATAACATCATTTCCTGTGTTGTCCCATGTGTGACGCATGCATTATTGCGCATGGGATTCTCCCAAATTTTCTCTGCTCATGGCCCAACTTTGGCGGCCAATAACTCCACATAGGAACTGAAATGGGGTTTGGACCTATAGATACGTTTTCCCCATTCCCACAAAATAACCGCTGTTGTATCTGAGCCTGCAGTTCCCTTTAATTGTTTCATGTTTTGAAGATCAACGATAAGTGACACTTCGAAAATGTATGATAAATGATATGCAGAAGAAAAACAAATAATAATTATTATTATGCCATCGGTCCGAAGGGCCAGATGAGAAATTGTAGTCACTTTGCCATTTCCCTATACTTACTGTTGCTGGTTGCCATATCACGGTGTGCTAGGTAACCATAGTGGTGGTTAGGTACTATCCCCCGAGGGGTCCCATTGGTGGGGTACCCGTGGCGCCTGGTGGGGGGGGGGGGGGGGGTGATCCAGCAATGAGGTGCACTGCTAAAATGTTCGTTTGTGTGTGTTCGGTTTGTGTGGTGTGCGTTTGCGTGTCCGTCAATTTTTGATGTTTTTTTCGCAAATCTCCATTTTGGAATGGCTTGAACAAGTCAAATTTTGCGCACACCTTGATAAGTCACAAAACACCTCTTTGTTCTCAGAATAAGGTGGCAACTATCGAAATTGTGAATTTATAGGGCAAAACGAATTTGGGGCAATTTCTTCAATTTACGAATTTTTCACTATTTTCCAAAATATTCATGATTTCGAGGGCTTAATGATTTCAGACTTTGTAGCAGTAAAAAGGCATAAATTACAACTTTCCCCTGCAGGAGGTCAAGCCTAAATTACCAAAAATGTGTGATTTTAGGGGGGAATGGATTTTTGGCGCAAATTTGGGAATTTTCGAAAATCTGTTGTTTTTCAGTTGTTCGGAATTGGGAGGACTGACTGATTCCAAATTTTAGCACAAGGTCCAGGGTATCAAAACAAAGGGAATCCCAGCACTTATGTTGTAAATTTACTGAATTTCTATGAATATGAATTTTTTTTTTTTTTCAGCAGGTTCCCAGACATATTGTGATAATTTTTGTCTATTTGTGACTCGCGACAATCAGCAGGTAGAAACACTGATTATTTCCACATTTGCCGATTGAGATCCTGCAACTCTGGGAATTGCCCTCTTGTTATTGATTTTATTATCATTATTATTATTATTAGTTATTATATTATTACTTATCGATTATTATTATTATCACATCGGGAAACAGACTGACCCGCTGGTGTGTAACCTGTGTACAAATTCATTACACCCTACGATTGCCTACGGCAACTTCCAATGCGTGTGTAAAATAACCAAATTAATCTGGGTAACACTATCCTTCCATCTTTCAATACGTATGTTACCTTTCTTTCGGGTTAGTAACATTGTTCGTACTCCAGTACACGGTGATAAAATTTCAATATTGTACGTATGTCTCCATGGCTTTGCTGTGTGTGACTATGGACATCGGACAAGCATGCCAACCTCCAAAATCAACAAGAGAAGAAGAGTAAACGGAGTTTTCAAGAACGTACCGATTTGGTCCGGTAGATCCAATACCACCATTACCACCATGTTTTAGCCACGCCGTCTCATCAAGAGAGTGTATGGAAATACATAATGTTTGCGGCTTCTTAACTTTCCAGCCCCCAGCCACAGCGGTGGCACGCACAGGCCACAACAACATAATAAGGCCTATTTATGAGTAGCTATATTAACGTTAGGCTTAAAATCTAACCCCGCGCTCGCAGGGCTTTAGAACCTGTACTAATGGTGCGTTCCATTTACCTCGTGAACATGTGTACACGACTTCCGACCGTTCCATTTTGTACACAAGTCGTGACCACCAGTGGTGAATTGGGATACCGAATATCACCTCGACTTCATGACTTCAATCCAAGATTGCGGACTTCGACCAACTGAGTTTAAGTCGAAGCCGAATAGAAAATACCCCATGTACAAATGAATGATTCCTGTCACTATTCCTCGAAGATGAAGAACATTTAAAATAATTCCCCTGCCGTTAGCGGCGAAGCAATTCCATCAAATAGCGAAATTTTCGAACCAAAAGGCTGTTCGCCGAACGTCGGCGATCGATTGCTTTTCGCGCAACCAATACCCAGTGTAGGCTAGTAACGTTAAACTTTCGATTTTTTGAAAAAGTTGCTGTAAATGCTCAATTCCATCATAACCCTCCATTCCCACGTCGATATTGATTAATATTCAAGGACTAATGTGAAAACCTAGTATTCGATCTTCTTCATTTCCCAATATTTGTACATACGGGGTTGTTTTTGAATTCGCTCATGTAGGCCGCCATCTTGTATTCCCTTTTCACGACTAGTTTACTGGAACGCATTCACTAGGGGGGAAGTCGCTGATCACGACTTCACGAGGTGAATGAACGCAGCATAAGCCCGCGCTTTCCACACTCCAGGCCTGAGCTGGGTGGGGGGGGGGGGTTTTTTTTTTTTTATGCTAGCGCTAAGCAGCCACTTTTCTGTTTAAAAACTTCAGTTTTCTTGACAGCTGGTCCAATCTCAATTAATATACCCAAGACCAATTATTGTAGTTGCGTAAGGTTTGAACTTCTTCCTTCCCCTATATTGTCTTTGGCAGGTGAGATTCCCAAGTATCGCCCGGAATCATGTCTGGATGTCCATAAATGCCTACACGCAGTACGTTTTGTTTGTCTGTGTACCGCATTGCCACTCAAGAATATGAAATATCATGTAGATTTTTTCTATGGTAATGTCTCGCATGTGCCCAAGATGAAAGATAGGATTGCCGAAATTAGCCCTGAGTGGCAGCACCTCTGTTTTTAAAAATATTTCCAAAACAAGACAGGCTGGGGAAACAGGTTTGTGATTTTCCCCAATTATTACGGTCAAAATAAGGTTCGTAAGTTCACTTTATACCAATTAAATTTAACATTGCAGTGGATTGGAATGTTCGTGAATGAATCTTGAATAGGTCATAGAGGGCTTGCGTTCGGAGGTAGAAGTTGGAGGCATGAGGTGACGGAGTTCGTCACCTTCATGGGACGTGTGCTACAGTACAATTTCTTCTGATACGTGACTAGCTACTTAAATACTGTCTCCGTCCACGGGTGGTAGGTTAGCACTAGCAGTAGGCCTATACACTGTAGCAGTCAAATAAAGCAAGTCCAGATATATCAACAAATCACTCATTGGTGGGTTTAGAAAATCTGATTAACAACAATCTAGTAGCTAGGCTAACTCCATACAGGCCGTATAACCGATCTCTGAAACCAGGGCTCGAAAATCCTGTGCGCCGGTAGCCCGGGGCCTCCCCTTCCTGCCGTCGGGCTACTGGATTTCAGTTGCGAAATGCCCGTCGGGCTACCACAATCTGTAGTCAGTATAAGTTCAAAGTATATTACGAAGCCCATATTATATAGCCAACAGCCCAACACATATGTTATGTGTTTTCGCGATCCAAGCGCCGCCCGCGTATATCGCAGCTCAATCCGCAACCGGTTGAAATTGATTAAAACTTGCCCCAGTGTGTTGCGAGCTGTGTACGTGCATTATTTGCCGAATACTATCCCAGCTGCCACGGACATCGCAGCTTTATCCTAACGTAATAATAAAACTGCGTGCAAAGCCTATGTTGCTTGTTACTCGCCCAACAATTGTGTTTACATAGTTCCAATACATAGCACGGTTTGGAACACAAGTTTGGCCAACACCTACTTATGTTGACTAGCATTCTGACAATGCATCCCAAATGATATTACAGTGTGTTACACAATTACCAAGTCGGCCACTTCTCTTGATTGCTACAGGCCGCGACCGCAAAACCTTTTTATCGCCCACAATTAACATCTATGGAGGTTTCTAACATCTGTGATGAGGGGAACTGGAATTATTAGCCGGGATCGTCGATGCCCTCGCTCCGCGATCCTGCTTGCAACATTCGCGGGCATAACAATTCTACGAATGATTAATGTGATAATTGGCAAATTGGGGAAAAAAACATAATAATACATAAGGTTTAGCGAAACTGGTGGCTCTTAGGGGCTGATTTTGAAAACGTGCCTGCTTCAGTTTTCTAGGAAAAATAATCACAAATTAACGTTAGGGGCCTACTGGCAATTGCACGAGCGACCTGTTTTTGTGGGCCGGGCGGCCGGATGGGCGTACATATTAAGGAAGAATCATGTGAGATCACATGTAATACTGCCTCGTAACAGCAGACATGTGGTGCATGCAGGTGTTGTTGGACATACGTAGGTGGTAATAAATTCCTTTCAACTATCGATACAAAACGAGAAATACAAACATTATACAAAAATTCTTATGGGGGCAATCTTTTGACTTGAAAAGAGCATGTATAAAAGAAAGGGCCAATAGATCCAGTTAGCTGCAAGTAGCAGTTTAATATAACGATCGCTAGCATTATTAGGCCAAGCGCGAATACAGTACTGCACCGTACCATGCCCGGCATCTGGTATACCGGTTCAGAAAATACGGTACCGTGCAACCTAGCCCAAGTTATTCTCCGGGCAAGAAAACGTGGCGGAGATTATTGGGGAAAGATTCCATGGTCGGAGCTAGCATTGGTGGAAATGGTCACAGCAGGGGCAGGCCCCACCAAATCGCAAGTGCAATATGATAGGGGCCAAGGGCATGATCATAGTTCAGTTCAGGGTTGTTGTTTTTTTGCTTAAGTACCCTTTTAAACACCGGTAAATTATGAACACCCAGTCGCCCTTTCGGGCTATCAGATTCAGCCACTTGGGAGCCGAAGGGCTTTACATTTCAAATATTTTTGAGCACTTCTGAAACACAGTCTCGCCTATCTTTATTCACAGATATACATGGTCCACAATATTTCTCATTAATTTGAATTATTCACTGATTATTCCAATTTATCTAGTGAACAATAACGTTAAGGCGGGCAACTAAATCCCCCTACCCCTAGCCAGTATCAGAAGAACTTTACTGTAGCAAAATAAAGTGAAGCATAGCGTAAAAAAACAAAATCTGCTTACTATCTTATCAAAATTGGGGCCACCGCATGATCCCAAAAGATTTGGAAAGCAGTGGGCACCTTGGGCTACAGCAAAAAATCTAGTGATTCTGCTAAAACAGTCTTGACCGTTACTAACTCCACAGTCGATGAACCCAAGATGTGGCCAACTGCTTCAACAATTTCTTCACAAGCATTGGCTGCTAATTAGTGGAAGAATTACCACCGACAAGAATACCTTTGCTTGTGCCTCTGACTCGGTAGTTTCTTCCTATCGAGCCCACACTCTCTTCCTTTGGATCATCAAGTCCCTGAGGATTTTGTTGAGCCGGGCACTTGCTAATCTTGATCCTTTCAGAGCACTGGAACTGATTGCCTGCCAATCAAGGTTCAGAAAGATGGTGCACCTTTGTTAACTGCCCCTATTACCCAATCATTAATTTATCAATTGTTGAGGGTAAGGTTCCTGCCGAGTTCCAAGGTGCTAGAGTTGTTCCCCTCTACAAAAAAAAAGAGTAGAACTGATTGTGCCAACTAGCCGTCCCTAAGGTGTTATGAATTGTTTCCAAAATCTTCGAAAAGGCTGTCTTTGTTCAGCTTGAAAACTTTCTTGTGCGCAATAACTTACTTTAACGAGTATCCGTCGGGTTCAGATCCAACTTTCTACGACACTTGGTCTGATGGACTTGCATGATCTATCAGATCAAATGTGCCAAAGGTCTTCTTACCGGTAATGGTTATGATGGACCTGAGCAAGGCTTTGACAACTGTTGACCTCAGACGACTTTTAAAAATTAGATCTAATTGGTGTTCGGTCAACCAGCTGGTTTCATTCATACCTCTTTGATAGATCCAGGTCACTTGTGTGTCAGGGTCCGAAATACTTTTCAATTTTTTTAATAAATGGAAAAAAATCGCCCCCCTAAAACTATTTGCGGGGGCTACTCGAGAGCTTTCGGGGGCTACTTGAATAAACATTAATTCGTTCAAAATAACCCTCAAAGTAGCTATAAAATCGCATGAATAGAGATGCCACGTGGTTGAGTCACTTGAATGGCCCTTCAGTAAGGTGGGGGTAGAATGGTTGTCTCTTGCCCAGCGGGCTGGGTGATTGGAAGCGAACGCCTGCGGAGGGTGTACATGGCTTCCCGTTCCAGGAATCATGTCGTCCTCTCGTAGCTGCACCCTGCCATGTTACACCTATACATCGCACGGCAAAACAAGGAAATATATTGTTCCTTGTCAGGGTCGAATACTTTCTCGATTTGGGGTATTATTTTTCAGAAAAAAATTGGCCCTCTCAATCATTTTGGTGTGCTATTTCAAGTGCTACTTAATATTTGGTAATGATACAAAACAGGTGACTCTGCCCTACAGGGTTAGTTGTAGCTGCGGGACGCCCGATGTTCATAAGGTTTTATTCATAAGGCCGTTTGTCATAAGGCCTTTTATTCATAAGGCCTTTTGTTCAAAGGCCCGTACTGCATGGGGTGCATCCCTGGATACAAAGAACATGCCCCTCCTATTGATTGCTCCCAACTTATGGGGAACTATGCCCTCTTCTCCTCTCACCCCCCCTCCCTGCCCTTTCCCCCCCCCCCCCCTCCCAACACCCATTTAGAGCAAGACGCCTCTCGTGCGAGCTGGGCTAGCTACTAGCTGTAAATGGCTCTTTTTGCCGCAAGTTCTATTCATGATGTTAGCAGTGACCACCTGTGAGTAGGGCCAGAGGATAAGGCACTGCGCTTGTGTTTAGTCCAGGCATACTGCGCCTAGACACTCCCAAACCTAGATACTGCCAAATCTAACCAATTAATTCTTAGGTCGGCTCTTTGAGATTTTCACTCAAAATCAATATATTCTAGTTTCTGAAGTGCCTTAACATGTCGCATGTGCTATCCTATCATATTGTAACAAGTCTTGGCGGTGACAAGTGAGGGCATTGATAGCTACGATCACAAAATCAAGTTCGAAAAACGTGTATCCTAACTACGCATGATACTGGGAGCCTATACACTCCCCAACCTTGATACTCCCAATCTAACCAATTAATTCTTAGGCCGCCTGTGAGCTTTTCCTCAAAATCATATATTCTGGTTTCTGACGTGCCATAACATGTTCATGTGCTAATCCTGTCATACTTTACATGTCTTGGAGGTGACAGTGAGGGAATTTATGCTCGGATCGCAAAATCGAGCTCGAAAAAAACTTGTATCCTAACTACACGCTGTAGCATAGGCAAATTGAACATTAGGCCACCCAAGCAATCTTCCGAAATTTGTGTCATAATTTCATTTGATTGGGTGTTTTTGGTTTGATTTGGCACAAATCAAGCTTGTATCCTGCTCTCATACCGTTCTTGCAGGAATTCTATCCTTTCACATGTTTCCGGCAGTGTTACGATAAATAATTAATGCTAAGAAATCGCGACTAAATTTGAGAACTTTCCTGCAAAACACTTCGTTCTGGTGAATTTGGTATTGATGACTTCACTGTCGATCGCGATCGAATCTGAGCTGCCACCGCTGCGTCGCTTGCGATGTACGTACGTACGTTATTGGGTGGGTTGCAGTGGGAGGTTCAATGCAGTACCCAGTGTGTGTGACTCACTGGAATATTTTAATCGTTGTACGTGATTTATAATGCAACAGTGGTCTTGATAAACTATCGTGATTCACTAAATCATAAACTTTTCGATTTGGTATTTGGCAACGAAACTCAGCATCTCTTTTTGCTTGTACATACCAGAGCTAAATGAAGAATTTTTCAGGGATGATTTTCCTCAATATTTTGAATATTTTGCGCCCCCCTAAATGTGATTTCGAGAGCTCTTTTTTAAACTTTCGGGGGCGAAATCGCCCTCCTCCCCCGGTTTTTCGCCGCTGCTTGTGTGGGATGGATCCATCTTCCGGGTCAATATAAGTTACTCATGGCGTTCCTCAGGAAGCATCTTAGGGTAGGAGGGCCCTTTACTTTTCCTGTGTTATGTTAAGGATATGTGTGTAGCACTTAGAACCTTCAACTTTCTGCTTTATGCAGCTGATAGTGCCATCTTGTTTCCAATGAAAATGCCACAGTGATTCCTCAAAGACTTGTTGAGGCTATTGAACTCATGTAATGACTGGTTTATTGCCAATAAGCTGGTCCCTTACTATTGAGAAAACTGAATTGATCCTCTTCGGTACAATCTAACTTAGAAATATTGGGGATTTCAAAGTTACCACTAGTGGCAATCACACTATTTCTGCTAAAACTTCTGTACATTATCTTGGCGTTCATTAGATGGACCATCTGAATTTTTCCGATCATGCTCATAACATCATCAAAAAGGCAAATGCAAGACTTTGCCTTTCTTTCATCGTCAGATCCAGCTGCCTATCGTCAATTCAGAAAACTACTTTGTATGGCTCCATACAATGCTGTGATATTCCTCATCAACATGTATTGGCCTTAATATAAATCGCTCAAAAAGAAGATTCAAATTCTCAATATGAAATGAGTCGTTTCATGCTATGCAGGGCCCAAGATTCCATGTTGGCCAACAGAAGATAGCTGGTCTAAGTATGTAACAGTAGAAAATATAGCTAAATTTATCAAGGCTGAACCATACACAGAAAATATTCTCTGACTAGTTCCCCATACTTGAATACTATTTTCCATAAAACTTCTCACTGTTCATAACTATGTGCTACCCGGGCCTAGATCTTACATTTTTTCTGTCCCAAGGATGAAAACAGGGAGACTGGTTCCACCTTCTGCTCTACTGCAATATACGGAATGTGCTTCCTAATCTATAAGGGCTGTTCATCTACACTGCTTTTAAAGCTATTGAAGCGGCATCTTGATGATATGCCTCCTGCGCCCTTTTTTGGTGTGTCACTCTTTTGTTTGGGGTGTGGGGTTAGGTTGGTGTTCTTTGGTCGTTTGGGTGGTTCTTTGTTTTTTGTCTTTCCTAGTCTTAACACTTGTGGCAATGTTGTATGTGTGACCCTATGAAAATGGTCTCATTTTTGTTGGCCTAATGGGGTGTTGTCTGTGTCTCTATTGTTTCTTTGTCGTTATTTTTCCTATGTTTGTATATGTTTGTTTTGAACATGGAGCACAAATAAACAAAAAAAACAAACATCACACTTCCCATAGAAGGTGGAGAACTCCGTCACCTGCATGCCTCCAACTTTTCTCCCCGATTACACAGCCCTCTATAACCTTCGGCAGAATACATTTCAATCCACTACATGTTAAAATTTCATTAGCATAAAGTTGATGACTACATTTAAGCTCGATTTGACTGTTATTAATTGGGGAAAAATCACCATCTGTTTTTTCCCCAGCCCTGCCTGTTTTAACTATAGTTTTTTGTAAACAGAAGTGTTACCACTAGCTAGGCTCATTTGGCAATCCTATTATTCATATTGTGCACATCGTGACATTACTATGGCAAAATCGAATGATAACCTATATCGGAGGGCAACTGTAATACAAACAAGTTAAAAACAACATCTTGTGATCCATTAAAAGGCAGTTATGGAAATTCCTACGGCTAAGGCCAATGTGGGCCCTAGGGCCGCATCACTAGTTAATCGGCAAAATGCCTTCTACAATTTTGATGCACATCATTGCTGATGTTGATGTTCAGTCATAATTATAGTCTAACAGCTGTACATTCAGGTTGCCCAGGGATTTTGGACTCCAGGCTTCAGGGCCATCATGTTGTCATCACTTAAAATTGCTTCGCCTCCTACATATTTTGGTGCACAGTGGATATGTTCGATCATAATGATGGAACAGCCATACCCTACAGGCCTTCTCAGGAATTTTTTGGTCCGAGGATCCACTTGGATGTCCCGACCAAACTTGGTACCGAATGTTTCAGGACCCGTGGACATGTTTGAATTTGTGAAGTCAGGTTCAAAGGTCATTAAAGGGGTAATATAAGTCAATATGTATATGATTTCCATGTATCTCCTCCTACCAGTACATTAGATTTCTTGAAATTGTGTCATAATTTTCTCTTTTCAGCTGTTGCCGATTTTGGATGCAACACAGTCATATAGTGCCATTAGAATTACAACAGTAACATCTGATGAAAAGAAGCAAAACAGTCCTACTTTGATGGATGTTGAGCAAACTTAGCCGCAATTTTCATCAACCTTTAGGAAGCTTTGACAATGTGATGTCAAGGTCTGGTCATTTAGGACACAATGGCCCTGTGTGAAATGCCTTTGTTCTTTCTCAATTGGTCATGCTTTGATGACGTTGACCAAACTGTTAACATTGTTTTATTGACTGCTGTGAAATCCGTGCGTATGAAGACTTCAATGTCGAATTGTTACAGGAGGCACAATAGGCATTGTTTTTCCAAACTGCCTTCTTGGTCTCATACTCTTGAACATTTAACACATTCGTCTTGGTACTTTTGTCGTTTGAGCGACAGCAACCATGGTGCTCTATTTTATAGTAATTCTTGCCGAGCACAGAAGATCAATCTATTCAAGGCCCATCCAGGTTTTCGATCTGAGTACGGCCCTCATCGTCACTCGAATCTGTCATCACAGAACAAGGCAAAGCCACCCCCCCCCCCCCCCCCCCCCCCCCCCCCGGTCTCTGGCGGTACGTAACTTAATGTTGGGTGAATCACCGCAGATGGCAACTTGCCAATTTCTACCCCTTTAATCACTTGAGCTCGTTGCCCTATCAAGGAAGCAACAAGTACTATTTTTGATGTTTTTGGTATGACCTATTAACGTTCAAAGACATTTTCTGTACACACTTCCCATTGAAGGTACGTAAAATCCGTACTTCTTACCTCCAACTTCCTCCTCCGACTACATAGCCCCCTATAACTTCAAACATCATTCACAGAAGATTCCAATCCGCTAAAATGTTAAAATTTCTTTAGTATGAAGTTGGTACTTACAAGCTAAATTTTGCCAGTATAATTGGGTAAAATCACCACTTGTTTTTTCCCAGCCCCTGTCTTGTTTTGAAACATAGTTCTGTGAACAGAAGTGTTTCCACCCCAGGCTCATTCTGGCGATCTATTATTCATATTGGGCACATGCAAGACATTACTAATAAAAAATCTGCATGATTATTCATATCGTAGAGTGGCAACGCGTAATACAGACAACTTGTACTCAGTTGTAGGCAGTTATGGAGATTCCTGACTGATTCCGGGTAAATATTTGGTTAATTCTCACCTGCCAAAGACCATATGGGAATGAATAAGTTCTGAAAACTTTTCTTAACTTCACTAATTGGTCTTTTGGGTTATTAATTGAGATGCAAGCTTGTCATAAACTGAAGTGAAACAGAAAGTTGGCCGCTTAGCGCTAGCCTAAAAAACAGCCTAGGCCTCGGTTGTGAACGCAGGCTTGAGTAAGATACTAAAGTCTGTGAGCGCAGGCTAGACTGACCCAACCCGGGAGTCATGCAAACCCAGGTCTCCCAGGGGGAAGACGACGCTGCTACCAATGTGCCAAACAACTCGGTTGATTACAAGACAAGTAGGTTAAAATTCTTTGGTTTTGGGTACCCGAAAATGATAGGAATTTCCATGGCACTTACTGATACTTGTCCATTCAATTTCAATGAGTGTGGTTATACTTATCTTGCCATTTACGATATCTATGAAATTTTCATTCCATGCAGCTGAAAGCCTGGTGTGCAACAGGGGAACAATTGACCTGAATACCAAGAGTTTTAGGGGGATGCAGAATTGCCCCCAGGGTATTCGAACTTTAAACCACCCATGAAATACGTGACCTCAGGGACCGTCTTTGATCGTTTTTGCTGATATAAAAGAGGGTGAGATAATCTCCTAAAGTTGAACAAGGTGGGCGGGCGACATTCGGGCTAGACAGTGTGTTTTACTTTAGATACAGTATGTCATTGCATGACTGGCAGGGTTTGATGGACATTTAACTAATCTGGTAAATGCAAACAAATGCCAGGAGATTTAGGTTACGCCTGGGGGGTCAACAGCCATGCTCCCCCACCCCCTCCTTGATGGGATTTCAACTTAACAAATGATGGGTAGTCTAGCTGCATGTTGCCTAATTGACATCTCAGTGTAACAGTACTAGTTGAGATGGGTTAGCCTAGTACTCTGATCTTGTACTCGGAAACATTCAGTCCCCCACCCACCATGGTGGGCTGAAGCACTAGGTCCATTCCAAACAATGAGAAGCTTTCTTTCTTTGGTATATATCTAGGTTGGCCTGATAATCAACATATCGTTTGCAGGGGATTGTTCGACAAATCCCCTAATCTCTGATTCTTCTCACCAATAATTCATGGTGATCTAGCTATTGAACAGCGCATGGGCACTGAGCCAGTTAGCCACTTACCCTGCGGCCGTGCCTCCAATAATTAGGCCTTGCCGAGCAGCTCTGTCTGTCCGGTGTGTGGGAATATCTGGATCGCAGCGGCAAAACAAAATCCTCTCCTACATGCGCTCATTTTGGCAAAACCACTGAATACGTACAGTATCATGTCATTCCTGGGTATACCGTAAAAAGGCTGGATTCTAGGCGAAGAAACCTCAAACGCCCTGTTTCAACAGACTACATATGTACACCCACCATAATGTAGCCTACACCTCATTATTCAAGAACCACTTTTCCTCTGTGTCCTCCCTTCTCCCAGAGGCAATTTCTGAGGACCGGGAGCTAACGAGTCACTGATTTTGGTGCTAACATTTCCAGAAATGTCTTCATTTGCCAGTATAGGTTGCCTGAGGGAGAGGCGGATCGCTCACAAATTCTTTGAGGATTAAAATTCGAGTAGAAATTTGGGTGGAAACATACAGCAGAAGACCGTGTCAAAGAAATGACTGCTAGTGCGGTAACATTCTCCATGTGCTGCCTGATATTTTATAGACAGAGCATTACAAAGGGGGGTCAGGGAGGGGCAGCTTCCCTCCACCCGAGTAAGAGGGCTCAAATGAAGGTAATGCGTGATTCGTGTCGGGAGGAGGGGGTGGTACAGAAATAAATGGAATCTAGCAGTAAACCAGATAGAGGGGGAAAAACTAGAAACGTGTGAAAGATACTGTGCCAAAATTGTCACACTACACTTGCATGCATATTGTCTCCTCTCCTGAGACTCCTTCTTGTCTTGCAATGATTTTTGGGGCTAATTCAACTGAAAAAGTAATGCCTGTTACTCTATTCCTAGAGGTACACCATTGTTGGTCATAAATGTTATTTGTATGATCTCTAATTTTTCACCCAGAATTTAGATGAAAACCTTACTCAGATGAGCTGATTGTTGGTGTACTTTAACTCGATCTTTTTGTATATTGCTGATGCATTGTTATTTTGTTTGTGTTCTGTTTTTGGGGACCCCAAAATTTTTTTAATGTATGTTTCTCTGTGTGCCAGGAGGTTGAATATGAATAATCATAGACATTATGACCGGGGACCTCTTTATGGAAAAAAAAACAAGATTAGAAGCCCTGTTTGATTAGGACCCCGATTGTCATTTCAGGTTGATCAAGGCTGACAACGTCCTTCGTGCGAGGAGAGCCCTGGGGTTAAAGGTCAACAAGCAGGAGGCTCAGGAAATGGTCGCTGACATGGACTTGGACAGAGATGGTGAGTTTTCATTTATCCCGTGACACTGGAAAAACGTGTCCGGGGGGAAATTATGGTTTTGGGTGTGTGCCGCCGCGCGCTGTCCCGCGCCTGCCGCCACAGAACTTTAGGCGTTAGCGCAAGATATAAACTCTTTTTCGCTGTATACGAGCGATCGGAAACTCGGTACACACCCTAGTGAATTCTCCAATGAGTTCGAAAGTGGGCATCACTGCAATGATGGGAGCCGCTAATGGGCATAATTTACACGAATTTTCGAAGTTAGTCGAATTTGGGCGAAACTTGGTTGGTAGGGACTATAGTTGATCCCAAAAAATGTGAGGTCTTTTCAAGGTTATCAAACTTCATAATTTGCATATTAGACGACTTTCCAAACTTTGTCAGTTTTGACGAAAACTTGGGGATGGAGGCTACAGTTTGTTTTTCTTACTGAAAAGTTTAAATGTAATTCAAGGTCATTGTGGGTAAATTTGCATCTTTATGTGGCGTTTTTTGTAAACTTCCATAGGATTACAACAAAAAAGTGATGTAAGGCTATCTAGTTCGGACCAAAATGGAGGTCTTATGGAATATTAGACACTTCTTTCCATGATGCTCAAAAGCCAGAAAGAAACCCACCCAATTCCAGCATTTTTATTAAACTACCATATTTATCCCAATAACGCCCTGGGTGCATTGATTCTTCGAGAAGGTGGGCGTTTAGAAGGGGGGCGTTTTTATTAGAGGTCATTTTTAAGTTGAAATAGAGCATTCCAATCTGGAAATCTTCTTGGACAGAAGGGACTTCCTTTAGACTTGGTATTATCCACATGTGTATAATTGATACCATTTACTGATGTTGATCGGGTGCGATAGTCTGTACTCCACAAAATAGAAGTGGTGTGAATGAAACTAGTATGCTTTTAGAAAGCATCAGGAGTTATGAAGTAGGCCAGGCAATGTACATGTTACAGAAGCCTTGTGATGGGTTGCAATTGACAAAAACTGTACATTTCACATGGACTGGCAATAGTTTTTTTGATACCAATGTCAACTAATTTATTTCAATGATCCCATGATTAAAACGAAAAAAAACCTTGGTCCCGAAAAATATCGCGGGGGATTTCAAGGTCAGAGAGGTCAAATTTATGTTTTTCCCGCATTTTTCTTTGAACAAAACTTGTCAGATTTTTTGAACGAACCTCGTGAATGTGGATGGTGGTAGTACTAAACAACATGACAGTTCATTTGCAAGGCACAGGAGGTACACATTGCCCCTGAATCATGCGATTCTTCAAGTTGCAAATTTAAACAAAAAACTTGGGGAATGTGGACTACAGTGGACCTGAACAACGGGAGGGATTTCAACAGTCACTTGGGGAGGTCAAATGGGACATAATATAAGGTGCAACCTCTTAACGAGAAGCACCATTCTTGACAAAACAAGGATTAGGATTTGCTCTATTGATAAGAAAGCTACATACTAAATTCCATCCCGTCCAACGGGGGGTGAGTTCTTGCTAAAATTAGTATCATTTTTTCACCATTTTCCCATTTTCACGAAACAAAAATGACCTGGTCTGCACTAAAAACAATAGGGTTCATGTACTCACTAACGAAAAAGTACAAATCCAATTTAACTTGATTGGACCAAGCATTCTGAACTTTCAAACTTTGACCTCTTTTGACATCCGATGACCTTAAAATCACCATCATGTTATTCGCATGGGAACACACATAAACAAGGAAAGCTTCCTCATTGGGGCGGAAGAAAAGAATGTTAGAATGGTATCATGGTGACACTTTACAACCAAAATAGTTCAGGGTTTTGATTCCAGCGGTCACCGGATGCGTGTCCCTAGGTGGCTGCATTTGCAGTTGCGGATGGGCGAGGGTCTTGGTCTTCACTTCATGGTTCTGCTCTGATACAGTGGATTTTCTGGGGTTACTGCGGATTGGTGAAGGGTGTTCTTGCAATAAGTCTCGTCTGTCGGCTTTGTGAGCCGTCACGTTGAACTTGAACTTCACGCTCCTCCAGGTTCCGAGGGAAGTGGTCGGGGGTTCCTGGAGTGTTCACTGATAGTCTTTTCAGATTGGGACGTTAAAATGGCCTGGTCCCGGGAGCAGGTTGCGATTAGTTACAACCCTGCCTGTTATCATCTGACTACTAGTCGAGAAGAGAAGGCGAGTTATCGCCGGTGCCCCATCCCGATCAATACGGCAAGGCTTCCTAGATGAGCCTTAGTTGGCTTCCTGAACCCGAGAAATCAAATCAAATCAAAACCATCCAGGTAGGGAAGATTTATTGTGTTGACAAGCTAGGCATCACACACTAGGCATCACACATAACACACTCAGTCATGTCTACATGGATCCTCTGACTTCTCAGACAGTTTTGGCTTTTTATAGAGTTGCATCATTTGTATGATCTGCCTCCAGTACAATCTACACCTCATTTGCATACAACTGAGTATGGCTGTAGGTTGAGTGGCTAGCTTCCAGCCAAAAATTGTTATAGAGAGACGACAGTGTACAGCAGTACAGTCTTCCACAGCCCCTGCCGAGAAAAAATAAGCGGGTTAGTGCTGACTTCACAGTGTTGGCAGTATGCGATATCGAAACATGAGTTGAGGAAACACAGTCACTTTTTGGGAAAATGTCATGTTCTTCTCCTGGACCACAGAAGCTGCTAAAACATGTGTCTATGATGTCGAATGCCTTGCAGCACCAACCTCGATTATCTTGTATCATTCCTATTTTATACACAGGGAGGTTGTAAACTTGAGGTGATAGCCATATTTGCCGTAAAGCTCACAACAATGTTCTCCCGACCCACAGGGACAATTGACTTCAGCGAGTTTCTGCAGTTCGTTCATCATTGACAGGCAGGGCACAGCAAGAGATGTCAAGGGAGAGAATCGCTCAGGGCTTCAAGATGATGGACTATGGTATGTATCATGTTTTGCGTATTTTGGAGAAGAAAACAGAAGAAGGCCCTCAAAATTCCTTAAGGTGCCGGAAAAAATGTTAATAGACATGTTCAGGGAAAGAGGGGGTCGGAGGGGGAGGAATCAGGGGGGGGGGGAGGTACTCTTCCTCTTCGGGAGGGGCTCATCACAGGTGGGTGTGATGTGATGGTTTTTCTTGATTTCACATCACAGTTAGCTGTTTGAAATTTGATGTAATTCAGCAAAACTGGGAATAACATCCCGGAGATCAATGACGGTGCTGTGCATATCACAACAAAGATTGTCTTTCGTTTTAGGGCTCAATGTCAAAATATCGGCCGCCGCGGCTGCCTGGGCGAGCCTAGGGAGGCCGCGCCGCCGCCGCGGCTTGGTTCGTTGCTATGACCAAACCACAACAATAGCCAGGCACGCTGGCCTGCCCGCATCGGCCGCCTTGTAATGAGCTCACACCCTCCTATAGTGCATTGTGATTGTGCACCAGTGCATATCAGTGAAGTCTATTGAAACGTGGCCCGCAGCCGCTGAGGCTTCTAAGAATCAATACATTGATTGGTAAAATGAGAAGAAAGTAAGTACCTGTTTGGGTTTGTTGACATATATTTTTATGGATTCATCGCTCACATCTATTGGACATATATAAAGCCAATTACCTTTACCATCTAAGAGAGGGATTGTTGTTAGGACTTCATTGGCAGAAATGGGTACCGCTACAGAAAATCGCTCATCACTCGAAAACGAAGGGATTTTTCATTTTTTTCGGCAGAATTACTGAATTCATAAACATAATTTAAAGATGCTCTTTCCATCGGTACCTCGTTCGATAAAATCGGAGTCGAGCCTGCTAGTAGGACTATACTTTTTTCGCGGAACTGGTACCGTGTCGTGGCTCAGCTGGGCTACTGCCGATTTCCTTGAAGTGATACAGATGGAGAGAGCATCCTTAAATTAGGTTTATGAATCGGTATACTGCCGAAAAAAATCGAAAATCCCTTCCGTTTTCGAGTTATGAGCGATTTTCTGCCCGCCGTTAGGCAGACCTTAACTTTTCACCACATCGTAATATATGGCTGGTGTGTGTGTGTGCATTCATGCATAGGCAGTCATTGTGTATATCGATCGATAGTTCTATTGAAATCGGCGGCCCCGGCCGCTGCTTGCCTGCTCCTTTGTTCACTAAGGCATTCTATTGTGTCTGATTACCTCGGCAGCGCGGCGCCTTCGGCCAGGCCGCCGCGAGATTGCCTCGGCAAGGCGGCGGCCGCCGATGGTAAAACTTTTGACATGGCGCCTTATCGGGAGGAACTTCACATTGACCAATCAACAATATCAACAATGGCACTTGATCGATTCTTCATTACATGCTCATCATGTCGTTAGCAAAATGTTGCCATCGTTTTTTACCTGTTGCTTCCAGACAATAATATTTCTCTTTGACAAGAAATAACATTTGAGCAATTTTGCCTTGTGACGTCAATGTAAACATTGCTGTCGGCTTTTTTCCAGGTGATATACCAGCCAATAATGGTTTTGGTAAACACATTCACCCCATTGAAAAAGGGGCCATCCCTTGGCCTAATGGGTGTTGCTCTCGTAACTCTATTGTTCGATTTGTCAGCAACCAAATGTCTGATGTTGTTGTTGCAGATCAATAATTCTACAACCCTAAGATATCCGTTATTTTGCGAATACAGGATTCTGATTGGCAAATCCCAATCACGTGGCCATTTGTTATTTCTCTGCGATAACAGGCAGTTATTTTGGCAATAACAGCATTCTGTGCCAGAGTAACACAACATTGAATATTCTCGATTTGCTGCGTCTTAAGAAAACGCAGTAATTTTAATTTAAAACAAATGGTAAGGTTTCGTGAGCCTTCCGAAGTTTATGTTTACAACGCGCAATTGGTCTCTCATTACACTCGCTTTTTAACGGAGTACAAACTGAGCGAAATACGACGCGTTGCTTGTTACATTCGTGAACGTCATGTTACCACACGCGTGGCTTTCTTACGCGTGGTTTGGTATTGCGTTCTCAGTTTTGTGTAAATATGCACGCACGCACTGCTATCAACAATCTAGAGATATAGATATCTCCATATATCGTTTGGGTAATTCTTAATTTGCAGATTGTAGATTAGGAATTAACTACAGCAGGTCGACCTTACTGGCTCAGAAACATTCTTGACTCTGAATTTACCTTAATAACGAACTCGGCTGCGCCTCGTCCTTTATTCAGCTAGAGTCTTGAATGTTTATTCCCCTGTAAAAGTCACCCAGTTTTGCAGTTTAACCTTATATACGCATTTACGCAAGTTTTTGGGTTTTGTCCAAAATAATCCGTTATGATGATCTCAGTGAGAACCATGGACATTAGTGGAGGTACATTTACTGCCATCACATTGAATATCTAGGAAGAGTTGTACACTAGTAAACACCAGGGGGAAAAATCAAAATATTATCTGAAGGTTTACTGCCCATCAAACCCATCCAGTGCTTATCAAGCACCAGGACGCAGAATATGTTCTAATGGCAAGGATTCACAAAGTCGTTTTCTACTAGAGTTTTTTAGCTTTCGAATGGTTCTTGAATGATAATCCCCTCTGGTAAGAGAAAGAAGAAGGAGAAGTTAATACCCTGGAGGCCTCTTGAGCCCTCGTGGGATCCTTGAATGAGAAACCAACCCACCCTGGGTAACAGCATTACCCCCCAAGACCCCTTCAGGCCTTTGAGCGGGTTCTTGACTTTGGCCAAATCGGCAAAGCTAGTGCATAGGAGAACATAGTCCAATATGGAGTGAGTATTCATGGTCTCAGATTCACGACCCAGTCCTGTTTTGTAGAGTTTCCAACTTCTTAAATAATTCCCTCCAACAGATAACTCGGGCAAGTTATCGCGGGATAACCTGAAGCAGAGCGTTGAACAAGGAGGCGGGGATTCAGTTCACCGAGAATTGTGAGATCCGTGAGATGATAGACGAGGCCGACACAAACGGGGAAACCTCGTGGATATGGAGGATGTTCACTACGGTGATGCCCTCAAGACCTAACTTGTTCTGAAGGAAAGATGCCTTCATGCGTGGTAAGCTGGAAGTCTGACGAAAGTGCCAGAGCAGTACCCGCTCTATTGTTGATGTTTTAGCAGGCTTAGGGTGGGTCACTGGCGGGGTTATCCTGACCTTGTCTTTTGTGACAGGGTCCAGGGGAAAGATGTCAAGCCGCCACATATCTCTTGAATGCCCCCAAAACAAATGGTCGCTGGGAATTAGCGGGAGACAGGGTCGGGTGGTGCTCATTCGACTGGTCTGATCCGAGGGACGTGGTATATTGGCAGATATAACAGCAGCAATGTGTGCTCCACTGGCCATGTTCCCCATTTGAGAGTTGGTGACACGATGAGTGGAAAGTCTAGAGTGCAGTTGCACAGATGGGACTGGCTCATCCACCCAAATGTGTTTATTGGTTTACCAGAATGAAAGAGAGACATTGTTTTATAGAAGTGACAGGTTTTAACTTCCTTTGTAAGAGTAGCAATGTACATGTAACGTGGTTGTACCAGTACGGTCGGTCAATGTCATTGGAGGTGCAGTAGTACATGTCACCAATGGGTTTTTTCCATGGTATACTGCCAAGCACACAGAAGTCGAACCTATTTTCAAGCCCAGCAGGGGTACAGACGTAGATACTGACACCTTATTGTCAGCTCATTCCTCAACAAGTACGCGGAATAAGGCAAATGCCTCTTTGGCAGTACCTTATGTGGGGATGGGGGGTAGTAGGGTATAGTCACTTACAGACGGCAACAAATCAATACCCACTCATGCATACATGGTTTAAATTAGTCAAATTGGATCTGTTTCAAAGAGTGGTGTTAAAGGGTGAATATAAGCTAGAATGCTCGGATAGTGGCGGAGTAGGCGGGGAACAAAAAATGAGTCTTCTCAAATTGTACTCACATTGAGCCCTCGTAGGCTAACTTTCCTCCCTGTTTTTGTGGCTCTTGATTCACTGGTATTTATTTAAAAGAAAGAAAGTGTGAAGGCAAGACTCAGTTACGCCCGTAATATCCTGAATGGTGGTATTAAATGGAGTTATGCAGCATCCTCTGATGAGCACAGTCACAGTAGTAATAATCATTAAGAATTGCTGCTTCAACATCAATCTCGGAAAGCGTCCTGAGTCCCCCCTGCAGAATCCCTCAACAAGCGAGACATTGGGGAGAACCTTTATTCCAGTCGTAGTCAGAGAGAAACTTAAATCTCATCTTATGTGCCAAGTACTGTAATAATGACTGGTGCGCATTGATTCGATTGGGTTGGCGGTTATCTACATACATGCATATATCATTATTACAAAAAATCGACTCGCCTGATTAAAAGGCTGGTATGGTTGTAACACTGTGTACCCTGTTGCTGCTTAGCATCATGCCAAAATAGTAATGCAAGAGCATTCTTGTTAACGAACCCGCATATGTGCCGCTACCTGATATCACATGGTTGCATTGCAGACGCTGTTCTCCAGGCAATATATTGGGGGGAGGAGGGGGCCTATTATGATACAACCATTTAGTGAAATGCCATCATTGGCTGCACAAGGAATTTCGGGGACATTTTTAGGACTCTTGGATGACAAATGAAAAGCCTGTCCCTATCTCCAAAAAAGATATATGAAATCCAGGTCTCTTTGGTGATGTTGGTTGTGTGCAGTATGTGTGTGTGAGCTTTTGCTTGCGAACACAATCAACCCCACCAGATGGATGAAGCCTATACTTCATATGTGTGTTCCCTAATGATAAGTATCCGATTCCTATTGTTTTTGGGGGTCAGGTCCAGGTCATCAGAGGTCTCTTGGGAATGTCATAGAATATCATTGGATCCAGGTTGGCTATCGAAAAATATGGTTCCAATCGATGTCAAGTTCAGCATATTACTTTCAGAAATGAAATATGACAGCCTTTTGATAGAATTCCTCTAGATTTTTACAGCTACAACAGTAGTTTTTCTGGAAGAACAAAATCTCTTTTGGAACGATGTCTTTACAGGTAGCCTCCTAGCAATAAGCTTCACCTACAGTAAGATCGCAAAACTGTGAAATTGTACAGTGTACTCGCCCTTAACATCGCCTGCAAGACATTTATCCTCTATAATGTCATTATCATAGTGGAAGATACACCACATGACTTCACCTTCTCTCACTTACCCCTCGCTTGCCTTCACTACACGGGGGAACCATGCATGAGTGGAAAAAAAATTATGTTCACACAGGTTAACCAACCTCGCCAGCAACCTGTGTGTGTGTTGTGATCTATGGCATTCAACGTTGTTCTGTTTTTTTCTCTGTTGTTTCCACTACCAGTATAGGTTTACATATTAATTGAGCTTCAATGTGTGCCTTCCTGACACAAATTTCCCTTGCAAACGCAATCATGATACAATGACCTGAATACCTTGATTATTTTGGGGTGGTTTATAGGAGCCTTGATTTTTAATGTGTTCTCCCAAATATGGTTGTAAGAGAGGAATTGCTACTGTTTGCAAGAGAATGAACCCTTGAAAGTATCTACTCAAATATGAAGCAGCAGTGTGTACTGAGCATTTTGTCAAAATGAAACTAATTCCATATATTGTTTCCCTTCCCATGTTAGTGCATTCAAACTGGAGATGGCCAAGGGAATTGAATAAGTCCACTTATGATGTCACACAACCCTACGAGCCGGCCATTCATGTAGTTTTTATTTTTTCAAATCACGTACCATAGCCTAATGAGTAATCATGAATGCTTTTCCAATGAATACTGAAAGTATCTATGTGGAGATAAATTAACGCTAAATAGGCTTGAAATTATGTACACTATTTCAAAATATTTGAATATACAATATAATGCAAAAACAGAACCTAACTACCCGGGGTTGGGTGAAAGCAAAATCCTTATCAAAATGGCCTACCCTGCTGACGACTGTCAAACTGGCATACCTCAAAAGTAAACATATTTTTCAATCCAATTTTTGTGGAAGATGATCATTGCATGTTGGTCTCCTTTAACCTAATGCCCTCAAAGATTGGGCTGTTACTAGGCATTCGTTAACATATGAAAATATATGTTTCATATATATGTGTGTGAATTTGGTGAACATGCGGATGTGTTTAGTCAAATTTACCCTACTTGGCATTGCATGTATTATTGCACAGTGATGATCGTTCTTCTTTGTGACAACTGTGTCCTCTACAAATGACATGTCTGGCTTGGTCTGAGGTTCCGCTTTCATTGCTCCCTGTCTTCTGTCAACTATGGTATTAATCGTCTATCATCCACAATTTATTTCTCCTCGATGTATCATGATGACACCATGTAACATTGATGACCAATTTGTGGGGGGCTTATATGGGGTATCCCACAAACTTGCAGTCAAAGTGTCATTTAGGGGTCAATTTTGGCCATTTTTGTGTATTGGCAATAGGCTTCTGCAGTTTAATTGCAATGTTTGTTAGAGTTGATCAGTATTATGGAAGACCAATGCTACCCTCCAGGCCGTTCATGGGTGTTCTGAATTTGAGGTCAAATGTCCATCTAGGGTTCCATTATACAGAATGGTCATTGTTGATGGTCATGTAACAGAATGCTCCCACGTATTGAATTGGACGACAAGATATTTATAGTCAGTAATAACTATTGATCCATTGGTATAATTTTGGGGGGTTCAGAAATTTGGGGTCGAAGGTCATCTAGAGGTTAGTTCAAGCACTTTTGTTAGAGCGCTCTCCTACAGTGTGATGGATTATCATCAATGTCGTCGTATTATCATCAACATGGTAATCTAATGTGTTCAATGAATTTGAGTTCAAGGGTCATCATGTGTGTCAAATTTTGGTAATTGGTTTCGGAGGTCAATTGGCTTCTTACTGCCACAGAAAAGTTTGCATGATCAAGCGGTTTTTATCAATGTTATCATTGACCAATGGTACTATTAAATGGGGTGTTCATGAGTCTGAGGATCCATTTGTGGGTCAATTTCGGCTATGCTGTATGAACGGTTAAGCGGCTTCTACTTCTCCAGAATTATTGGATTATCATGAGGTTTGTCCAGTATTATCACTTATCCAATGGTACATATGGAGTGTCTCACTGAATTGAATTCGTCATCTAGGGGTCAATTTCAGCCATTTTGTTTGAATAGTCAAACAGCTCTCCCACATAATACATCGTATGATCCTGTAAATTGGTCAGTATTCATTGACGGATACTACGTATGGGATTTTCATGAATTGAGGTCAAAGATTTCTAGGGTCTATTCGGTCATTTGTTTTGAAACAATCTCTACATAATTATATTCATGATCATGGACGTTCGCCAGTATTGTCATTATTGACAAAATTGGGTTATGACATTTGAGGTTAAAATCATCTGGTGTCACTTTCAGGCATTTTGGTGAACGGTCAAGCATCTTCTACTCCTAAAGATAGCTCGGATAATCAAGAAATGCATCATTGGTTCTATTGACCAATAGTACATATAGGGGTTTCATAAATTTTGAGGTCAATGTCATCTAGGGGTCAGTTTCTGCTATTTTTGTTGAACGGTCAGCAGCTCCTGCTCCTATGAATATAACCTGGTGACCATGGACGTTGGTAGGTAGTGTCGCTGTATTATCATAGTATTATATCCTCATTGACCATACACATTATATGTGAGGTTCTAAATAACTAGGTTCAGGTCCTCCGGGGGTCAATAATTACATTCTGTTCGATCAGTTAAGCGGCTTTCGACTCCTTCATACATTACTGTCTTCTTGGCGGTAGATGAGGAAAAACCATTGCTATCCTACGGGGTGTCTATGGATTCATACCAAAGGTCCTCCCTCTCGGCATAATGGTCATTTGAGAGTCCGTGGAACAAATACTGCTCCTTTTATACAGATTGGAATTGGATGCACATGATAGTTAGTCAGTGTGGTTCGTTTGTATAATGTGTTGTTTATGAATGTGAGGACAATTTACGCCATCTTGTTTGAACTTTTAGGAACTTTGTACAAATTCTCACGATGACCATTAAATTGGCATCTTGTCACTAGTCCACAAGTCACATCCATCAATGGGTCGTTTCGGCAGTCAAGCTTTCCAATAAAACTGATAATGCTGCTTGTTTTTGCGTCACCCATGTAGACTTTGATAGTTGATCAAACGTCTAGATACCTAATATGTATAGCATTCAAACCAATCGATAGTAAACCATCACATTACATTGACTTCCAGGAATTGAGCGGTGAGCTTCTGTGGTTCTCAGCACTCTTTGTTCGATTTTCCATCAAAGTCGTCTGTTTACAGCACTCTTGTACGATTTCAACTATCAAGTTTGCTAGCATTCCTGCTGTGTTCAGGTAACTATGACAACTGACTCATTGACAAGAATGCACTTATCTGCTGCTGACCGTATCTATCGTTTTGGATTTTTTTTCTCTTGGTTCCATGAATTCACCTGAATCATGCTATTTTCATATTTTAATTTAAGGGATATCAGCCAAAAATTATATCGGCCAACTGGAGTGAATATATATTTTATACTAGTATTTTTGTATAACGTACTCTGATGCGACAATGTCCTGTGTGGAGAATACTCGAACAAGGTGAAGAAGCCAAAATAAATTGTTTTCTGTCTGTTTTGTATCCCTCCATAGATTCGTACACATTTTTACTTTTTTTTTCACTGATCAATTTCTAAGCTCATGCAAAATGTTCAAACAACTACGGAGACAAATTAAAAAAAAACTCCCATGTAGTCGATTACAATCGTTACATATTTTTTGCACCAATTCTATTAAAAGTCTCAGTATATCATGGATATACCCGGAAATTCGCTCAGTCTGTACTTCAGACCGTTGACCGTAAGATTGTGAGTTCGAACCCCACAGACCGATCATCTTTTCCGTGGTGTCCCTTTGGTAAGACACTCCAGCTCCATGCCTCCCTCCACCCAGGGTGCTAATTGTGAACCTGTGAGGACTTGAGTACAACCGGCGCGTTGTTAGCTGCTGCCACATACTCTCCGGTTGTCGGAGTGCGTACCCGGTTCCAATGAACAGGGTAATATCTCTGTAAAGCGCTTTGACCCTCGGTGGAAAGGCGCTATATAAGCACTGAGATATAATAATCCAGTGTTTTCACTTAACAAAATGAAAGCATTTTTGGCCCCCAAGTTTGGTTCTCGCAGTGCAATTCGGGACCCGCATCTCAGCACTTTTATTCCATGATGCCTTTTGTGCCTTCCCAGCTGAATAACCTCTTCGACAACACGACCAATGGCGCGCGCATTCAGGCCTACTTTTTGGAATATTGCCTTCACCTTCACTAATGATTTGTATCTCCACAAAACTTGGTCCCTTTCTTCTTCTTCCGAGTTTAGCTAATCGAAGATGGTCGCGTGTACCTTTCAAAGTCGGAACAATGTTTTGAAAAACCCGAAATTAAGTGGAAGGGAAAACTGCCGTCGTTGGTCCGGGAGTTGGGTGAGGTCTACGTGCGACCCCCAGAACGCTCCCCACCCCATCTCCTGTCGGGGCAATAATTCCAGGCTTGTCTGTCGAGCTGACTACAAAAATGACGTATGCCCTCACTATAAAAATGACGGTCATTTGTATTCATCAGTCATATTCCATTGAAACGCGTAACGCGGTCAATCGAAAAAAGAAAAACGATTGCACTCGCAGCTATGCCCCATACTTTTTTCTTGACGAAGTCGAAGGTATCTATGCAGTCATGAACGGTGTTGCTGTGTGCGTCGTGTAGCGTACTTCAATTCCCTAAGGAGTTATTCAGGCGACTGTTGGCGCCCCCGTGCGCGCCCCCTCTCCACGCAGAAGGGGTCTGACGTCACGCTCGATCGCCCGCAGCAGGATCCATCTGGCTGACATTGGGTATGTAGCTGTCTAATGGGAATCACTTAGCAAACCATTCAAAAAACAAAAAAAACAAAAAACTTTGGGGGGGGGATTTTTTTTTTGGGGGGCAGATCAGGGTCTTATGAGTGAAAATCTGGAAAATTGTGTGAGAAAAGGTTTGCAGAGCTTGTGTCTGCTAATTATCTGCGTAATTTTGCAGAGTGACACCATGCTCAACATTTTTTTCTTACTAAATTGTACAGCCAGATGTTTGCAATTAAGTAGCCCCGGGCAAGTGCCATTTACGGCGATCCGGGAGGTATAAAAAGCCATTATTTCCTATGTCCGATACGCGCCAATCATGGTTGGCGCTCCACTGAGGTAAATCAAGTTCACCTCGTCCCCCACCACCTCCCCCCACTTTTTCGAAACGGATCGCCACCCATGGTTTCGGAGTCAGGTCAAAGCGTCTGGAATGAAAACGGATTTAACACGATTGTAGTCAAAATTCAAAGAAGCTTCGTTACGATCAGCGATAATGGGCCGTTTCTTTGGAGAAGTACAAGAACCATATTGTTTGGGTGTGGACTAGGGAGTCAATTTTTTACTTAACTTTGACCTGTGAACACGCTAACGTGACTACCTGGGAGGGAGGATCATACTGGATGTGAGTTCCCCGTATTGGGTCTTGAACCCTATTGTTTTGGGGGCAGGTGGAAGGTCCTTGAGGCAAACAGACGGAAAAGCCTGAGAACATGTGAACACGATAACTTCAGAATGTTTGGTCCCGGTCTCGAGATTGAATCGATGGCAGCTTCTCATGGGATTACAAAGAACCCTGTCGTTTTTAGCTCCCAACCAGCTATGCTGGTTGAGCTATTGGAATATGCATGTCACCCTATCTATCATATATCTATCCATCTATCTATCTATCTTATCTATCTATCATATATCTATATCTAAATCTATCTATCGATCTATCGATCTCCTATCTATCTATCCAATGTGTGCCTATTGGCCCCCAAACGGTCATCCTGTGATGGATGCACGACCCCCCCCAAAACTTGGGCCACAATGGTTATTGACCCATGAGACCTGTTTGACTTTGTGTTGAAGGTCAAGGTCAAAGGTCATTAAAGGGCAGTTTAGACCATTATGTGTAAAAAATTTCAAAATGTTATCCCTCCTACACAATTTTGGTGCACCCAGTGCTGATGTTCGGTCATAATGATGGTCTAACAGCCGTACCTTCGGGGCTGATTAGGGAATTTTGGTCCAAGGTCACCACCTGGGCCCGAGGGCCCCATTTTTATGAAATTTCACACAACAGTACTTGAATGCATCTCCTCCCACAGATTCAATTGAGTCTAAACGTACATGTAATGGTCCTTGGGTAGAGGGCATCGGGGGTGTTCCGGAATTTGGGGTTCAAGGCCAAGTTTGGGCCCCAGGGCCATTATATGAAATATGGCAAAATCTTGATCCTTACAAATTTTGGGCACCAGTGATGTTCAGCCATAATATGGTCTATGAGCGTACCTAAGGGTAACCCAGGGATTTAGGTACCAAGGCCCGTGTGGGCATGGGGCCCGTAATGTGAATTACGCAAAATGCTTCTCTTACGAATTTCAGTGCACAGGGTTGACATTCGGTCATAGTGCATGTGTCTAACAGCCGTACCTTGGGGTGTTCAGGGAATGTATGGTCTAAGGTCCCACGTGGCACGTGGGCCCATTTATGAAATTTACACAACAATGTACTTGAAATGTATCTCCCACAAGATAAATTGTGTTCTTCAAGTACATGTAACGGTCTGTGGGTAGAGGGCCCATTGAGGGTGTTTCAGGAATTTTGGGCTCAAGGCCCAGTTTGGGACATAGGCCATCTATGAAATACTGCAAAATCTTGTATCCTCCTAGAAATTTTGTTGGACAGTGCTCAGGTTTCAGTCATAATGGTGGTTTATTAGCTGTACCTGTGGGGTGGTCAGGAATTTCTGACCCAAGGCCCAGTGTTAGCCCTAGGGCCATCATGTAGAATCACGCAAAATGCTTCTCCGTCTGCGAATTTTGTGCACAGTGCTGGACATTCGGTCATAAGTGATGGTCAACAGCCGTTACCATTGGGGTTGTCAGGAATTTTTGGTCCAAGGTCCCACCTGGGCCGAGGGCCCATTTTTATGAAATTTCACACACTGAGTACTTGAAAATTGCATCTTCCCCCACAAGATTCAATTGGTCTTCTACGAAGGTTACATGTAATGGTCCTTGAGTAGAGGGCCATAGGGGGTGTCAGGAATTTTTGGGTTCAAGGCCCAGTTTGGGCCCCAGGGCCACATATATGAAATATTGACAAAATCGTGTATCTCTTACAAATTTTGTTGAAACCAGTGATGATGATTCAGCCATAATGCTGTTCTAATAGCTGTACCTTCAGTGTACCCAGGGATTTAGGTCCCAAGGACCAGTTGTGGGACCTGGTGACCGTCATGTGGAATAGTACGGCAAAATGCTTCTCTTACGAATTTCAGTGCACAGTGATGACATTCGGTCATAGTGATGGTCTAACAGCGTACTTTGGGGTGTAGAATTTTGGTCTAAGGTCCCACATGGCACGTGGGCCCCTTTTATGACATTGCAACACAATGGTATTAAAATGCATCTCTCCAAAAAGATTAAATTGATGTTCCTCAAAGCTACATGTAAAGGTCCCCTTTTTGGGTAGAGGTCCATTGAGGGTGTTCAGGAATTTTGGGCTCAAGGCACTGTGTGGGACATAGGGACCTCAAGGAAATACTGCAAAATCTGTATCTCCTCGAAATTTGTTGGGACAGTCTCATGTTCAGTCTAATGGTGGTCCAATGGCCATACCTTCAGGGTGCCAGGAATTTAGGTCCCCAAGGCCCAGTGTGGGCCATAGGGCCAATCATGTAGATACGAAAATGCTTCTCACTCCGACGAATTTTGTTGCACAGTGTTGACATTACGGTCATAGTGATGGTCTAAAAGCCGTACTTTCGGGTGTGTAAGGATGTTTTTTTTTTTAGTGATCAAGTCCGACTGGCAGTGGGCATTTCATAAAATTCACACAATGGTACGTGCACAATGAATCTTCCCCCACGAGCTTCAAGATTTCTTCTAAGTTATATGTACGGCCTTGTGTAGATGGCCATTGAGGTTGTGGGAATTTTGAGCATGGGCCCAATATATGACATACTGCAAAATCTTGTATCACCTACGAACTCGTTGCACAGTGCGGATGTTGAGTCATATAATGAGGTCATAATAGCTGTCCCTTTGGGGGAGTGGTCAGGAAATATAGGCCCAGGACCAGTAGCACTGTGGGGCCCTGCCGCCCATGTGAAGATTTATTCACTGCTTTGGGCAATGCATGGGCAAAAGTACGCTAAAGGGGAACCATAGGCCATTGTTTGAAAGGCCCACCATGCTCACATGTATTTGACATTTGTCACATAATTGTACATTTGTCTTGGTACAGTTGTGCGGTTGAGTACAGCACCATTGGTGCTCTAGTTGTGGGGTGTGGGGTGAATGGTTGATTGAAAAAATGGGAGATTGTGAGATTTATTGGCATCGATAGTATTGCAAATATTGTGAACACCAACTTGACCACACTGGATGGGTCAAGCTAATACGTGGTATGCGGGTCACATGGGGGGGGGAGTAGTACATGAACCTGTTGTTTTGGGGTAAAGTCAAAGATCATTTGAGGTCAGTTCTTGGAACCTCGTGGGGGACGATATCCAGAATACTTGGTCCGATCAAACTTGAATTTAGTATTTCTTATGATACACTTGATAAGAGGGACCCACTATCCATTTCGAGGCCCAGCAAGGATGCGGACCTGGGCACTGCAGGGTTCTTTCAGTGGAATTTCCAGCAAGTACACGGAATAAGACACTGCCTTTGGGGGTACCTTAATATGGGAGTAAGGATAAATGCGCAAAAGGGCAACTTGCAGATTGCCTCCGGGCCCTCCGTTTGTCCTGCTCTAATCCCTCCTGACCCCAGCAGGAAGGCAACAGGTCCCATGTTTAGCTCAAACCAGACTATGCTGGTTGAGCATTGGACCGCAGTCATTCTATCTATAGATATATTTAACTATCTATCTATCTATATATCTATCTATCTATCTATCTATCATTAGCTATTCTATCTATCTATCTATCCTATCTATCTATCTACTACTTCTGTGTGTCCACAATTGAATCCCACTATTGTCTTTTTGGCTGACCAATGATCAATATTTGATTGATGGGACCAAACTTTGAACATAATGATCATGGACCTCTAGGACATTTCGACCTTGTGAAAAGGTCAAGGTCAAACGTCATTAGAGCATCACATGGCAATTTTGTTCCAAATTACAAAAATGTATCTTCTCCTACAAAAAGCATGTAGATTGTCTTGAAACTCAGTCATAAAGTTCTTGGGGTGGTTCTTTCAGATTGTACACATTGTTTTTGATGGAACGTGTATATAATGCATTAGATTGAAACATACATCTGGTAAAAAACAGTATAGAGACCCTCAACGGTCTACTTTGATGATGTGGACCGAAGTGGGAACAATGTTCTTGACCCCTGGGGACATCTTTGACCTGTGGAAGGTCCGAATTCAAAGGTCATTGAGAGGAATAAGGGGACTAATTGTGAAATCTACAAATGCATCTTCTCATATTGAAGGATGGATTTGGTATTGTTCCGCAAAATTAAATTCTATGTTGTCTCGAAAAGGTGACTCTCCATGGCATGTTCACAATTTACTGTCAGGTTATCTGAGGTAGTTTAAGGTTATTTTAGGAAAAGGGTGACATATTTGATATTCCATTGATCCTGTTCATTTCTCCAAAATGCACTCTGGAGATATGACCTCCGCGCTAGTTTTACTGTAGAAATCATTGTTCGACATAACCTGCAACTGGAAAGGCCAATTTCATGGACGGACCGAAGCGATCGCCGTAGGCCACCCGAGGAAGGGCTAAGAAAGGGCTATTCCATTGTAATATGCCTTTTCCCATAGTAAAGCAGTGAAATATGGGAATGTGATCCATGAGGATATAATGGTAGAGATGAAAACTTCGATGCTTCGATCGCTGATCGATAGAAACTTGGAAATTCAGGGTATTTGGAACATACTTCGCAGCGAAGGCGTGAAGCAAGAGGCTCGTAGCAGAGTTGACCGCTATACCCATAATGTAGCGGCTAGGCCTATTAGCTAGTAGAGCATTAATACTAGTCTGATCGATAAGTCAGAAGGTCAAACACACGAGTCGGAGCTGCACATGGTTGGGAGGAGGGTGAGTAGCGGCAACGGTTCGATATTTTAGCACATCTTTGACCATAGCTCCTTTAATGTGTGTCCAGAAATCGTTTACACTTGCAGGACATGAGAGGAAAACAATATTTTTCGTTTACAATGGACTGCGTCATGATCCTGCAGAAACTGGTGCATGTACACATCATGTGCAGTGGGACCAAATCACTGTTAAATAACATTAAAATCTGCAGATCTGAAAACATTTGAAAAGCATCAGATAATGAAACAGGCATGTAGATGGTTGATACAAACACATTTTCAAAAAGAGTGAATCATGTTCTTTGCAGGGTGCCTTAAATATCACTTTTCTGATCTAGGGCTAGTGTGGTCTCCGTACAAAATCATAGCAAGTGCCCAGGCCTAAGTAGGCATTAGCCTACTGCTGGCGACTTTGTGGGAACCTTAATACGCCCCCAGCCATTTGGAAATTCCCTTTTTTGTTGTCTTATTCATTCACACAAAAGTACAATTTTGCTGGAAAGAACATCACTATGGCACAGAAGAAAATGATGCCGTTGAAGGATTGCCCTTTCGGCGACAGTCACGTAGCTATGGGATGGAAGCAGGAGGAATGGTATGGCATGGTGAAGCATTATCCCCGTGGGCATGTACCCACTGTTTACAGTGTATTTAAACTTGTGTAGCAGAGGAGTTGCAAAGCAGTCCATTGGAGAGTCAGGGAGACAATCTTGGGCCAAGAGCGAGGCTGGGGAGATTCGTATCAGGGGTGGGGTCAGGGATTTGATGCTAGTGAACTTCTGATTTCCATATGATTTAAATTAAATAAAAGGTAGGCACCGGTTCCGACTACAAACCAGTATTAAAGACGTATACACTGTTAAAACTCGGCAGAACGTATACTGATGGGTCTGATACTAGTGAATTGATAAAGCAGAGAAAACTTCAGGCCTATGTTTAAGACGGGAATTACGAACAAAGAGCTGTCAAATGCCCTGAGTCTATTTGCATGGAGATAGATGGTAGCAATTCAGGCCCCTGCGAACGATTTTATACGTGGGGTGCTGAGCTTCTCCTGACAAAAAGACACTCACCTCCCACCTACACAAAAACATACATTTTCGTCATTTTCATTCTTCAGATTTTTTTCTTTGGCCATTTGTTTTTTTGTTTTTGGTTTGTTCATAGCGAATCGCGTGATTCCGATTAGGGACAGTGCACCCTGATGTACCGCGGGAACGGGTACCCGTAAATACTGTGAATTTAGCAGCACGAGGCAAGGGCGACCCATGAGCAAAAGCAAAAATAACAGTGAACAGCGGGCGTAGTAGCCAGGTGGTTTCTGGTTGTAGGGGAAAAGTTAAATCAGGGTCCCCATTTGGACACGCCGTCAGTGAGGGTATAAGGAAAGGGAGTGTCCATGTCCCTTCTGAAAATTCTGGCTGCTTCGAAGATGCACAATTGTTTTATACGCGAGTCAATTGAGCTGAAAAGTGTCCTGCTTTCATATTATTCACTTGGATAATAATTACTTTCACTGTCTTCGGTGCGTCTAGATGATCAGGGCCGGCGTCTGCGTGGGGGGACTATGAGGGTAAACACCATCTAAGCGGAAAGCGCCACATGGGTTGGCCGTGTCGTCGGGAAATTTTTTAGTTTTAGTTTTACAAGGACCCCCCAGTAAAGACCCCCCCAGATTGCAGGAGGAAACGGCACTTCTGGGGTCATGTGGCCAGTAAGCAACTTCCATAAAATCGTCAATAAATTCCTGATTTTTGTTTTCAAGAAACATTCTTGAAGGAAACTGATCAATGTTTATCCGTAAATCGGGAACGTCGATTGTTGACGCGTAGGGTACATAATTTTTTTTGTTTTACAGACCCCCGAGATTGAAGGGAAACGGCATTTCTCGGACCGTATGCCTAAGCAAAGTCCCTAAAAATTGGCAAAAATTCAGGAATTCATATTCTAGAGACGTTCTTGAACACAACTGATTCGATGTGTATTCCTTACCAATCGGGCCAGCCGCCACCATAAGGGATGCGTAGGGTACAAGGGAATGTTTCGTTTACAGACCCCCAGATTGCAGGAAACGACAATTCCCGCGCTGTGGCAGAGTGAGCAACGTCTCTAAAAATGGAAATAATTTAAATTTCGTTTTTTATTTCTTAATTAATCGTTCTTTGAAGGAACTGATGGTGTTTATTCCTTACAATTTGGGGCCAGCATCAGTGGTCTCGTATAGGTACAAGGAACTGTTGAGCCTTACGAATCCCACAAGATTGCGGAAACGGTACTTCCCATGTCTTAGGGCAGTAAGCAACATCCTGAAATTGGCATAAATTCTGAAATGGATATCTCAAGAAACCACTCTGGAAGGAACTGAGCTATGTTTATTCATTACAAGTCGCGCCACCCATCAGTTGACGCGTACCGTACAAGAAAATAGGCTTACAGACCACCCCCCCCCACCCCACCCAGATTGCAGGGAGCGGCATTACCCGCGACTTATGGAGTTGACAATCAATGAAATGACCGTAAGTTTCCGAAAAACTGATCGATGTTAATCCTTACATTCTTCATCGTGGGTCTCCATTCATACCATACCAGTGTCTTGAGAGATATTCCATCAGGACCCTCCAATTGGGTTGGAGGCTGCAGCAAGATTGAAAATTTGCTTGAACATCACTGTCATGGAAAATGTGTGGCATTTTTTTCGGGCATTTGATTGAATAATTGAGCCATCTCAGCAATATTCGGTCAGTTTTTCAGTTATTTTCCGCTCAAATTTTTCGTCGGTCCAAATTTCTCATTTCTCAGAATTGTTTTCGCCGCGCTCTCGCGCCTGTAAGTTCCATACGTGCAATCACGTTAAACTCTCCATAATGTTGCACGATCCCCTGCTGTTGTTTTTGCGTACTATAGCTTTCATCTTCTATCGAAACGCACTCAGGGCTGGCGAAGCCAATCTGCCATAAAGGATCATAAGTGACTAAACTGTGGTGCAGTGTTAATAAAATGGCAGTTGGATTCCCGGCATTGTTGTAGGGGGAAGGGGGGGGGGCATGATTCAAGTCGGGCTAAACCTAAATTCTCCGCTGGCCTACCTATGTTTCCCACACTTGAAGATGACACGTATGGACCAAAATCATATTTGCCAAAATCTGACAAAGTTGTTTGTAACCGTGGGGCCCGCTGTATTACATTTACCGGAAAAGATAGGATAAAGCGCGCGCAGCGCGATTTTCCTTTCCACATTCGGCCTTCTCCAACAAAAATTTAAACAATAATCCAAAAAAAATGAGTTATACATTTTTGTTTTGGCCGTAACTGACCGGTAAAAATATGATTATAGCTGTACTGTATATGGGTCTGACACAATCTGAAATCTGTAGGGGTGCTCCGCACCCGTCAGAAATCTTCCTGGGGGTGCTGGCATGCACACCCCAGCACCCCCCTCCCCCCCCTCCTTCGTCAGGGGCCTGGTAGCATTGAAGCCTTATTCAGTTAGAAAGGTTGGCTAATTGAGTGAATTTGCTTAGGCCTGGGCTTAACTTAAGACTGTAGAAGAGTAAGACTAAGTTATACTAGTATAGCCTTGCCTTTGCTTTCTTACTGACAGGACTTTAGCAGGCTTCCCAATTTTCAAAAACATTCATGATAATGTGACCATAAAGCGAGTGCCCATTGGCTGAGTTCAATACAATGTTGAACTTCTGGATTAACTGCCAGACGGGGCCATATTCTGAGTCACAAAAATACACTGGTGACCCAAAAAGTACCAATAAATACCAAATTATTGTACAGTAGAGAATTTTATAGGCCTAGATGAGATAGAGACATCTCTTTGTGCCAACGTCATATATTTTGACTCCCAATATCCAACGTCTCTATGTTCAGACATCCCTGGGATTACCAACATCTTGTTTCGACAACCCTAAGTTCCGGATGTCTTCTTCCGATGAGATATGTTCGGAAATAGTGTACTTGTACCGATATTCCGATTACAAATGTACTTTGAGCCGTACAAGTACTTTGGATGGTCATATAATGTACTTTGGTACCGACAAAACGTACTTTGAGGATGGAAAGGAATATACTACCCAATGGCACCAAAGTACATTGTATCGACAGTACTTTGGTACTAAACAAATGTCTTTAATAAACGCTGACAAATAATGTACTTTGGTACTGGTGTCACTGATGGAATGTACTTTGGTGCCAAAACAGATATACTTGAGACCAAATCGTAATGTACTTTGACGCCGCTGAATGTACGTGTAATACTGAGTTAGTCCAATTGGCCTGGAACCCTGGGTAACTTTGAGATGTTTTTTTTCGCAGAAAAAAGGAATTGATTTTTGACAGCTGACATTGACTACAACATATTTCATTTCTCTGTAATCTGCCTCCAGTAATCTATTCCACATCTTCTTTTCAGTTTTAAGATGCGCGAAGGTATAGTAAAGCAACCCGATTCACCTCTTGATGAAGAGTGTGCAGTGTTCTAAGTTAGCCTGGCCCTCATTACCTTGAACACTTTCTTTACCCCCCCCCCCCCCCCAAAAAAAAAAAAAAAACATGTAACAGTGATACAATAACCCTGTAGTTCCTGCTTCACATTAATATATTTGTATCCGCACACCGTTATAGAATTTCTTTCTGACCGTTAATACACTGTATTGACAATATTTCATGCTACTTGTCACATCACCTTGAGTTGAAGGTCTAGTTTCTGAACCTGTGCTGGGTGTCTCAGAAGTGTCATGTGTGTTGCATTAACAAGCATCATGTGGCATAGTATCGGCACTAGTAACCATACATATTGTGGCACTCCATATTATCCATGCAAACCGCCAGTAGATGTTTGCATTTTTGAATTTTCTTCGCGGGCTATTTCCTATATTGTCAGATTGGGTTATTTCATTTGTGTACACTACTTTTGGCTGAAATTGATCATAGGACAAATGGTCGTCCCAACGTCAACTAGCATACTGTCAGACCTGTTTATCTTCCCCATGATTGTTCATCGTTTTTCACCGAAGGTGGAATATGTTTCAAAGGCGATGCGACACGCAGTACATGCCTTCTGCCACGAGTATCACATTACGGACGACGGGCCTTTACTGGACCGCAAAGAGCAACGGAAGTACTCAATCTGATATAGCCTCCAGAATGCTTAAAATATGATGATCTTCACTATTCACGGAGTAGTCCTAGAAATGTTGAAATAGAAATTTAAACAATCAGGGGCGATAGCAATAATATACAACATTAATGTTTTCTGAACACGCAATATTGGGGGGGGGGGGCTAAACAAGCATTTGCCCCCCTCATTTTTGTCAATGGGGGGGCTGAACCCCCCCAAGCCCCCCCCCCCCGGTTCCGCCGCCACTGAGTAGCTCCAGTGGAGACTTGCATGTAATTATAGAGCGAGCTGCATGGAGATCAGCATCCTTTTTGTTGACGGGAAATGCCATGGTGGGTCCAAACCTTGTGTGTTGCCTTTACTTTCAATTTTAAATAATAATTTGAAAACTAATGGAACTACTACTAAGTGGGAATTGGGTCGTTCAGTTTTGTGCCCAGGCGAGGGTTATTCCCGTTATTTGGGATCTATCCAACGTGAATAATTGAGTATGTTTCGCTTAGACATTCCTATTGTCCCCTGGATTGGTAAATGCAGGCATCCGCCTGTGTTACGGCCGTTTTCGCCGGGCAGCTTCCTCCGGAGTCTTAATTTTGGAATGGTGTGACCCCTCCCCCCCCCCCCCACCCCCCTTGACCTCCCCCCCGCCCCACCCTCCCTTACCTAGCGGTGATACGTCTGGTGGCATGGTATATGATGTGTACTCAGAGTGCTCTTTGGCCACCGGAACCCTTCGTCACCTGCAGGTGTCAACTCAACTCAATGATCAGGCTTACATTACGACAACGTGTTCAGAAGACGGGGCATTGTTCATTCCATTATTTTGTTCTATTAACGATAGCAAAGGGACCGATATCTATCTATCGCAACATATACATGGGGGGGGGGGGGAATCTATAGATGAGGGTGCCAACTTGTGACGTGGCAGTTTTAGGGCTAAATTAGGGAACTATACATAATAGTTTCTAGTATAGTTGTCGAGTTCCCATATACAGTAGATATTGAAAATTGGGGAGCCAGGAAGTCATTTTGCAGCATCCAGTGAACTGTCACGTCTAAGTTAAATAGCGCATAAGTTACTGTAGAACTACATGCTGACGGTCCACACCACATTAATGTCGTTCTTCCGTGAAAGCTAGGCAATATTAAGCAGAAGCCTTCAATAATGTCCCAAGTTTAAGTGCTATTGGGGGGATAATTATCGGAACTCACGTTGCTGCCATGGAAATAAATACAAGGGTAACATAAAATTAGAATGTTTAAATAATTTAATTTTTGAGCGAGATGGCGGACTAAATGAATCTGTATATTAAAGTTTATATTAGGATATAATATGGGATTAAACAAGCTTATGGTACATTCTTCCACGTAACGTTCCACAACGTATTTTCTTAGGGGACATGACATTTGGTCACTCGTGTCCTTTGGTTCTATTTTGAAATTGCCATATTCTCTATTTTTTTTTTTTTGTGCGTTACTCTCCCTTCAAACTCTCTGATGTATCTAACCGTGCACGCGTTCTGATAACCCATTGGTGCTGAGGAAATCTGGTCACTGTATATGGATTTCACTTACTTTTTCCAGCAAATTAGGATTTCAGCTTCCCTCTGAGGAGTACAGTAGCCCTCTCGTTTTTGGTGTAGATCGGGGTCAGATTTTTGGGGAAAATTGTTAATGGCAAATTACCAACACCTACTTGGAACAGTTCAACTGATTGTATGAGTTCCCCATAGTGAGTCCATGATTTCTATTGTTGTGGGGTCAGGTCAAAGGTTCTGAGGTCAAGAAGACTCAAAGTCTGAAAATCTTGTTAACACGACAAGTCCAGAATGGCTGGCCCGATTAGATTGAAATTCACTGATATGCAATTTCCTTATTAGGGAGTACAGGAACCCCATTGTTTTTGTGTAGTTCGGAGTCAGATTTGGGGAAAATTGGGAGTTTGGCATTTTAACACAATAACACAACTTCTTTGGAACAAGTTCATACTTTGATGTATTCCGTTCCCCATAATGATTCAATTATTCTATTGGTGGTGGGTCAGGTCCAAAGGCAATCCTGGGGGTCAACGAAGATCAAAGTCTGAAAATCTTGTTAACACGACAAGTCCAGAATGGCTGGCCCGATTAGATTGAAATTCACTGATTATGCATTTCCTTATGAGGGTACAGGAACCCCATTGTTTTTGGTGTAAGTTCGGAGTCAGATTTGGGGAAAACTGGGGAATTTGAAAAATTGATAATTTGGCACATTTCATTTAGCTCTTTCAACCACAGAACCACCCCCGCTGGATGGATCAAGCTCCGACTTGGTATATGGGGCGCCATAATGATACTGATCCCTATTGTTTTGGGATCAGGTCGAAGGTCATCTGAGGTCAAGAGAGGTCAAAGTTTGAAACTGCTTGTTACATGATAAGTCCAGATTCCTGGTCCGATCAGATTGAAATTCGGTATGCAGCTTTTCTCTGAGAAGTAACGGAAACCTCTATCGTTTTCGGGTAGTCGGGGGTCAAATTTGGTGGAAAATTACGACATTGGGGAAGAATGATATTTTGGCACATTTTAGGCCTCTTTAACAACGAAACTCAACCCCTTGGATGGACCAAGTTCAACTTATTATATGACTTCCCCATAATGAGACACTGACCTATTGTTTGTCGGGTTCCGGGTCAAAGTCATCTGAGTCAAGAGAAGGTCAAACGGTGAACAATTTTGTTAACCATGATAATCAAGAATTCATGGTCCGATCAGATTGAAATTCGGTAATGCAGCTTTTCTCTGAGAAGTAAGGAAACCTATCGTTTTGGTGTAGATCGCGGGCGGGGGTCAGATTTGGGGAAAATTTAAGAAATTGTAAAGAATTGATAATTTGGCAAATCTTTAGCTCGTTAACACATAACTCACCCACTTGGATGGATCAAGCTCCGACTTGGTATGACTTCCCCATAACTTAGTACACGATCGCTATTGTTTTGGTCGGGTCGGGTCGAAGTCAGCTGAGGTTCAAGAGAGAGTCAAAGTCTTTAAAATCTTGTTAACACGAAAGCAGAATGCTAGTCGATCAGGTTTAAAATATAGTATGCAGCTTTTATTGTGGGACAGGTACAAGAATCCTATTATTGTTTGTGTAGACTCTCAGTTGGGCAAAAATTGGGAAATTATGAAAATTGCGATTGGGACAATTTTGGCTTTTTGATAACTCGACCCCATATGGAGAGATGAAGGTCATACGTGATATGAGGTTTTCCATAAAGAGTGCAATTCTTATTGGATTTGGGTCAGATCTAAGTCATCTGAGGTCAAGAGAGGTCAAGTCTTAAATCATCTGTAACTCGATAGTCAGAATCCTGTCCGATCAGGTTCAAATATGTATGTCAGCTTTTCTTGTGGGAAGTACAAGAACCCTAATTATTGTTTGTGTAGACTCTCAGTTTGGGGCCAAAATTGGGAAATTATGAAAACTTGAGATTTTGGGCAATTTTGGCTTTTTGATAACTCGACCCCATATGGAGAGATGAAGGTCATACGTGATATGAGGGTTTTCCATAAAGAGTGCATATTCCTTATTGGTTTGGGGTCAGATCTTAAGTATCTGAGGGCAAGAGAGGTCAAAGTCTGGAAATTGTGTTGACACGATAAGTCCAGGAGAGAATGCCTGACCCGATTAGTTTGGAATTTAGTATGCAGCCTTTCATTTTTTGTTGTGACTGGTGCCAGTCTGTGGGAAATGGGGATATTGTGAAAAAATTGAGATTTGCCTATCTTTAGCTTGTTAACAAGGGACTCACTCAGTCCTCATGATTCCTAATAAAAAATTTGACAATGCTTAGCTTGATCCGTAAGGATCAGTCAAGGAATCGCTAAGCATTTCGGTTTTTTTTTTAGGTTATTTGGGAGAGTATTCCATAGAACAGGGCCGGTATAGCTAACACTACGTTGGACTAATCTCAATCTACAATAGGAATTATAAAGTCGGATTATGTCTAGTATTGAAAAGAAAATATTTCTCCAAAACAGTTTGGCGATTGAATTTCGGTACGAATTTTTGATATACATGAAACCTGATATGGCATTACAAATTTACGAATGCTCATGACGTTCACGACTGGAGCTCGTTTGAACTGGATCTGGTGGTACTCTACATCGAGGTGCGATCCAGTATTTTCAAAAGCGAGGGGTCCGACTGGGCTCCAGCGAAAAAATGACAGTCCAGTTTTTGTTTTTCACCTCACCCTACCCCCCCCTGACGTCCATACCATTGTTTCATTCACTCCCTTCATTTTCGTATTGCTCCGAATGTCATTTTTTCCCAAAAAAAGGATCCGCGCCTGACCGATCGGAGATATCCCGAACAACCCACCCTTCTGTCAAAACAGTGCATTTTTTTCATAGGAATTCATTGGATTCAACTTCCCTTCAATGTTGATTTGTTGTGTCGACCGTACAAAGTGCCGGTGGCGTGCCTGACAAAAAGTCTTTCAATTTGCGGATAGAAAATGTTGGCTAAATTAGGAATTAGATATAGCCCGTCGTGGCAAGCGGCAAGAGGGTCTCCGCGAGGTCTGTTATATTTTGCGCACCCACTCAGGCGTCAGGACGGGTAAGGGGAGGCCCACCGTTAGGTTGCTATGATAGCGGGCTATCGTGGGGGGGGGTGGGGTTGGGGGTGGCGGGGGGGTCACCTCAAGAATTGTGTGTTAGTTAGTGGGATGATGTTCAGGAAGGACAATAGTCCAGTCATGAACGACCCCCGCAACAACAACCCCAAAAATGCAAAACGAGCCCAGAAGTACATAATATATTTTTGCGCATAAACATCAGGAGTCCATTGAGGGGAGGGGAGGCCTCCCGGCGGGGTGGGCATTGCACATGGAGCGGCACTATCGTGGTAGAGGGGGGGGGGCACCCTCAAAATTGGTGAAGGACGCTAGTGCTTCCGGTTCAAATACGGATTTGAAATAATTGCCATCACTAAAATCAGCCTCAATTCAGTTAGTGTTGAATTCTGTTTGCATGTTTTCTAAACTTACAACGGATTCTCCGGAATTCTCGCCGAGTGATATACTGTCTTTTCGCCCCCATCTATCGTTGTATCGCTACTAAGGTATAACCACATCGGACAATTGAATTGGAAATATAAAAACTAGCAAGAGAGAAATTCAATCATGGGTCTTCGATGTAGAAAAGGGCCTATGCTTGTAAGCTTTGAGGTGAATGGAGATACCGTCGCTGCGTTATAGCAAAATGATGGATGCGTGTTTACTCACACATTTGCAGGGACCTTGCGTATGAGGTGGAGATAGACCGTACAATAATTAACGAAAGGCGGCAACGCGCACGAGCGCGCCATATTTTCAGAGGTTCACACGGAAGATGTCCATTATGCGATTAGCTTGATGTATCACAATCAATTTATCCCATGATTGGTAACACTCACCCCACCCCTACCGTTAATATTCGTTTCTTGAACGTTATTTGAACAATTTATTTGGGGAATAAAATTCCATAGGAGCAATGCCTGCCCCGCCGTCTCTGTGGTGCCAAATGCTACCCTGAATATAGTACAAGTGACACCAAAAAACATAGTTTTCGGGCATGTTTCTCTGATAAAGGGTCACGATATCTTATGTAGACGGTACATTCAGCACAGATTACTCACATTGCGGGAAGGTGGGGTCCGACTCCCATTCGTTAGGGTAATGTTGCATCTCGTAGAAGGGTCACGATATATTATGTAGACGTTACATTCAACACAGATGACATCACATAGCGGGGAAGCCCGGGGGGGCCCGGGGTCCCGGACTTCCCGGAGGCCATGGGATCCACATTATGGTAGAATGCATTAGTGTTTCGGAAAGCGTCGAACAAACGGGGGGCCCGGACCCCCCTGGAAACCCCGCCCCCCCCCCTCCTCTGTATCCGCTACTGTAGATAATGTACATTGACAGTATAGCGAACAATCGTTTCGAATAATGAAAACCGTCTGGTGCAGATTTCCGTCAGTTGCGTGCTCCCGAACATGCCGATACAACGTTAATTATGCAGGCAAAATAAGACAATTGTAGTTAGTTTAGTTTAGTTATTGAGGAAGGGTCAGGAAGGACATAGTCCAGTCATGCGAAGACCCCAAACCCACCCCCCACCAAAATGGCAAACGACCCAGATGCTAAAAGAAGTCGCCCACAATTTTTGAAGACTAAATCAAGGGCCTTCTTGAAGGCATTCACCACTACTAGACCCCCAAATAACAACATTTCCCGGAAGGTATTCCCTCGTTGATGGCTCTCTGTGAAAAGAAGTGTTTCGACGATCCAATCTACAGCGAGTACCTCGAAGCTTGAAGGTGGGTCCACGAGTAGGGTCAAATGGGAAACTCAAAGAAGTCATTGAATGCCAAACCATTCAAGTCATGGACAATTTGAGACCTGTATATGTTCTGGCTTTTGAGGAAGAAATTCCATAGAATTCATTCGCGGTGATAAGCACCCGATATGTATTGATACATGTGCTTATGTTGCCTATTCACGGATTTGCTGTTACATCAGAATGTTTTGCCTTATGGAACAATTATCTACCTTTTCAAACTAAAATCCGACATATCCGGACACTGGCCCCACGTGTGTACTGACCGTTTTGTAATAAAGCTGCAATTGTAATAGCGGCCCGTTTTGTAATTAAAACTGGCCGTTTTGTAATAGCTGGCCGTTTTTGTAATAAAATTAGGCCGTTTTGTAATAGAAAAAAGCTAGCCCGTTTTGTCAATGAATTTATGGCCCAATTGTTAAAAAAAGCTGGACCCGTTTGATAATAAAATGCCGAAATGTAATACTCACTGTATGGAACATGAGCGAACTTAGACTCCGGGCGATCGGATCCATTTTCGTAAGTGTCCTCTATAATCCAATAAAGTAGCCTAAAATTTTTCATCAACAAGGAACTCATTTCGATTGATCTTACCATTCAATGCAGATCGTGCCATTCGTAAACAGTAATAGGGATGGAACAAGAACGCAAACAATGCCGGAGTGATTCCTCGCCGATTTTGCAACAAAAATAGTGACCCCCCTCTCCCGTCCCCACGGCAACTGGTGCTGACATGTCAGGGATCTAAAAGAGCGGAGGGCTATTAGCCATCTCTCTGCCAAACTATCTGGATGCCCAAAGTTTAACAAACTACAAAATAATATATAAAATAAATATATATAATTATATATATATAATATATCTCTAAGATCTATATATATATATATATATATATAATATATATTATATATATAGATATATAATATAATATAGATTATTATCTATAATATATATATATATATAATATATATATATATATATTCACACAGAATTCCTCTCAGGATAATGATAGAATCAGAATATAAAAAAACGAAGAGTGGTTAAATTCAATTTTGCTGCTCCAGTATATTTTCAAACCGTTTCGGTCAATTCGACCTCCTTCAGTTGATACAGGTATAAGAGTGAGTCAGTGAGTATAAGAGTGAGCATATATATATAGATATATTTATATTTGTAATTTGACATTAGGTGGGAGGTCATATGAGTCCACTAGAGGGAGACTAGAGGTCAATCAAATCATTGACTTTGGTGCAGGCCGTCAAGACCGATGGTGATTTTGGAGAAATACGAAAAGGTGTGATATGAATAGAAGATAGATCGATGTTAATACTTCCTATTGTTGGGTTAGGTCATAATGAGTAGGCCCACCTTATCCTTATTGCCTTGAGGTCAGTTCATTTGAGGTCACCAGTGTCAAAGTTCACGTGTCTCACGTCAATGAAGTACTAAACCTGTCGGACCAATGTACCTATATTTCAAGTATTCCGATAAACTCAGGCCGTCAATCTACTGTTACACCCCTCAGGATTGAAAGAAGACCAGCATATTTAGTCGATGATCTCGGACGAGTTTAAACATTGCATAAATTATTCTGATTAGCTACCTAATGATCATCGGCTTGCTCAACACCATCGCAAAATTTGCTAGGGACTGTTATGCCTAGTTGATCATATTCCATTTTGAAGAAATTCGACAAAAGTGGATAATCGCGTTAATTCACTAAGCTCAAGCTTGGGAAAATGCCCCGTCGGAAAACCCCCTTTTAAAGATGGTCGGCGATGATTGGTTGTTCAAGTTGTAAATTTATACTCAAAATAATTACAGCGTTATTGCCCACAGCGACATGCACTAATAGAAACAGTGTATTTACCCCCCTTGACCTGAATTGGCGAGGTTTACATACGTGATGACTCTCGTGCTTAACTATTTTACCACATTACTCGAAAAATATAGTTCGCAAGCCCTACCCACGCGAGTAATGGAAGAGTCCGATAATAACAACGACATACTGAGGAGTTGGCGACCATTGACTTGTGTATAGGCGATATACCGCAGTGAGATAATCGACAAAAAAAGACGCCGTCATACGCCGTAAGCGTTCGTACTAGACGACATAGTCCCTTTAACCCACTTTCAAATATCTACCATAAAAGATGACAGGTAAAAAATCACCCAATTATGATAATTAGTCCACCTAAGTAGCTAGTTCAGCTGAAAATCTGATTAGTCCTGCCTTGCAATTTGTTTGCGTCATCGTTTTATTGTCTCATGAATATGCATAAAACCCCACACGAACACACATGGAGAATCCGTTAAGACGATAAACATTAATTGACGATATTACCCCCCCCGCCAACCTTGGCTTTGTATCGTGGCGATAGTAAAACCGTATCGATATCACATCCTAATTGGCAAGCTTATTATAGAAGACACTGTCCCTTCAAGTTCGCCAGAATTGTTATCTGACTATACCTTTACATGTGAATTACGAACGGGGTGTATTTTATTCGGAATGAAGACCGGGTTATGATTCTCGGACTGCCGATGGGATACGCTGTTTCTCCACTGAAGAGTGTCGGAATAAGATAATCAACAGTTTGCTGGGGCGCTCCCCAAGCTGCTTATCATGCAAATCGATTTCTTTCTCTCAGGCTTATAGAGATACTAATATAAAAATTGATATGGATTGTCCGGAGTCCAGCCCAGGTTCCTTAGAAAAGGTGTATTACAAATTGCGGCAGTTTTAGTACAAAACGGGCCACTTGGGATACAAATTGGGCCAGAACAGGAAAATTTATACAAACGGGCTAGCTATTTTTATTACAAAACGGGCTAACTTTATTACAAAACGGGCCAGGGCTATTACAAAACGGCCGTTTATTACAAAACGGGGCAGCTATTACAAATTGCAGCCGGGTATTACAAAACGGGTCAGAGATGTAGTGATCCAAACTGTCTCCATGCTTGACAAATCATGCGATCTGGCAACCCCCCATGAACGCCTGTATAGTGAAATCCTCAGTATAGCCTATAGAGACACAAGTACGGAATTTGACTTGTGAAGTTTGATATTTTGTTGAGCCATGTTGTTGTAATCAAGCTACGGCAAACAGCCTGATCAGATTCAATTTAAACGGCTCATTGAGTATGTTCCCTATGACGACTGAATAAAACTGTAATGGATTTTTCAATGATGACCAAGGGCCACTTTTGACGTAGGCTGAATTGCATTTTTTTTTTTTCAAACTAAAGTGTAGTTTTGACATTTAGGTAGACCTCAGTGTGTGAGCCCACATCACTTCGCTGGTTGCGACAAGTTTTATGGACATACACTGAGATGGAACCATCAATTCCATTGGCACGGGGCAGTTGCACGCTCCAATAGGATTGCCTCTTGTGTTGCCAGAGGCAATTTCCGCGCGAAAGGTCAGAGTAAACACTTGCTGTTTTTGTCCTCGTTTTATTAGTGTAACGTGCAGTATTGGACATGGGTCAGCCGGGTCACAATTTTGGTGTATACTTGGCTCTGGTGCGTGAGGCTAATGACACTTTTGTGATTGGTACAAGTATTTCTGACAGCTTCAACAACAAACCTGTCTCCTCCGTGTCCATAAGGAAGTGTACCACAAGAATGCCAAGGTCGATATGGGAATGGGAGAGGGCTTTATCGCCAGTTTAGAACGCAGGTGGTATAATTCACTCTAAACTATAATAGTGACGCATTTTAGCAGATGCCCCATAACGCGAAGGGAACAAAGACCTCGCGATATAACGCAGGCTAGGAAGACCTGATAAATTGACGCCCGAACGACATGTGTCCAACCAGTATTGCGTGAGGATTGTACCTGGTATATAAAATCTGTACATAGAATACGAATTGTAGATACTATAATGCAAATGGATCATTTCACTCTAATTTACATCAAGAAGCACTTTGACATCGCCAAAGTGAAAGAAACAGGATACGAAGCAGATGACTCGATATAACGGAACCTGGGGATTTGACATGGCAGTTGCTCCACTCCATGCACCAATCTCGTGAGAGTTAGGGCACTTGCACACCGTACGGTAAGTTTTGTATACCATATTCAATGCACTCACGCACTGCGCAAGAGAATTCGGAGTGTTTACAATCACTCCATCACACACCATTGAACCCCATTATTAATACCGACCTGTGGATGACTTGTGAAAAGTTCGTCACCCCCGGTGTGTGCCTGTCTTCACTTGCAATAAGCAGTTGTTGTATGTATTTACACCGCATCCAATTGCCTTCGGGTTTATAGATGAGATATGTATCAAAAGTTTTATCTATTGGTGGTTCATACTAGATGCCCTGTAAATGATAAACGAGGCAGATTCGCAGTGGCAGTGTGGGTCAGCTAATGAATGTTATATGTTCAGTGATAGGGCGTTGGTTAGGAATTGGAGTAGGAAAAAAACGGAGAGGGGGGAGGGGGGATGGGGATACAATCTTCAAGTTGCCGCCTGCGTGAGATTACCCCCCACCTCCGTAACGAGTTGCGGATCCCGGTCTTCAGTGACCCTGTTGAAACGGCAGGCGTTATTAACCAATCGGTGAAATTTCATCCAATGAAGGATTCAGATTTTTCTAAACCTCGTGCGGCTTGTACCCGACAGCCGCCGTAATACGCCGGCGCAGAGCGAAAAAACGTGCCTTTCGGTGCATTTTGAGGCTTCGGATGCATCATTCTTGGATAAAACTCTCCTCTTCGGTATTGTAAAAGGGTATTGAGGCTTCTGTAAATATTCATGGACCAAAATTTGGACGGATTTTCACGGCAACTATTCAGAGTTGCTCCACGTGGACGGGAATTAAATATATCCCCGCAAAATTGGTGTCGGGCGTTAGATGTTAGAGTGTGTTAGAGCGGTGAGGTGGCAGGCCAATATGTCAGCCGGCAAGGCCGAGGTCCCTGGTTCCACCACCGGTGTCGTCACAGACACCAAAGTTTATGACTAAGGATTTCCTTAGTCGCTGAAGCACCTTCTGGTAGAAGGATAACTAACTAAACGTTGTTCGAGGATATTATGGTTTTGAGCGTGTAGCCGCCGTATCCACCGCGCCTACGCTCCAGAAACTTAGGCGTTAAGCAAAGAACTCTTCAACGCCTTTAGCTGATTGACCTGAAAAGTGGTGACATGTCAGTCTAATGAACTTTCGGATGAGTTCGAAAGTGGGCATCACTTCAGGTCTGCTGCCCTATTTTGTGGGTTTTACACGAAAATAATGGGTTTATCGATTAACACGAAACGTGGTGGGTGGGGAACAAAAGTTGTGGTCCGAAAAACATGACGGTGATTTCGATGGTCACGGGAGGTCAATTGTGTTTTTTGCTAAAATACAGAGTGGGATACGATCACACGGAACTTGGTGGGTGGGGACAAAAATTGGTACCGAATAACATGATGGTGATTTTAAAAAGTTCAACAGAGGTCAAAATTGTGGTTTCTTTACGAGATTCCAACTTGTCGGATGTGAACCAAAACTTGGTGGATGTGGGATGTTGTTAGTCCGGAAACACATGAGGTCATTCAAGGTCACAGGAGGTCAAGTTGGCATAGATCATGCAATTTTTCTACTTTGTCGTATTTGAACAAGACTTGGGAATGTGGACTACAGTTGGTCCTGAAACAACAGGGCATTTATATATATATTATTCAGATATCAGCAGGTGAGCACCCGGCTTCAGCGTAAGTGGAACCTGGTACCCGTGAGTGTCGAGGAGGAAACGCCACGCCAGTGAAGATACCTGTCGAGAGACGGAGGGGCATGCTTAAGTGAAGGTAACTGTCGAGAGATGGAGTCAGGCAGTGAAGGACCTGTCGAGAGAAGGAGGGCATGCAGTGAAGGTACCTGTCGAGGGATGGAGCGCATGCAGTGAAGTACCTGTCGAGGGACGGATGGCATGCCGTGATGGCACCTGTCGAGGGACGGAGGGAATGCAATGAAGGTACCTGTCTAGGGACGGAGCGCATGCAGTGAGTTCCTGTCCAGAGACGGAGCGCATTCAGTGAAGGTACCTGTCGAGAGACTGAGCGCATGCAGTGAGGGTACCAGTCGAGAGACGGAGTGCATGCCGTGCAATGTACCTGGCGAGTGTCGGAGTGCATGCCGTGAGGGACCGGTTCCTAGGAGACGGAGTGCAATGCAGTGAAGGTACCTGTCGTGTCGAGTTCATGCGGTGAAGTACCTGTCGAGGGACGGCGCGCATGCAGTGAGGCTATCTGTCGAGAGACGGACGCATGCAGTGGGGTCACCTGCCGACAGACGGAGTGCATTCAGTGAAGGTAACTGTCGAGAGACGGAGTGCATGCTGTGAAGGTACCTGTCGAGGAGACGGATTGCATTACATGAAGGGACCTGTCGAGAGACCAAGTGCATGCGTGAAGGTACCTGTCCGACAGACGGAGTGCATGCAGTGAGGGTACCGTCGAGAGCCGGAGTGCATGCAGTGAAGGTACCTGTCGAGTGTCGGAGTTCATGCGGTGCGGTACCTGTCGACAACGTAGCGCATGCAGTGAGGCTATCTGTCGAGAGACGGAGCGCATGCAGTGAGGGTACCTGTCGCGAGACGGAGTGCATGCAGTGAAGGTACCTGGCGAGTGTCGGAGTGCATGCCGTGAGGTACCTGCCGAGAGACGGAGTGCATGCAGTGAAGGTCCCTGTCGAGTGTCGGAGTTATGCGGTGAAGGACCGTGTCACAAGACGGAGCCGCATGCAGTGATGCTATCTGTCGAGAGACGGATCTCATTGCAGTGAGGGTACTGCCCGCCGACAGACGGAGTGCATGAGTGGAGGTACCTGTCCCGAGAGACGGAGTGCATGCTGTGAAGGTACCTGTCGAGAGACGGGTGCATGAGGGAAGGTACCTTGTCGACGAGACCAAGTGCATGCAGTGAAGGTACCTGGTCCGACAGAACGAGTGCATGCAGAGAAGGTAACTGTCGAGAGACGGAGTGCATGCAGTGAAGGTACCTGTCGAGTGTTCGGAGTCATGCGGTGAGGTACCTGTCGACACACGGAGCGCATGCAGTGAGGCTATCTGTCGAGAGACGGTAGCGCTATGCAAGTGAGGGTACCTGCCGACAGACGGAGTGCATGCAGTGAGGTACCTGTCTAGAGACGAGTCAATGCAGGGAAGGTCCCTGTCGAGAGACGGAGTGCATGCAGTGCAGGTACCTGTCGAGAGACCAAGTGCAATGCAGTGAATGTACTGTCGACAGACGGAGTGCATCGCAATGTAAGGTACCTGTTCGACAAACGGAGTGCATGCAGTGAAGGCCCTGTCGACGAGACGGAGTGCATGCAGTTGAAGGTACCTGTCGGCGGACGGAGCGCAATGCAATGATGGCACCTGTCGGGGAACGGGGCATTGCAGTGATGGCACCCTGCGAGGACGGGAGGGCTGCGTGAAGTCCTGTCCAGAGACGGAGCGCATGCAGTGACCGTACCTGTCGAAATACGGGGGGCCTGCAGTGAAGGTACCAGTCGAGAGACGGAGTGCAAGCAGTGAAGGTACCAGTCGAGAGACGGAGTGCAAGCAGTGAAGGTACCAGTCGAGAGACGGAGTGCAAGCAGTGAAGGTACCAGTCGAGAGACGGAGTGCATGCTGAGGGTCCTTTCGCAAGACGGATGGCATGCTCCGTGAATGTCCTGTCGAGAGAGCGGATGCATGCATTGAGGTACCTGTCGATAGACGAAGTGCATTCGTGAAGGTACCATGCGACAGACGGAGTGCTGCCAGTGAGGCCCTTTCCGGAGACGGAGTGCATGCAGTGAAGGTACCTGCGACAGACGGAGCGCATGAGTGAAGGTAACCTGTCAAGAGGCCGGAGTGTATGCAGTGATCTGTACCTGTCGACAGACGAGTGCATGCGTGGAGTAATCCTGTCGACAGACGGATTGCATCATTGAAGGTCCCTGTCGACAAACGGTGCTTGCAGTGAAGGTACCTGTCGAGAGACGGATGCATGCGGGAGTACCTGTCGATACGACGGAGCGCATCAGTGGATGGCACCTTCGATGGACGAGTGCTCAGTGATGGCAGCCGTCGAGGACGGAGGGCATGCAGTGAAGGTACCATTCCATATACGGAGCGCATGCAGTGAAGGTACCAATCGAGAGACGGGGGCATTCAGTGAAGGTACATGTCGCGACGCGGAGCGCATGCAGTGTAGGTACCTGCGAAGACGGAGTTGCATCACAGTGAAGTACTTGACCGTGAAAGTTTCTGTTCACGTGGGCTATCCTAAAAGATCATACGCGTCACACCTCCACATTCAGGGAGCCGCTAAGAGGCGCGCATACCTTATTCCTTGTTTCGTGGCTTGCCAGTGGTGGAGCTCAGTGTTTTCGGGAGGGTAAGTATTGACAGTGGCATCACCAGATTTCCTTCTGGGTACGAGGAGAGAGTCACAAAGATCGATGAAAAGTTACCATGAGACATCTTGGCGAAGCGGCATCCATGGATTGGCGCGTAGCGCCCAGCGCCTTCAAAATTGTGGTTTACCCGCCCCACGTGTCGAAAATGGCACTCCTGACTGCTGAATTCCTTCAAGTCCGCAGGTACAGAGCCTTAGGATATATTATCAAATTTCCTGTCAGCATTGCGCATTAGAAAATATTCAGTCTTCCAAATGGAATTATATGGTCATAAGCGATAACAAGTTGTACGTGTGCATCGTTTTCCAATGATTCACCCCGCCGCCCCCCCCCCCCCCCCTCCAGAATGCACCTCCGTTCTTCTGGTACATTTGTTTTATGTTCTCTCCCCATACACGTCCATTATTCGACGATATCTCCTACAATACTAATTACCTCACTAGACCTATCTCGGCGGTGCTATCCATCTTACCCACATCATTTACGCCTCATGTATGATCGATGACTCGCAATTCCCACAAAGAGAGCTTACTTAGCAACTATAAACACAGCGGTTGAACTGAAACGTAACATTCAGTTTCCCTACTCGATCATGCTGACTGCTGAATTCCAGAGTGGCGCATATAGTATTTTTAGGGGGAAGAGAAAAAGAAACTGTGGAGAAATTTTACTCACCCATTATCATTCCCCATTTATTCACGTTTTTGAGGTTACGCGGCAAGTGTGTGGGACAATTTTGTGTCGAATTTCAAGACCTGAAGATGCTAAAATTTCGTTTACTTGTTATGTCGCTCTGCCTGGTAAAAAAAAAACAACTTCTGTAGAGTTCCCAGTAAATCTATTGTGCAATTCTACAGTTGTTATACCTTGCCGAAGGAAACAGGGGATCCATGCAGTCATGCACCGTGCTATGTGTGTGTGTTTGTGTGTGGCTGTGTGTGACACCCCTTGTCAGCACGAGATCTAAACATACGCCAAAACTGGTATCAAGTTCAAATATGTATGTGGGTTGGACATGGGGGAGTATGCCCTATTGTTTTTGGGTGCTCGTTCAAGTTCATTCACAGGTCACGAGAGGGCAAGTTTCAAAAAGCTTTGTCAGCACGATATCTCAACGAACGCGGGTATCTCATCATTTCAAATTGGGTATGTGGTAGCATGTATGGTGAGCATGAAACGGTCAAGGTCATTCAAGGTGAGGCTGAACGGTCAGGTCCATTCAGGTCACCACAGAAATCTCTATATCTCGGCACGAACATTTGGAGGACTGTCGTAATGGCAAGTTTGCGTTCGTCTGGGTGAAATACATCTGGTGACCGACGTTGACCTCATTTGACCTTTTGACCTGGTGATTTTGCATGTTTTTTTTGTGTGGGCCAATGCGTCCTGTTGGAGACAACATATAAAAGTCAATGACCCACCATACTACATACTCTTATCACAAGCTATCGCATGACGTGGAATCAAGACGCTAAAACACTAAATGTGATAAATTTGGCATTTGAACTCTGCTCGTCAGCATGATATCTAATGAATGCAATATCTATTAAGTTCAATTAAGTGTGTGTGGATTGTACACATGATGAATTACCAAAATAGGTTTTTTACATGGAAATGCGTGCTATTTAAATTCTCAAGTGAATAAATAAATTATGAGCTCTGTTGATTCTGCATTAAATTCCCTAATTTGAAAGAATATTGATGAACAGAAATATGTTGTTGCTTTTTGTCGTTACAACAAAAGGTTGTTTTGCCTCTGGGGTAAATGGCATGATACTTCATTTTATTTCATTTATTCCATTTTTATAAACCAATCACTAATTGTTTGATTTTTGGTAAATAATGACTGATTACAAAGGAGACAACAGTACCTTGCAAATATTAAATGTTTGCAATAGTGCTCCTGGATACTTCGAAACGTAAAGAAAAACCAGTAGTTCTCACCCTATTGTTTTTTTTTTTTTTTTTTTTTTTTTTGTTTTTTTTGTTTTTTTTTTTTAATTACATTTTATCAATTGAATGTTTCACAAAACCACAATGAACTGCCAAACATCAGCCCGTGTCCCTATTGATTTTCCTTTGAAAATGGCTTCTGTGGTTTTAAATACTGTGCTGAAGAAGCATTTCTTTATGGATGAAACATACATAGGTTCAAGTATGGATACAAGTTATTATTCATGACATAAAACAGCCAATTGACACATTAACACCATATCAGTTATTTGGATGTTAATTGCGGAATATCAGTGCAATTTTTATTAACTGATTGGATGAAATGAAGATTTTCATTTTTTGAAGATAGTTTTGCAACCTCATTCCTAGGCTGTTTTTGGTATCAGGTCAAGGTCAAGGTCACATATGCGACCATCTTATATCTCTGCACGATTCACTGACAGAGTGAGAACAAGCATATACCACCAAACAATATTTCCCCCCAGTGAAGACAGTACAAATTCTTGAATTGTCAATTTTGTGTTTATTCCTGATATGTTTGATATTGGACTATCACCAAATATTTCCAGTGGAGACAGTAAAAAATCTTGAATTGTCATTTTATTATATTCCTGATATGTTTGAATATGGATAGCACGCAGTGACCAGCCTATATGTACCGGTTTCCTGATCATAGTGGTGTTGTTAAGGGTGGGGGTGGTAATTTTGGGTCTGCAATGCACCCCCCCCCCCACCAGGTTTTCCATGGGCGCTTCTGAAATTGAAAATGTAGCCCTATTGAGCCTCATCACTGCATTTCTTGACAATCCTAGTGCAAGGCGCACGTCTCTTCTGGTGGATACATCCTCCCATTTAGTGTTATATTTTACAATTTCCTCCCAGTTGCTTTTTCTCAAGGAAGGTACAAAACTGGGATTTAGTAAACGTGATATCAATGGGAGGGTTGGGGAGGGGGGGGAGGGGGGGAACTGGCCAATTTTTTCCATTAGGTCTATATTATATTAATACAGGGTGGTTAAATCCAAGTTGTTGCTTTACATTAATTGAAAACGTGATTATGATCTTCAAATTTACCATTTGCTAGTTATTACAGCAGAATGCACACCAGGAATAAAAAGGTCCTGAATTCAATTACAACAACCTATGCTGGGCCACAATCCTCCTCAACACTGGCCGCAATTGTGTGTTGTATATACTATAATAAGCTTTAAGCCGCGTTTCCATGCCCGCGGGCGGGCGGGCGGGCGGGGGCGGCGGGCGGGCGTCTAAATCGCTCATCGTTATTTTCAATGGAGACGTTTCCAGGCTCGCGGGCGGGCGGGCGGGGCGGGCGGGCGGGCGGCGTTTCTCGAATCGCGTTCATGTAGCGATTTTCGCCCGCCCGCGTGTCCGCGGGTATTTCGCCATCAAATTCCCGGGGATTTCCCTGCAATCTGACCGGCTTGAAAAGCCGGATAATGGAGGAGGAGTAGGAGGACATTATAGGTCAAATAATGTTCCAAACAACATTCAAAACTGTTTTTCAACACACTAGATGAGATTGTATACGATTGTGTTATATTCAACGGCTCCTTAGACCACCTTTTTGAACACTATTAACATGTTCAAACCGATTGATATGTCAAGATTTGCTAATTTTAAATCTCCAAAACCGTCAATTGTGAAGTTTTCTGGGGGGCCGTAATCGTTGACATTGACACAATGGTTTTCAGAAAAAACACCGGTGTTTAGGTTTTAAACACTGTTGACGTCGATTGATAACAACGTCAACGACAACAACGACAATGACAACAACGACAACAACAAAACCAACGACAACCGACGACAATAAAGACGACAACGACAAAAAAACCGGCAACAACAACAACATACAACAACAACCAACAACAACGGCAACGACAAGGACAACGACACGACAACGACAACGTGACAAAGAACAACAACTAACAAACATATATATAGCAATAATAATGACAGAATCAACAATAAGAACAATAATAACATATAATAATAACATATATAATAATAGTAGCTTACATCGGTTCTTATATAGCGAATATACTACAAATAAAAGTAGGAAGAGTGCGTTGTCCGTGATCGAGGAAAACGACCGCCCGGTGCATGGAAAGAGTCTTCCAAAAAGCCACCCTCCCTCCGCCCGGCCCACGCCCGCCCGCGGGCATGGAAACGGCAAGCTTTAGTTTGGCTGGTCAACATGGTCTGGCCCAATCCCAAAGGATTTAATCTCTTAAGTGTTTGTGCCCGCAGAAACTGTTGAGCTGGAAACACACAATAAAGTTGGACTGCCTGTCAGTATTCAGTGCTCAGAGGACTGAGAGGTGTATTCCAATTATTCTCGGTGTGCACTCAAATGGCTACTGATTATTATCTGAGTGTTTACATTTAAATTCTGACACTTCTCCTCTAACACACTTCCAGGATGTTGGAAATTACTTGACGGCCAGGGACTCACATTGGGTATTATTACCTGTTTTTTACCTATTCATAGACAAGCCCTATGAAGGGTGTGTGTAGAGCAGGTGAGGCGGGTAGGGAGTGGGAGGAAGAAAGGCGAAGAAGAAAGCAAGAGTCAAGAAGCTCTCGAAAGTGGGGAAGGCACAACTTTGTGGCATTTCGCTATTGAGCAAAAAGTGAGGGCATTTACCCTGTACCCCAGGCAGAAATGGGTGGGGGTTTGAGTATATAAAATATCTCCAGTTCTTCCGCCCACGCTTGACCATTATCAATATATGGTCCTCAATGTTGCAGTCACATGTGTGACTATTGTGAAAAGTGGTTGCCAGGGATAAGCACATTTTAAACAACTTGGCCAGAAGCTAATGGATCGACATCGAATGAGCCCACATAATTCAGAAATGTCTCACATGGGCTACATATACATCAGCTAAGATATATATATCTATCATATATATATAGATATCTATAATATATATATATATATATATATATAAAATAGAAAATTGCAAAGATCATTGTTTGTTCTATATCGATTTGTATTCTAAATTTACATTGTTTTTTTTTTTATAATTATAATTATGTTTTATATATTCCATTAATGGTTGCAAATTTGCCGAGGTGTCCACAACACCACATGGGAGATGGGGACAACAGCCAGATATAGTTGTTATGGCATTGCTTCATGGGGTGGGCCTATCCCCCACCCTGTAGGAGGGAATAGTGTGATTTGAAAGCCTTGTAAAATTTGACCTACACAATGGCAAATACCTTGATGACTATAAATTGATATGATACAAGTATTTGAACAGTTTATGCACTTGTCAATTGCATGACCCCCCCTTGTACCCATACGGTGATTCATTGCATTCAGGTGGGTCAACGAAATGATGCACACCCTCAGTCCTGTTTGTGCCTGAAAAATAATGAAAATTGTACACCCACCGTCACTTTAAATACCCAGACTACTCTGCCTGTCGAATTGAAACGATTGACTGACAATGACTTACCCCTCAGTCCACAATTAGTGTTACCGACCTATGGTACAAATTACCACGTAGACACCATGCTATTTAGAACACTGAATGTACCTACAATTACCCACCTGTCCCGGTAGTGAAAGCTGCAATGACAATATATAGGCCTTTATCCTAATGCACTTCTCTTTCCCACACATATACCCCCAAAAAGGATATTCTTTTTTTACATTGTTTGATGATGTTGGTCTTCTGATTCAAAGAACTGCCACTTCATTCAAGCTATCTGCTTTGACCACCAGTTACTTTGCTGTAATTTCGCTAAAGTTCTTCATCATTTAGCCTTGCCTGCAGTCTGCCCGACTCAGTGTTACGGTCGCTGTACTTCCCACCCTGATGGAACGTTGGACCTTATTGGTATGAATCGTTACTTTACCTTCTCTCCTTCAAGATACACTTACTTACCAATTTATAATTTCAGTATTTTACTTCAATTCTCCTCAGATGACTTTTTGGACCTGGTCAAAAAAATCAATAGGCATCTCTTGCGTTTAGTACATATTGTAGGTGTTTGGTTCGTTTTGTGTCAAGTTGTGGTTTGAAGTTGCAGACACACATCTTGCAGGGTTTGATATAGCTGAATCATCATTGTGCTGCCACGACCTTGTAAGGACATGTCGGGGAAAGAAGGCAAGGAATCACTACGCATAGTGTGCCGTTCTTGTTCTTACTTTTCTTTTTCATTTTTTTTTCATTTTTTCTTTTTCATTTCTTTTTCATATTGTTTGAAGCCTTCAGAGACGACACTTTGGTCCTCATGGAACTCCCAACAAGTTGATCTCATCCCTAAGGTGTCCTCAACGCCCGACCCGCCTCTTCGCGTTCTACAACGGGAAGACTCTTCTGACGACGAGAGTACGAGAGGACAAGCCCTCGGCCCTAAGAAAGACGACCCACTCCGAACGAACCGTCTCCGAAGCCCTTTCACTACAATAAAGAGTCATTTAATTTACCTTAAGCCCCTGCAGGAGAAGACCATTCTTCTCACCATGGACTGTCGGAGCTGACCGCCAACTGTGGGGGAGGGGTTACTGCCCAATTACGCTTCGGGTAAATATGGCCTTCCCTTTCCTTCCGGGCAGAGCCAACGCCACAAGAGGAAGTCAGGAGTCCTGGGACCCTTTGCCTCCGACGTGCGGCGGGGGCTCCGTCTCTTGGCCGTTTGCCGCGCCGAGCTTTTCCCGTCAGCGAAGCGGTTTCGAGACACGTTCCAGGAGAAGTTAACTCAGGCAGAGCTCGACGTGGACTCCCTGGAAGACAGCATTGAGGCTCATCGCCTACTAGAGAAACTGCTCCGTTCCGCAAGGGAACGCGTGGAGAAGGAGCCAACAGCAAGCCCAGGCTAACGAGCAAAGGAACACAAACAACCCAGCGCAGAAGGTTTAAATCTACCTCTTCTGCAACACCAACACCACGGCTCTTTTTTAGGGCCACCAAAACCCAAGAGAGAGTTGCAGCAACGCACTCCTCAAACAGCACGCGTTCTGTCCTATGTCTTCTTTTAACTTAAAAGTAAATACGACCCCGTATAGCATAAGGCGGAGGCCGCCTAACAAAAGGCGGAAGCTCAATAAAACATTGTAAACACGATGGGCAAGTCAATCCCGTCATAAATTTCACAGCGGAGCGCATGCATCACTCAGCGCTGCGCCTGCAAACCGAAGCAATAAACTTAATGAGTACGTTAAGAATCTGTCAGACCGCCCTCCTATCCAACATAGAGAATACTAAGCCCTGGCCAAAGTCGCAAATTCAGCATAACAGCCTCGGTATGAAAACCGGAAGCTCACCCCGATCCTTCATCAGTGAAGGACCTGGCGAGAAGAATGCGCATCCGTTTTAACATGCAGCTCAGGCCCCCAGCGAATCTCAAAATCCCGCCTACCTTCAACCTGGCCCCCACTGCAGACCATAAACCTGGAACCTTAAGATGACCTGAAGGCAACCAAAACCGAATTACGCCAGCATACCATCAGGAATGCTAAAAAATAACCTCACAACAGCAGAGCGCGTCGCCCTTAAGACTGTTAAGAACGACCGCTTCCGCATTGTGGTGAAACCTCTTCGATACAGGAAGAGGTACGCTCTCCTCAATCGCGCCGACTCCCAGGCCGAGAATTGAACGCCAACTCCGAGGCCACCATTACGAACAGCTAACGGGCGACTAACACGTGACGTCTAACCCTGGTTTTCGCACTTTCCCCGCCCATGCTTCTCTGTCCCCCCAAACAAAAACCAAAGAGTGATGAAAGCACGTTCAGCTACCTGAACCCATACAACACAAAATCCGCACACCGTAATCTATGTGCTACCCAAATTTCACAAACCGCCGCCGCCAGATTCAAAATTTCGGAGCAGACCCATTATCAGCGGGAACGTGTCACCACTGAGCAATCTCAAGATTTGTGATTATTTCCCTTCGCCGATAGTGTTCGTCAAACAACCTATGTTAAAGATACTAATCACTCCTAACACTGCTAATGATCTAAAACTACCAGCGAATGTGCTCATCCGCTACTATGGACGTCGTCTCCATGTATACTAATACACCACAAAACGAGCCCCTAGACACATGTCAGGGGCACTATGAGCAAGCACCCCAAGGTCTGTACGATATACCAAAAATATCGTCACGCTCATTTCGGCTCAACTCTCATGGAAATAATCCTCACACGCAACTGCTTTGACTTCAACGGCCAGTTTATAGACAAAAAATTGGTGGTGCAATGGCCTCAGGCATCACCTGAGATTTGCGACATAGTCCTGCACAAACTAGAGCTTCCATTATCCAACGCGCCCAAACAAATCAATAAATTGCCGGTACAGAGACGAGATTCTTGATCCTATTTTGAAGGTTTCTAAAGATTAATTGACCTCAATGGTGGACCGTATTCATAACAAACACCAAATCCGGAAGTTCACACACTAGCTGAATCCACTCCGACTTCTGAGTCACTTATCTCGATCGAAAATATCAAAGGACAATTTTTCGTCAAGGGGCCTACTAGCACCAAAGTCTCTACCCCTCCACGGAAACCTTCCCAATATTAGATCGCACTCTCACACCAACCCCCTAGCCCACTTTCAAGGCTTCATCAAGGGGAGATCTACGATACGCACGCCTCTGCTCATGAGGCGAACTCATAGAAAAGAGAAATTCCTTCTGGGAAGCTCCTACTACTGGGACTACAAATACTCCGAAGAGGAGTTAAACACTGCCCTCAATGCGGTCGAGTTTGGGCACCCAGCCCCCCGACGCCATGGGACCATACCCAACCCCAACACAATTCGGAACCCTCCGTGGTGTATCAAGATACATATACAACCCCCACCCCATCAAAACAAAGGACCTTAAAAGCCGTGCTCAAACAGACACGACACCTCATCAGCGTAAACCCAGACTACCCATCTTCTCACGTCTATGCCCTAAACCCCATAATCCGCTTACAAAAAAGAGCAGAAAATCTCAAAGATTTACTAGTTAAAATCCAAATTTCCCCTCGAGCGTAACTATGGCAACCAAGGGAGGCAGATTTGTTACTTCTGACGATGACGTTCCACTAGACGAGCTAATCGCAGGCAATGTAGATGATCCCTAACGGCATTCCTAACTTCGAGACGCCACTCCTTACGTAAGGCTTACCACTGATGAAGCTCCAAAATAATACCCAGAGCAGAAACTATAGTCTGGTTTCAGTCTGAGACCCTTTCAAACAAAATAGACTAACAGTCTATAATAACACGACTCAATTTACCTCATGGGCCCACTCCATACCACCTGTTTTGGGGCACAGATCCGGCGCAAAATCCGCTTTTTCGAGCCCAGGATCCAGGCTGCCTGCACATAAACCCTGTGTTCTCCAGGCTCCTACGAATCCGCGACACTATATGGTGCAACCGGCGCCCCCCCCCTTTTTCATTTTTTTTTTTCTTTTTCATTTTTCTTTTTTCAACACCTTTTCGTAAATATTGCAAGTGATGGATTCCGTTTTGAGTTGGCAACACACAGCTTGCAGGGTTTATATAGCTGAATCATCATGGTGATTCCACAACCTTGTACGTGGCACATGTCCTGGGGGAAAAAGGCAAGGACTCACTCCACACGCAGAGTGCGTTTGTTTTTTTTTTTTTTTTTTTACAGTGAGACCACTAAAGGACACGGCTTTGGTAAACCGAGGTATATCTCGTGAGATGTAGAACTTTAACCGCATCGGTCCAAACCCCATTTTGATACATGTTCCTATGTGGGGTTATCGGCCTTCAAAGTTGGGGCCATTAAGCAGAAAATTGGCGAAAGCCCATTGCTCAATAACTCACACGTCACACTTGTACAACACCGGAAATTATGTTTGTAGTTTCATTTTTTCAATTTTGTTTTTGAATAAGTCAACATTAACTCAGAAGTTTCCATTGACTTTTCCCTCACCAAAGTAACCATCAACACCCCACTAAAACAATCCTCCTCCCATAGAACTAAATGCTTTTCGAAGTGAAATTTATGTTTGAATTTCCAATAGAAAACAAAGAAATGTTTTCAGTTGCACATGTATAGCATCATTTATTAATGCACGATGGGACGCCGTTCCACCTGTGAATCCCATTCTTCACATACACAAACTTGCTGAACCGTAGCGAAAGGCGTCAGTGAACTTCCGGTTTGGACTGGACGCATTCATTTTCATCCAGCGTATATATCAGCCTCTTCATCAAATCATCTGCATTTTCCTTTGATTCCTGCTCATTCAGTAGCCATACCCACCGCTTTACAGAAATCACCTACATTTGTCATAGACTGCGCAATTCCTGTCTGTTCCCGCCCGACGTACCAACCGGAGTGTCAATTCATCGTGTTTCTTCTTCCTGGGACTTTCTTCAAGAGTAACCAACACAGCGGCGCTTTCCCTGCTTCTCACGGTCCTTCAAAGGTACCGTCCACCAACGCATCCCCCTTTTACAATTGGCACGTGAGGTAACGAGGTAAATTGCGAAAATGCGGAAAAAAGTCCTTCGCAGGTTTATTTGAATGCACTACTATAACCGGGTTTGGCAAGCAATTGGTAGAGTCGTTCGGCCTCCCACACGGGAGACCGGGTTCGATTCCCAGTCGGTGTCGCATACCAAGGACTTTCCAAAAGGGAATATATTGCATGGTAATCGCTGGGGCTCACAGCGAACGGGTAGAAAAGTTCCGTCTCATTAATACCCCCACCCCCACCAGTTAGGTACCGCCAACAAGGTAGTGCCGTCATTCCCCACCCGTGTACCTGGTGAAGGTCGCAGCTGACAAATAAGGTGCAGGTATCATGTCCTTCCCCTTGCCTGGCCTTGTAATAGAATCGATCCTCTGCTTCGGCAAGTATACCATTAAAACGGTAACGGGACTCCATAAAAAAGATTGTGCACTTCAGTGAATCCAGCAGTTATGTAAATTCGATTCGACTTTTTTCTCCGCACTTTCATTCACGCCTTGCAGCCTAGTTCCGCATTTAGTAACACAGCAATTATCGGGGACCCTCCATTTTCCAACCAGTTACCCCAAGCCAGGATTTTTCGGCATATACTCTTATGACACTATAGTTGAATACAGGGTGAAGACTAGTGAAGATTTTGTTATCCAAAAGCCCATTTCGGATCACATGGCGGGCATTCTGCAGTGTAAAGGGGGGTTCTGAATGAACCAGGCTCCTCTCCGGCAGCCCCTGTGTATAAGTGTTCTAGCAACAAAACAGGGCCAAGTCGTTGCTACTAGTTCCCTACATGACCAAGTTATAGCCCACTCCCCTTGCAATTCATAGTAAGCTCACAAATTACATGGAACATTTCTTCTCCAACCAAAATTTATTCAACACTCGAAAGTCGAGACCCGAAGGTAAATTCCGGGACCAGAGGGGTCGAGAAACCGAGACCCACGGAACCAAAGGGCAAGCAAAAACCATTCTCGAGACCGCGAGCCGGTCTCGAGAACGGTCTCGAGCAAAAACGTGGAACACTTTTTGTGCGGGTGTGTGTTCCGTAATGTCGTGCTAAGGTATAATACTGATCTCTGTGCCCCAGTTCACTGAAATGACCTTTATAATCCGTTATCTCGATTGTTCAGAACCAGAAAGTTCGTCACCCCCCGTTGCGATATGAATCACCCTATGCACACATTCCCCATCATGACTCGTGTCCCGTATAGAAATTACGTTATCGGCGTACACTCCGTCAGCTGACTCATTGTTTTGTGACCAAATAAATAAACATACAAATTGGCGGGTAAAAATATCAAAAAGGATATAACCAAGGTCACCTTGTCAGACCTGACATATAGTACAGTCAAGCAGTGCGCCTGATGGGTTTGACTTTTTATTCCTTACTGCAAAAGCCCATGCAACGTGCCATGCTCTCTTGCGTGCATAGGTAAGTTTGTGTATCGTAGGCCTCGTCAAATGTAAACTTCCGGGGACGTAATAACTTACATTTTCTTTTTATGTGCATTATATCCTGCAACAAGTGTTCGGGGATATTATGGTTTTGGGGGGTGTAACCGCCGTCTCCCGCCGCCGCCGCCGGAAACTTTTGGCGTTCGCGCAATAACTCTTCAACTCTTTAATACCGCCTCGCTTTGAAACTTTTTGGTACACAACGTCCCGTTCCTAGTAAAATCTCGGATGAGTTAGAAAGTGGACATCGCTGCATGTCTGCCTGCCACGTCTAATTGCCAGGTTTTAATACACGAAACATACAGAGTTTAGTCCTAGTTACATGAAACATATTTGGTATGGCAATATAGGATCGGCAAGATAACGTGTTTCGTGTATGGGCGGGAGGTGAAGGGGGGGGAGGATTTTGCCCGCCGTCGTAGGGTACGGTTGTTATGTGCTCTACGACTGTATATTTTACTATCTATATATATATAAGTGGTTGGTAATGAGACTTCGCGACTGGGGAAAGCAAGGTCCCTATATCCTATTCCATATTTATCGTCTCGGCTTTTAATTTGAAACTTCGAATGATAGCCATCAGTCAGAAATTAATTCTCGGTTTTGTTTTTTTTTCTCCAATTTTTGTTTTCCCATATGTGTCGTCTTCTCTTCAATCTTGGTCTTTACTCAATCTCCTCCTTCCACCGCCATCTTGTCAAATTCACGACCAAAATAGACAGATAGATAGATAGACATAGATAGATAGATAAATAGATAATGAGAGATAGATAGATAATAGATAAAGATCGATAGATAGATAGCAAGAGAGATAGATAGATAGATAGATAGATAAATAGATAGATAGATCCTCAATGAAAGGGAATTTACAATCTGGCACGAATTAATAAGAACTACTAAAACACATAAGAAACCTTATGAGAAACCGGTCAGCTTGAAATATCCCAAATGCTGAACGTAAACACTTATGATACACGCGTGAAACGTTTCACAATATGTAAAATTTAAGAGCTGGTGGATAGTAGGATAAAACTATAGCCTACCTGGTAACGGATCTGCCTTGTGAAGCCCTAATGCATTACCTATGAATCGAGTGGCGATATTTTTTTGTCCAGCGATATCGCTCTTTCCACCGATGGATAACTTCACAAGTTTAAGTAAACTTTTTGAATTTGTTCGCACCATACACATCTTAGAGCGAGTTACGACATGCAGAACTCCAGATATAACTCCTTGCTGCACGACTGGATAATGTCATCATTGTAATTTTCATGGAGTTTTGTCTCAGTTACCAGCTCAACAGACAACACAGAATGTCAAGAGAGAACAGATAACCGATCATAAACAAGATGGCAAGTATGTCATCTGGATTAACATTAAAAATTATTCAGTTTTGCGTAAGCAGTACAGACGGGGTTTTAGCCTTTTTTTTTCACGTAGCGAACATGATTCTTCCATTTCAGCTCATCATCAAGGACCACAGACGCCTGGATATCTTTCTATATCTTGATCATTTCTTTTCTTGCCGTTTTAGAAACATTCAGTTGTAAATGGTTCTGATCACAATAATCCACGAGCCTATTTAGTTGAATAAGCCGTGGACTCATCATCATTAAACATGATGCCCCAAAATGCGTGTCGTCGTGCAATCATTTCACACAATAGGCAGGAGGATGAGTAGAAACGTGTCTACTGTAGATGCTAAATAAAAAAGGGCCCAACGTACCTTGGGAGCTCCTGTACTTGATATCACTACCCCAACTTGACCACACTGTTCCATGTCGGAATCAAACTGGGTAACGTTTTGTGAGATAGTCAATGGTAATCCCCCCACTCATATGTGGTGGGATTACATTCATCACATTATTTCTTGACTAAAACATGGGGTTGAATTGGGTTGAAAGCGGAGGAGAAGTCAAGCGTACCTAATGCGGATGACACTTGAACATTGGCGTTGGTGTTTTTCGAATATGAGAGTAGCCCTTGTCGAGGAAGCAAAGTATCCGCATCTTCAAAGCTTGGGGCATTAAGCAGCGAGAAAAACATTGGGAGAGAAATCCCAATGCGCAATACGCAAACCACGACCGTCCACACATGGAACAACACACCGGAAAATTACTTATTTTTTTTTTTGTTGTGTATTTCATTGTTTCATTTTGTTGATAAGGTCAACATTTTAGCAGAAGTTCCAAGTGGCTTTCCCTCACCAAAAAGTAAAACCATCAACACCCACCTCTAAAAACAATTCCCTCTCCCAGAGAACTAAAATGTTTTCGAATGTGGAAAATTATTATTAATGTTTGCATTTCAATAGAAAACAAAGAATGTTTGCAGGGTGTTGTGCACGTATGAGACATCATTTATAATGCCATGATGGGACGCCTTTCCATCCTGTGCAATAAAAAAATGCTTCACAATACACAAACTTGCGGAAACGTACGGAAAGGAAAAGGCGTATGACTTCGGTTTGGACTGAGCATGTACAGTTTTTTCATCCAGCTATTATATCAGCCTCTTCATCAATCAGCCCTGCAGTTGTCCTTTGACGTACTGCTATGCAGTAGGCATACCCAAGCGCTTACGAAATCCACCACTACAATTTGTCATATACTGCGCATTCCTTTCTGTTCCACCCCGAAGTAAAAAGCCGGGAGTGGTCCATGCATCGTGTTTCTCGGGGACTTTCTCAAGAGGAAACAACCACATGCGCGCTTACTGCTTCTCACGAGTAACTTCATAATGGTACCGGTCACCCATTTTACAAGTGGGCAGCGTGAGGATAAACCGAGGAGAAATTGAGAAAAAATGCCGGAAAAAAGTTCATTCGGCAGGTTATAGTGAATGCACTGGATATAACCGAGGTTGGCACAATTGGTAGTAGAGCGTCGGCCTCCACACGGGAGACAGGGTTCGAATTCCCAGTCGGGTCATACAAGGGACTTTCAAAATGGAATATATTGCATTGTCGCTGGGCGCTCAGCACGAAGGGTTAGAAGAAAAGTTGCCGTTTGCAGTATAATACACCACCACCACAGTTAAGGTACCGCCAAAAAAGGATTGCCTTATTTCCGTTGTATCTGGTTGATAGGATTCGCAGGACATAAGGTCCAGTATTCGGTCTGCACCCTTGCTGGGCATTGAATAGAATCGATCTATGCTCGGGCAAGGTTATACATTAAAAACGGCTAACGACTCCATAAAAAAGATTGGCACTTATCAGTGAATACAGCAGTATGTAAATTCGACTTTCTCCGCACGTTTCACGCGTGCACGCCTAGGGACGCATAGGGTAACAACAGCATATAGGGACTCCCTCCTTTTCCACAGTAACCCCAAGCAGGATTTCGGCATATCTTCTTAGACATATAGTTGAATCACAGGTGAAGACTAGTGAGTTTTGTAAGATTCCCAAAAGCCCCATTTCGGGATCCACATGGGGGCATTCTGAGTGGAAAGGGGGGTTCTGAATGGACAGGCATCTCCGGCAGCCCTGTGTATTAGAGTGTTTAGCAAACAAAACTGGGGCCAAGTCGTTGCTATAGTTCCCACATGACCAAGTTATAGGGGCCCCTCCACTTGCCTAGTTCATAGTAAGCTCAACACATAAGTACAGGAAACATTTCTTATTCCAACCAAAAATTTATTCAGAATCGAAGCGAGACCGGAGGATTTACGGGACCAGAAGGGATGGCGAGACCGAGGACACGAGACGAGGCCAAGCAAAAACCATTCTCGAGACGGGCCGCCGGTTCGAGAACGGTCTTCCGAGCACAACGTGAACATTGTGTTGCGGGGTGGGGTGTGTGTCCGTCCGTACCGTAAATGTCTGCTAAAGGTATTAATACTAGCTCTGTGCCCCAGAGTCACTGAAATAAACCATTTATCCGTTATCTCTGATGGTTCATAACAAGAAAGTTCGTCACCCCCGTTGCGCTTATGCGCACCCTATGCACAACATGACTCATGACTCAGTGTCCCGTATAGAAATTACGTTATCGGCTTACACTCGTCAGCTGACTATTGTTTGGACCAAAAAAGAAAAATACAAAAATTTGGCGGGTAATAAATATCAATATAGGAGAAGATACCAAGGTCCACCGAGACTGAACATATCGTACAGCAAGCAGTGCGCCTGATGGTTTACTTTGAATGTCATATACTGCAAAGCCCATGCACGTGGCATGCATCTCGTGCGTGCCATAGGTTAAGTTTGTGTATCGTAGGCCTCTTAAAATGTAAACTTCCGGAGGACTTAATAACTGACAGTATTCTTTTATGTTCATTATATCTCTGCTAAAGTGTTCGGGGATAGTATGGTTTCGGGGGTGTAACCGCCGTCTCCGCCGGCAGCCGGAAACTTTTGCGTTACGGCAATAACTCTTCAACGCTTTATCCGATCGATTGAAACTGGTGGTACACAGTCCGTCCTAGTAAAACTTCGGATGAGTTCGGAAAGGGGGACATCGCTGCATGTTCTGTGCCCCTCTATACATGCAGTTTACACGAAAAATACGAGTTAGTCCTATTTACATGAACATATTTAGGGATGGCAATATAGGATTCGCAAGAGAACGTTTTCGTGTATGGGAGGGAAGAAGGGGGGGAGGAGGACTTGGCAGCCAGTCGTAGGACGGTTGTGTATAGGCTCTACGACTGTATCTTGTACTATTCTATATAATTCGAGGTTGGTATGAGACGTCGCGGATCGGGGAGAAAAAGCAGGTCCTATATCCTCATCAATATGTATCGTCTCGGCTATTTGAAACATTCGAAATGTAATAGCCATCGATCGAAAAATTCTCGTTTTTTTTTTTTTTCTCCAATTTTTGTTTCTCCAATATGGGTCTTCTCTCAATTCTTGGTATTTATTCATCTCCTCCGTTCCACCTCATCTTGTCAATTCACAGACAAAAATAGACAGATAGATAGTTAAATAGAAAGATAGAGAAATAGATAGAAGATAGATAGATAGATAGATAGATAGATAGATAGATAGATAGATAGATAGTAGATAGATAGATGATACTATAGGATAGATAGATAGAGAGATAGATAGATAGATAGATGATAGATAGATGATAGATAGATAGATAGATAGATAGAAGGAGAATAGATAGATAGATAGATCCTCACTGAAAGGGAATTACAAGTCTGCACGGATTAATAAGGACGAATACTAAAACACATAGAAACATTATGAGAACAGTAGCGTGAAATATCACAAATGCTGAAAAACGAAACACTTATGATACCGCGTTGAAAACATGAAACAGTTAGAAAAATGTAAAAAAGTAAGAGCTGGTGGATAGGTAGATAAAAACTAACTGGTAACATCTGCATTGTGAGCCACTTGCGATTACCTATGAATTCGAGTGCGATATTTTTGGTCAGCGAATATCTTTCTTCACTTACGATGGATAGACGTTCATCAAGTTTAAACTTTTTAATTTTGTTCGCACCGATACACTCTTAGAGCGAGTTAAGACATGCAGAACTCCAGAATTTATAAACATCCTTGCCTGCACGACTGATAATGTCATCAGTTATTTATGTGGTTTGTCACAGTTACCAGCTCAACAGACAACACAGAATGTCAAGAGAGAACAGATAACCGAGTCATAAAAAATGGCAAGTATGTCTGGATTAACATTAAAAATTTCAGTTGCGTAAAGCAGATACAGACGGGGTGTTGCTGTTCAACGTAGCGACACCTGATTCTCCATTCAGCTCATCATCAATGACCACACCTGGATATGCTTCCTGATCTATGATCATTCTGCCGTTTTAGAAACATTCAGTTGTAAATGGTTCTGATCACAATAATCCACGAGCCTATTTAGTTGAGAAAGTACGTGGATCATCATCAATTAAAATGATGCCCAAAAATTGCAGTGTCTCTGGATATTTCACAAAGAGCAGGAGAATGAGGAGAACGGAGGTCGACGGTTATGGTAAATAAAAAAGGGGGCCAAAACTGTTACTGGGGAGCTCCTGTACTTGATGTCACTACCCCAGACTGACCCACACTGTCATTCGGACAAACTGGAGTACGTTTTGTGAGATAGTCAAGTATCCACCCAATCAATGATGGTGTATTACATCATCACCAATGAGTTTCTTGACTAAAACATGGGGTTGAATTGTGTTGAAAGCGGAGAGAAGTCAAGAATATGCGGGATGACACTTGACACATTGGCGTTGGTGTTTCGATATGAGAAGTAGACCTTGTCGAGTAAGAAAAGTATCCATCTCTGTACTTCAACCTTTTGTGTACGCAAATTGAAGAGGGTCCATCTAATTAGTGGGGAGAGATTGATGGAATTTAAAACCACGCCACCCAACTTACCATAACCCTGATGTTAATGAGAGGGCGCCACATCATCATGCAAGAGTTATGACGGACCTTTGGAACTGGGACATACATGACTGCTTCCAATATTTGGTAACAACGGGTATGATGTGATAGGTTAAAAAATTACCAGAAAATACTAGCAAGTTTTGACTGAACAACTTTTAGAACAGCGGAGATAGCCATATAGGACCTTCAGCTTTGCATGGATTATTTCTAACAAACTGTTCGCGGACCATGTTTCCTGTTATTTGCAGACTCGGTTGAAGACCATCTGGAAACCTGGTTCGTGACAATCTTAATTTTCATTAGAGAAATCAATGCAGTTAAAACGATTGTAACATGCATTAGCCTGTCGCATACTCAGGTGTTGTTTTAGATAATTTCAAAGTTTTAGGACTTCATATGAAACCACTTATAAGCCGATACCATGCCAAATACGTTTTCAAGACATGCTCAGTAATGCACTTTTCGATCTTATGTTGACCGCAGTTTTTTCGTCCTGATAGCCCTCTTTTCGTTCTCCCGGACTCTCTCAGGTTATCTTCGTCGCCCAACCTGGAAAGACCGCTTTTCCTGTTAATACTCTGTTGATACCCTAGTTATCCCAGCTTCGTGTTGTTAGGGAACACTCCACCTTTTTATTCCTAGACGAAGTCAAAGGAATCTCTGCAGTCAGGACAGTATGTGTGTGTGTGTTATGTGGTCTGTAACGATGGCTTGTGAAACACGATGACTCGACCCCACCTGAGGATGAAAGCTCATACTTGGGATGTGTGTTCCCCAGACCCCTATTGTTTTGAGGGTCAGGTCAAGGTCATCTGAGGCACCAGAAGTCAAAGTAGAAAACCTTGTGACACGATAAGTCCAGAATGGGTGATCTGGATCGGGTCAAATTTGGTCTTGTGTAAGCTTTCTATGGGGAGTACAGGAACCTTAATGTCTGATATAGGGTCGGGGTGAATTTTGGTCAAAAAAATAGAAAATTTGTGGAAAAAGACATGAATTTGGCAAATTTTGGCTTGTGAAACAATAACTCGACCCCACCGGGATGGATGAAGCTCATACTTGGTATGGTGTGCCCCATAAAATGAGTACATGAACCTTAATGTTCTATGGTATTGTCAGAGGTCTCATCTGAGCACCAGAGGTAAAAGTCTGAAAACCTTGTGAACACGATGAATCAGAGGGTCCAGAATGGTTAGTCTGATCGGGTAAATTTGTTGAAATTTGGATGTGCAGCTTTCTATGAGGGAAGAAGTACATGAACCCTTATTGATTTTTGTATAGGGCAGGGGTGGAATTGAAGCGAAAAAATGGAAAAATTAAAATTGTGAAGAAGAGTCAATATTGCTTGTGAAACATAATTACTCGACCACCACCTGTGAATAGACGAACGAAAGCTCTACTTGGTTTATGGTGTTGTTCCCAATGATGAGAAAAGACCACTATTAATTTTTGAAGTCATGTCAGAGGTCATGATGAGTGTATGGTGAACCTTATGTGTGGTTGAGGTACAGAGGCCAAGTGTTGTGAAATCCTTGAAATTAGTGAGTTTGGTAGCTATCTTATAAGTATAGGAACCCTTATGGTTGGTTGGGAAAATGGTGAAAATTTGTCAGACGATATGTGTTCCCATGATGAGATTCCTCTCCCATTTGTCCTTGGGTCTGGCTCGGGTTGTCAGAAAGAGTCAAGGGAATCACTAAGCATTTGGCTTTGGTTAGAAGGGATTATCATGTTCTCGTAATACTCGATATAAGGCATTTTAACACAAGTGTCTGTAGTCCATTAATGTCGAACTCCACGTCAATAAAATCAGACCATCAGTAAAGAATCGAAGCAATTCCTGTAAACAGTCCACATCCGCTCATCTGACATGTTGATTACCTTTGCCATTAATACATGCCGGTCATGCCTTCCCCCTCATTGAACAGACTTATATGGATGACGCCTATATGATGTTAGCTTTGTGTCGCTCGATAGTTACCATATAGTACGGACCTCTCCATTCATGGAACTTTGTCCTTTGTGCATATGTCATCAATCACGTTTATACACTACTTAACCCCTTCGATGTGAGTGGTGGAATTGGGGAGCATTGTGCAAAAACGTCGCACCATGCCTGAATAATACCTCTCCCGAGGGCGCCGGAAGGTCACGACGCGCGCCCCCTCCCTCAATTTCTCCCCGTTACCTCTTGAAACTTCCACCGTATTCAGGTATTCGCTGTGACGATTTTTGCTTTTGTATATCGTAATGATTACTGAATAACGACGTGAGCTCCGTTTAACAATAAATAATCAGAAAGTGGGAACTATTATAGAACGTGAAATACAAAAACACATAGCTCAGAAACAATAGTTCATGCTTGTGTAACCATGGTGTTCATTTCTCGGCGGATAAGCACATTCCCTATTTATATTTTTTCCCTCCCCGAGCAATATATAGGCCCATTTCCACTGTTCTATGTTGGTCGGACAATGACCTTGATCGTGATCCAGCGGAATCGTCAAATAACTTCGTTTTGCAATGTGAAATTTCACTAACTGTCACTCTAATGCCTGATCATTAGGGATTGTAATATATTTCCCAGGGGCTCAACTCTATTCAACCGTTTACCTTGGTTTTTACCTTACTTAACCTCCATCAAAAGCAATGAAATCTGATTTTTAAACGGTGAACGTGATGATACTGCAACAAATGAGCATATGATTAAGGTCTGCCCCCCCCCCCCCCCACACCCCCTCATTAAACGAACACTTATATTACTCTAATCGATGGTAGGTTCGTGTCGCTCGGGGTCGACGTAGACCTCATTAGTACTTACCCTACAGCCATGAGGACTCTCATTATTCATGGAACTTCCGTCTTTGTGCATATTACACAGTCATCGTTGTACAAAGTAACAACCCTTTCGATGTCAGAGGCGGAAGGTCGCAATCGCAGAAATGTTTCACCATGCCTGCACTGTTAAACTCCCCCCCGATAGCGCCGAAAGAGGGGTGAGGGGGTGAGGAAGTGAAGAATGTGCCCACATTGTATATTTTTTTTTCCTGTGCAGTTATACACTGCAAAATATGGATTTTTGCAACTATTGGTTTATCACACCACTTCAGTATTGCAGTCTTGTACATGACACAGATTTAGTAATCGTCCGAGGGAATGTGTATGGAGAGACTTCTTAATTCTTACTCTCTTTTCTCTTGCTCCCTTTCCTTCGAATTTTTTCCCACTGTTTGATGAGTGTGAGAATCCGTACGCACGTGATTAAGTGTTTGTGAATAAGTATAGCATTAGTGGACAGGCTGACTTTTCGCCATAGATGAAGTTACAATAGCAATATTTGCGATTCCCGGCAACCGAAGTTTAAAAACTGTTTTCTCCTCAATTTCCGCCTTCTATATTTCTCCGATCCCTTCTTAAATATCTGTCATCTACCTTCTCTTCAATCTTCGTCTTGCAATCTTCTCCTCCATCTTCATCCCTTTACACAGGCAGACCAGGACGCATCATCCGCACTTGATGTACGATAGTTTTCTCATTGCAGGGGATTTCGACCTGTTTACCCGTTGTTAACCTTTAACCTCTCAAAAGCAATAGAATATCGATTTTCGGTTGCGATAATGGAAAAACTCGTGTAATGGTAATCGAAACCCCGTTTTAGGATGGGGGGGGGGGGGGTGAGGGGGGAAGTGAAGAATTGTGCCCCATGTATTATTTTTTTCCTGTGCAGTTATACAAGCAAAATATGTATTTTTGCACTATGTTTATACCACTTCAGTATGCCAGTCTGTTTGAGATGTATTAGGAATGGTAATGCGTCCAGGATGTGTATGGACGAGAGGAGACTTCTTAATCTTACTATCTCTATTTTCTCCTTTCCTTCCGAAATTGTTTCCCACTGTTTGATGAAGGTGGAGAATCCGTACGCACGTGGATTAGGTTATGTTTGTTGGAATAGTATAGAATATAGTGGACAGGCGGGACTTTGACATCAGATTGAAGAGTTCATAGCAATTACATTTTCGATTCCCGGCAACCGAAGTTTAAAAACTGTTTTCTCCTCAATTTCCGCCTTCTATATTTCTCGATCCCCTTCTTAAATATCTGTCATCTACCTCTTCCTCTTCATTGCAATCTTCGTTCTTTGCAATCTTCTCCCCATTCTTCATCTACAAGGCAGACCAGGACGCATCATCCGGCACTGATTGTAACGATAGTTTTCTCATGCAGGGGCTTCGACCTGTTTACCCGTTGTTAACCTTTAACCTCTCCAAAAGCCAAAGAATCTCGATTTACGGACGATAATGAAAAACTCGTGTACATTGGTTAATCGAACCCGTTTTTTAGGATGGGGGGGGGGCGTGTGAAGGTGAATATTTATACTGTTTCGATCGATTTTGTATACTATAGCCTTCTAATTGGGAATTCCTATTTCTAAAAAAACAGTCACAATTCCCTGCCGAAAAAAGTTTCTTCAGTGCTTTACTTGTCTTGTCTTGGCTTGAAATTAATATACAATATATAATGCCGTGTTAAGCAAGGGGTCTATCTGCTCGGCGTCCACTAGGATTTCCCGAGTGCATGCTGTCTGACATGATATGACCTTAGATTGAGTTTGGCCATTTCCTTAAGATAGGGCTAGGACACTTCACGCAACACTACCATTTGTTCCTCAGATGTCATGACGTAAACGATTTTTTTTTTAGCTTCCGAAAAACCAATCTCGGCTCTGGGGTTCATTGCTAGAAAACGGGGACGCGCCACACGTATCGTAACATTTTATCATTCCTCTACGTTCTCCGGTAAAGGAAAAGACGGTTTAGCTTCGACCCGGAATTGTGAAAAACCAGCGAGTGGTTCTTTTTGTGTGAAAAATAAGAAAATAATGAAAAACCTGGAGACATTTATCCTGGATATCGCGGGGCAGCATCTATACACGTATCCAACCACTACAATGCTCTCTACATACACTCCGGCAAATGATAACCAACCAATCTTCTTTTCCCCGGCGATTGTCTTAAAAAAAAACATCATTCCCCCGACTGCATGTCTCCGTGTCTCGTCGGAAATTTAGAAGGACGTTCCCTACACGAGTTGTTAAAAATAGAAATTCATTAGCGCGCCAATTTATCACTACGTATACTCATATACGGTGAAGTCAGAAAAATAAACCTTTACTCAATGAATTTGATATTGCGCGCTAAATCTTGGGTCATATCAGGGGCACTTTGGCATCCGATTATGCAATCATCGTAAATGGCGTGCGATGACTACTTTCCCGAAATTAGGAAAGTGTCAAAGTAATAGGCCGCTTATATATTATAATACTGGAGAGTGGGTGATCGAAATTTGTACAGGAAGTCTACCACGTCAGTGGGTGCTGTTATACAGAAAAAGTTACCGTCGTTCATGTGAACATGCTGTGTTCACCGCGGCTTCTAAGTACAGGGATGTGAAATTCGCGTGCCAGGAGTCTAAAGAAAGGGCAATACAACCCAATTTGGTCGGATTAGCCTCATTAGTCCTAGCTATTAGCGCTGTTAGTGGACTGTCTGGGTTAGGGACAATTGCAATTACAAATCCGACTCATCAACTAAACGACATTGTTTCCGTAACAACGCCGGTTTGTTTCAAGGTATCGAGAGGGTCTCAGTCTATACCGCTCCTGTGTGTTTACCTGCTCGTGTAATTTTAGGGATAAGAAGGTCCGAAGTACAGCTACGGACGAGTCATCTTCATTTGGCCATTAGGAAAGTCGTATTAAAAAATCCACTCCGGAAAGAAGACGGAGCGACTCATTTATGAATTAATCTCGTCCAGTTCCCCCTCGCAGCAAGAGGAGAGCGAGAGGAAATTCGCTTTCGCGATCGCCAAACCGACTGCAAATTATATGCGATCCGACGGGATATCACGGATTCTCGCTTGCAGCGTCCGTCGTGGTTAATTAAAACGAGCCTACATCCGTCTGTAGACGTACGTTTTGGTACATACACTGTGGCGTTCACGCAAATTTGTGTGTAGGATAGCTGTGATCTGAGTAATTACATTAGTTGATCATTCGCGTGTGGGGTAGTTTTCCGCCGACACGGTAATCAATTAGATCAGGAATAACAACTGTACTTTATTTTGTCCGATTCGGGCGAATGTAGGCTTAATTAGACTAAGTGCACGGAGCAAGCACTTGTACTTCAAGTTCAGACACATAGAGTCAGCATTCTGCGACTTTAGCCGTCTGTCGTATGTCAAACGGCCGCCGAACTGGTCATCTGTGACATACGTGGTTTCGTTTGCCGGTAGTTCCTTCATTCATAGTCCCTTTTATTTGAGACACATAGACTCAATGCACATACGTACGTGTTCAATTGTTACGAGGTGCATGTGTAAGCAGGGGCGTGTAAAATAGGGGGGGGGGGGGGTGGGGGGGTGTGACACCCCCCCTATGAAAATCAGACAGTCGGTATTGGGCGACAAAAAAGTCGGTCTCCGCTCGATGTAGGTGGAAAATGATTGAAGTATAGCCATGACCTACGATATAATAAAAATTGTAGCAGTTATTCAACCTACCAGTTTTTTGAAATTAGATCTGGCGAAACACATCAGAAGATATCACAAGAGAGAGGCAGTAATGTGACAAATTCAGCCTCGAATGAGATTAAAAAGTGGAAAAATTCGCGCTTTCGCGCGTGTATAGGGTAGATGTTGTTCGTCGCTTTCCAGCAATCACTCTATGAGAATTCTACTTTCAGTGGCCCCCTACCATTACATATCTGTGGGTGAAATACTGGGAATTATACAAACAACATATAATTGGACTTGAAAACTACAGTTCAACCTCTTTTGATTACTAAACCCTTAGCATCGGTCCGTTCCCCCCTCCCCTTGACCACGCACGATTTGGAACTGCAAAGTAGCTTAGCGACCAGCTGCTTCAAGTTTCAAAAGCATATGTTTTCTTCCAGGTAACTGCTACTGACGTCATATCATGGTTGGGACAGTAGAGTTGAAGATAGCTGAAGGTCCAACTTTCTGGTGAGATTCTGTTTTCCCAGATGTGCTGGGAAACCCAGAAAAATTCACGCGCTTCGCGCACACTGGTGACCAGTCGTGCGAGCACAAATTATTAACATGTCTGGCCATGCTCCGATGATAGAATGTTGAAACACCAATGCCCAGCGATTTGAGCGTGGTAATGCAGCCTCAACGCTACGGGAGAGGGTAATTTACAGCCACTGAGGGGCTTTGCGCAACCAAAAATTCCTTGTACGCTCCGCGCCAACCTATGGTGGCGCGGATACGCTCAGGTAGTATTCTCGTGCCCCTCCACACAACGTTGTGCCCCCCGGTGTGCCCCCTAGTTTGAAAAAATTTGGTGATGCCATGGGCAGGACATTGATTTCGACTATGATGGAATGTGATGGTGCAAGTTTCAGCTCCATCGGACAAATGACAGTGTAGGCGTGTAAACGACCACGTGTAGGCCTATATCCACGCTTCGACCAATAATTGGGAATAAGTATCTAACCCCCCATAAACACCCCCTTTTGTCAGAAGCCAAGATAAACGTCATCTACCAAGTTTGTTGCGATTCATGGAAGTTAATATGCACATGAATTTATGCAAAGGGACCCACGTTGCTTTGGAATGACTTCTACCTTTGTGGGAGATGTAGCCCCATCACCAAGTTTCGTTAAAATCTGACCAAAGTCTGGAGAAATCGGCAATAAATTCCGCAAATTGACCTCCGAGGACTTGAAATGACCTCTAAATTTTTCGGGATCAACTGAATCCCTACCCACCAGTTCGTTCAAATCTGACAAAATTTTGAAATCTCAACAAATTTGCAAATTTGACCTGCCGATGACCTTGAAATGACCTCCACCTTTTACGGATCAACTATAGTCCCTCCACTAAGTTTCGGTAAAATCCGACTAACTTGAAATTTAGCCGTTAAATTATGCAAATAGTGGCCCCCAGCATTGCAGTGATGCCCCACTTCGAAACTCATCCGAGATTTCACTAGGGCGTACATCGGGTACCAAGTTTCAAGCAATCGATTAAAGCGTTAAAGAGTTATTGCGCTAAAGTAAAAGTTTCCGGCGACGGAGGAGCCTGGGACGGCGGAGCGGCTACACACCCCAACTCACTATATCCCCGAACACTTCAGTTGTCGCGGGGATATAATTATTAAATATCGGTAGGCAGCTCTGATGGCTAGCAAGACTATGATGCTGAATGTTAATTCTCTCAAGTATCCCATGTAACAGTCATCATTATGTGAATGAAATTAAGGTCAAGCACTTGAAAAGTCCATGTCATAACTCGCATCCAGCGTACAGCATCTGGTTAATGTTTAATATGATAACCAAATTAGCTAGGTTACAGATTCGTTTTGACACACATTATCAGATCGGATTATCTTAAACACAGTTACGTAGTCGGGAAAAATATGTGGCAGGAAAAATGAATATTTTTAATTAAGTATTTATGATAGAATATATTCTAGGATAGCACCATTTTGGCGTTGAGGAGTTCAGGTTTACCAAAAAATTTTCCAAAGGGGAGGGGGGAAACGAGGTGGCGACCCAGTCGGGGGAACCAGGTTACCCGCCACGACCGCACGGCGCCGCCTCTGGTACAAAACCGATAATAGATCGGGTCTCACGAATCTGTCGGTCTCAAAAATGATTCAACCACCCCCCCTGGAATTTATGTATAGACGCCCGTGTGTAGGCTAACAAGGTATCTCCCTTTCAGAAACCTCTTATGAAAGGTGGGGATGATATCGCATCTATATGGGCCTACGCCTCCACTCCTTTCGTACACTCCAAAACAATGCTTTGCTAGAAAGTTAAACACTTTTACTAAACAATATTTACCATTTCTTTTGCGAGGTACGTAGTATGTTTTATTGGTGTTTAGCAATGAGACAACCAAAGATATTACTAAGCAGCAAGGATAGCCAAGCAAACAACGAAGGTGGGGTGGGGGGGTCAAGGGAAGGCATGGAGGGGGGCAGGTGCATGCCCAAACACGGCAAGGCACGGAGGACAAGAGGAGGGGGTTTGTTTCAGCAGCGGTATAAGTCATGGGGTATTCCATTGGCGCTTCATTAACAATGAAATGACCACTACTTGTCGTTTTCTTCAAATAGAGGGCTCACTGTTGTTCATAGGATTATGTAGTTAGGACTGTTAGATAATATATAATCCGCGGAATACCTGAAACACACCTGCTCTCCGTTCCTTACCAAGTTATTCACGGCACTGCTATTTTCGTGTACACGATTCATGGATATGTTGACGATATATCCGGCATCTGTTGAAACTTATCAGATGCTCCAATGCTGGAGGCCAGGGTCGCATTGGACCTTTGCCCCCGAACTACAGCTGGATAGCAAGGTTACTCTGGATTATTTACCCGCCACTCGTGCGAATGGAGCTACCAAAGAGCTCTGCGGTACGACAGCTGCAAGAAAAATGTCAAACATGCACGGGGTCAATCGTTGTTGTTTCGAAAAGTACCAAACAGACGTACAAGTACGAGTACATTTTTTAGGTTACAATGGAAGCTTTCTGTACATCAACACCAACCCATGGACCTTTTCCCAAATAGTATTTATTCAGATCCCTATATCATCTTTCTCACAATACACACTGTACGTATGACCCCTAGTCCTTCCCACAAGGCACCGGCAATCGTTTTATATGCGAAAATATCTAGTAAAATAATCGGATCGATCCCTGACATTTCCGGTTCATAATTATGATTTTTCTCGTGACTGTTGTTACTTTATATAAAAAAGCCATGTCGTGCTCATTGATCGTGGTGAACTACGGTAGTTTTTGAAGGACGTGATTGTGAATTTCGCAACTTTGTGAAAAGTCTTCGTAGTTGCCCCTCGAGAACACTTCTTTCTTCCAACTCGTTGGAATCGAGTGGGATGAATTGGAGGCCTTCGAAGACCAAAATATCATAAATCCTGATTTGATATCCTTTTTTTTCTTCTTCACCATTTCTTCACTCTCCTATCCTCGGCTGCCTCTTTATTGGGTTATCCCTTCATCACCATTGGTATCTGGGGGCCAGAGGTCACCCCTTTTTCTACTTCACCTATTTTATAGAAATAATCTGAAAATACCAAATAAAATGGCTGGTTTAGGGTGGGAGGGAAGTGGATTTTTCCCTTCCCTTTTTGGAAGGTCATGGTCCGTTTTTCTACAGTGGGCTTATACCAGATTCTTGTCTCGAAAAGGGAAAGAATCAAAAAATAAAATAGGGGTTTTCTTCTCGGTTTTTCCTCCAAAGTGCCTCTCATCCTTTATTTTTATTTTTTCGTTTCTTTACAGTGATATGCAAAAAATAATACTGGAACTTATTCATTTGGCTTACAGCCAGTTTCTTTACCGTGTGGAGAAGGGGATCCTTTCTGAGTCCCGAACTCCGTTTCACACACCACCGTTCACACCTAGACCTGATTTCATATTTTTACTTATTTCGTATCTTGTATTCTAACTATAAATTCTACCCGGTATGTAGTGAGGCAGACGTTGAACATGACTTGGACTTGACTACTACGACACGTAATATCCCGATATTCGGATTACCCACTATGTCGTAAAATCCGACCACGCTGGCCGGCTGAGCCACAGTGTACAATTAGGGAGAGCGCGTGTTTGATTGGCTGAATGATTCATCACTAATTGCAACCAGCTGGAAGAGCTGACTATTTGACCGCAGATATCTGGATTGGAAACGATATCCGATTTGGAAACGATCAGGCTATTATGTGCGGTCGCCAAAGCATGAATTTCTTCCAGTTGTAGATCTGATCATCTGAAGAATTTCTAACCAGAATAACGACCACAGTTAATCAATATAAAAAAAGGCCCCACTCAATATTTGGAACAGCACAAAATACTCAGGTTTCCCTGAATTGCAACATCGAATGATTACTATATGTTGCAATTTCGGGTTTCCGATAGATTGCTCAAAAACTGAATTAAGTACTTAAGCGAATGCAAGAGGGTAATCCCCGCATGGTGCATAAGCTCATCGGCCATCGCTGAAAATGCAGTCATTCCACAATCTCAAATATTCTGCACCTCACTGATTTAATATTCAATTAAAACACGGTAATGAGCGGATAGGCATGGAGATGCGATCTATGATCGTTTCGCAAAATGAAATTGAATAGAAAAATAGGAGAATGGACCACGAACTCTGATACACATCAGGTACAACCTGCGAAGTTTGCGTCCTAACTGGTCACAACTCACAATCAATCGGGCCTCAAAACTTAAAGAGGTCCGAACCCTAGTTTGAGTATTGCAGATCTAATTTACAAGCGTTTGACGATCATCGTGACATTTGCCTTTTGCTGTTCTGGAACTACCTGTGAGTTATTTCGTAGTTTCCTTGTGAAATTACTCAGGTTTCCCTAATTTTCCTTACCGACTGACCGTAACGCTGTTAGATGGGGGACATAGGCCTTACTTCATTTAAATTCTAATGGAGTGGAGTTGACTTGAAGACGACACCAGGACCTTCGCAGTTTGAAGCTATATGATTCAATAGTAAGCTGGGAATGTGGTGTTCGCCGTATGAATGTGAAAACAATAATTTTTCGAGACAGGTTGATATTTTGGAAGGAATTAATTAATTGTATAATATATGAAAGAGCCATAAATATCCAGCAACCCATGGATAAGGGCGCAGAATTGCTTAATTGTTGCCGAAACGAAGTTCAGGAAGGCCGACTTATTAGCGATCACTTTGTCATATGTGTAACTGTGTATGTATGTATGTGTGTTCGTGGGTGTGTGTGTGTGTGTGTGTGTGTGTGTGTGTGCGTGTGTGTGTGCGTAGTGTAATGTGTTGCCCAACTTTCTCTTTAGCAGGAATTCTCACAAATGGTAAACCGATTTCGATGAAATTTTGTATGTAGTATCAGAGTTGGGTGAACACGATTTGTTTTGGGAACAAAAGTCATACTTAGTAGCGTCCGGGAATTATCACTATTTTAAAAATGTATTGTTTATGCTCGTTTAAAAGCTTACGGATGAACCGTAGGTGCTATGGGTGAATTTTGGTTTTGGCCACGTAGGTGCAGGATATAAGGTAGATTGCCGCGTCCGTTCACATGGTACCGAACTGAGGGGTGCATTTCAGTTCCTAGATGGTGGGCGCAATCCACCCGTAAAATTGTGAATGGGAAACGTCCCCTACCCCCGCTCTATATCTATATCCGCTCTTGAACATTACAGATGGGAAGGAGCATGGGGAAACAGAATCATCAGGTGCCTGTTCGGGCTGTATTTGTTAATAACACAGAGAGAAGGAATTTCAGAGTTGCCCATGCACCACCTCGCCGCTTGATGCGTATGGTGTTCATGAATTGTCTATTTCCGACGCACGCGTTTTTACCCCCGTTTTCCCGCGCCTATGTCACAAGATAAACAAAAGGTTAAACAGCAGTACCGATTAACTATTCTATAACATGTGTCTTATCATCGTTATTCGTCTTTGACATCTGTTGCGATGAGTAGGATGTAATATTTGCCAAGTTATGCCAGTGACGGACTTTGACAATGATTTATATTCAGCGTTGAGTCGGACGCCAAGGTAACACACAGAGAATGAACCTACTATGGCACCGGTACGTGCTTGTTTACTGCGGCGGGAAAATATTTTGGTGTCCGCTACACCCGTTCGGATCGTGGCTTGCCCCTGCATGTTGCTGACGGAAGGCCCGACGTGAAACAGACACTCCCAAATATTTGGAGGGACATTGCATTTCGCGGGATCTCCAAAAAGTTGCTCAGTATGAGTTTTCCCCCCCCAGTACGGAAGTTCATGTCGAGGTTATGAAATGAACCTTGGATTTATTAGTTTCTCGAGACCCCTCCTCCCCCCCCCCCCCCCACAAAAAACTACAACAAAAATGCGGGACTGATTGGTACATGACTACTGGCAATCTGGTAATTTGCTCTTCCCGCAGACTTGCCAATGTTTTATTTGATTATTTGTCAGGTCCAACTCCCCACCCTCTCATACTCATTCGCAGAAATGCTTTTTTGCGAGGGACCTTTTCCGGTCCCAGGAGCCTGGATACGAAACAGGGTACACTGGGACCCCACTTTATATGGACTCGACAAAAAACAAACGAAAAGAAACAGGACAAGTTGTTGGAATACCTGGCAGAAATCCACCGGCAAATGTGGCGCAAGGGAGGGGCAAGAGACCAGGGCCGTAGCGAGCGGGGGGTGTGTGTGATTTCGTCGCGTCGGAAAATTTCGTCTGTCGGGCAAAAAGGAGAAAGAGGAAGGAAAAGAAGAGGAAAAGAGGAGAGGAGGAAAAAAAGAAAGAGGGGAAGGGAAAGGAAAAACGGACTTTATTATAGGCTATTTCGACTTTGGCTCTTCATCTATAAATACCATTCAGCGTGGGCAAGAGAATAGCACGTCGGCAAAAATTTGATATTGTGACGGCCCATCGCCGTCAGTGTGTCTGTAATGGGCGAGTGCCTAGTGCTGGCGGCAATCGCCACAAAGAACCGCAAAGGGGAAATAAAGGCGATAGCATTCGACATTTATTTTTTCGAAGTTTGACGTTCCTTCCCGGACAATTGTGGTTTCTGGTCCTATTTCAGAGATTACATAATTTTTCGCAAAGCCATTTGCGACTGAAACAATTAGAAAGAATTTCCCAGAGCTTAACAATGAAACATTCGGTTTATGCGGAATCATGCGAGCGCATAGGTACAAGGCGAGAGATAAGGGCAGCCCCCCCCCCCTCCCCATTTTTTTTTTTTTTTTGAGCATCAGTACAAATTCAGGACAGGAACTACAAATTGGGTACAGAATAAAGTTGATTCCGTGGTTAGAGATATCCTAATGCGAACGTGGAAAGATTGTCTGAAATTTGTTTACTAAAGGCCGAAACTTGATCCAACTGCCATATTAAATGTCAATTTTTTAAAACGCGCTAGTTGTGTATTGATGGCCTGCTTAATACGGCTTCGAGCTGACATGCAGTCAAAATCGGGCATTGTTTAGGGATTCGACAAAAAATTTTTCCGCGTTCCAAATTGAAAGGTCCCACGTATGTGGTGAGCGGGTCGATCATTAACTGAACGCCCAATTTTACTGACAAATATTGCAACCAGATGCATCTGAGGACGTTTCATATCAATTTTCAATGGGGAGGGGGACACCCTCCTCTTAGACCCTTCCCCCCATTCAGTCAACCATGCCAAGGATCCGTCCGACAAACATGATCCAATACCTCCCCCCCCCCCACCCAATCATCAACCCTTCGCTACACCCATGCGAGCGAGACCCTTCTATCTGGAAGATCCCCCCCCCCTCAGCGTCCAAGGTTAGTAGAACTGCTTGTTGGTGGTCAGGGATTGAGGTGGAGTGACGTCCGTCCGCTTGCCGCAAGCATGTGGTGCGGCCATACCCCATCGGAGCCTTAGTCCAAATGCTTTACTGTTCTGTGGAAATAGACAGCTAGCGCCACTTTCTCACCCGGGAATTAGGTCGCCTATCAGGTCCGAAGTTCTTTCCCAGGACGAGCGAGTCATAGCAAACAAGGACCAAATGAACTCACATTTAGGCTGTATTGGCACTCCGCGAAATTGTCTGCAATTCTCGGCATGCGATGAACTGCATTCAAAATATTGGATGAATATATTTTCAATATCATGTTTGTGCTTTCTACCTCCAACGCCTCAAATTTGGACACATTTGGATCTGATTAAGACACGTGAATGAAATATATCCTGATAATGAAGAGCCCGTTTTGCAGGCTGTTACGCTTAACCTAATATGTGTAAATGAGGTAATACGTTCTTTCTAAGCATACAATCAAGTTATGAACTAGAAATCAAATCGGCCAGTGCTTTACCTCCAAGCTATCATCGCCAGTGGCTAATGCGGTTGATCTATTTTTGTTTTATGATATCACCCCAGTTGTGCCTAGCTGATTTGTTGTGTAAAGTCTCTGTAATTATTAGATGAAGAGGACTTCTCGAAAAATTATGTCGTAGTTTCAGTGAGGTTCTGGATGGGACCCCCCTATCAAATGGCTTTTTTGCGTATACCCCCGATAAGTGAACCAAGGGCCATCATGGAGAGTTTGGTTCAACACCGCGAGCCCAGCTCCTTGGTGCCTTTCCGAACTCAGTTAAAATGTGAAACCCTTCTTATGCGAGACATTTTCGTACCCATATAGTTTCGCCAACAATGGTTTAACAATATCTGCTCAGAAGCGAAACGGACACGTAACCTGAAGTACACAAAAAAGTAACATGTACAACTCTATGAGTACATGCCCTCGATCGAATGCACCCGGGGACCATCGGCTGGTCCACGTATTCCAGCCGAAGGCGCAATACCTTTGGCAACAGCTCCAGTATGCCCGGATCGGAAAGCGTTATGCGAGCAAATGAACAACCGCTTCCTTCGTGTAATGTATAGATTATTCGCGGTTGGATAGATTCACGCCAGTTCGTACTCCATTTTATGACGTAACTGAAAACACGGTCAACTGTACCCCAGGCCACGACTCGGGCGCGATGCGTTCGAGCTAGTATACCCCTATTAATATTCGCCTCCACTCCCTCTATCGGCAGTGGTGTATGCACTTCGATTTGTCGAGGGGTCCACGGAAGACGTTGGCAGGTTACAAATAGTAGTAATATGCTGTTGCCATTTCCAACTTTCCATCGATCATTTATACCCGATAGAAAAAATTCCTGAGGATGATTGCATCATTTGTATTTCCATCAGTAGTAATGAGAAATATTATTGTATATCTTATTCTGTGGTCAAAAACGGAAGCTTGGGATATAAAATAAACAACAGATGGTCCGAGAGTGACTCCCATTTCTAATGAAATCAAGTCAAGCGGTTTTTTTTCTATGGCTATTTTCAAATGACATTGTGCGATGTAGCCATACCGAGTTCTCCATAGGCGAAGTAACTTATCCACAAAATGTTGTCGGTCGATAGTATTCAAGTTGTAGAGAGATGAATGCATCAGTGTGTCCCTTAGCTTGCCCGGGTATTCCTTTTCAGCGCACCCCAGCATGTGCTGGGGAGCTAGTTGTGATCTTGCCATGTCTATCTATCTATCTATCTATCTATCTATCTATCTTCCTATCTATCTTCTTGATCTGATAACAATTGATTCAAATTGCTACTCCTCCACAGTGTTTGAGGATCATGCCGTGAAACTTGGTCACAATGATGGCCAGAGTTGCAAGGGGCATATGGGGGTCAGGAATTTTGGGCCAAGGCCCATTGTGGGCCACAGGGCCCACATAATGTGAAATTCACGCAAAATGCTTCTCCTCATACGAATTTTTATGCAGAGTTAGATGTTCGGTCATAATGATGGTCTAATAGCTGTACCTTAGGGGTGTTAAGGAAATTTTGATCCACGGTCCCACTGGGGCCCTAGGGCCCATCACTTGAAATCATGCAAAAGCTTCTCCTCCTACAAATTTTGATGCACAGTGATGATGTTCGGTCATAAGATGCGCTAATAGCCGTACCTTTGGGGTGTTCAGAAATTTGTGGTCCAAGGTCTCACTTGGGCCCCAGGGCCCATTTTATCATATCAAATTAACACAATAGTGTTGACATGGATCTCCTCTACAAGTCAATTGATTTCCTTCAAAGTTACATGTAATGGTCCTTGGGTAGTGTGGGCCATCGGGGGTGGTTCGGGAATTTTTGGCTCAGGCCCAGTGTGTGCAATTGGG